>CM076579.1:160559600-160993962 GCA_034641835.2 Pinus albicaulis | reverse complement strand
ACTTGAGGAGTATATACCTTCTCGGTAATGACAACAAAGCAAAAGTACTATGTGATCTTTGTTGATGATTTCTCTCGGAAGTGCTGGATCTTCTTCATGCAGAAGAAGAGCGAGACATACTCAAAGTTCTATGAGTTCAAGGCGCTGGTTGAGAAGGAATCGGGGAAGCATGTGAAGGCTCTTAGGAGCAACAATGGTGGTGAATTCATCTCTGCTGAATTCAAGGACTTTTGCAGCGCAGAAGGGATTCGGAGAGAGCTCATTGCACCCCATAACCCACAGCAGAACGGGGTTGCTGATCGGAAGAACAGAACGATCGTGGGTGCTGCACGGGCGATGTTGCATGATCAAGGCCTACCCATTCACTTGTGGGAGGAGGCATGCAATACTGCAGTATATGTGCAGAACCGTTGTCCTCACAAGATACTTGGCATGAGTACACCGGAGGAGGCGTTTTCTGGTAAGAGACCTGACATTTCCCATTTGAGGATTTTTGGTTCACCTGTCTACATGCATGTGACAAAGGATGCCAGGAAGAAGCTGGATCCGACCGCAGAGGTTGGAATATTTGTGGGGTACACTGATACACCTCACAACTATCGGGTGTATTTTCCAGACAGTCGCAAGACTGTTGTGCGATTGGATATCAAATTTCAGGAGGAGAAAGCCATGCAGTGTTCGCTTGAGAGGGAGCCACACTTGCATGCAGATGAGGAGCTAATAGTTCCTAAGGATGAGCTTCAGGATGTGGATCAGCCACAAGATGAAGTTCATGGAGTGGAAGAAACCACTCATGCAGTGCCAACCATCAGAGGGCGCAAGCGCACTACAGAAGCTGAGTGACTGGCTCAAGATGCAGAGAAGATTGTAGGACCACCTACAGCACAGCGCAGACAGAGACAGTCACCGGATCGGTACACTGGATACATGGCTCTTGTGAGCAAATGTGTCGTGACGGAGCCATCCTCTTTCGAGGAAGCTGTGGAGGACCCCGCATGGGTAGATGCCATGGTGGAAGAGTATGATTCGATTGTCAGAAACAGTGCATGGGAGATTGTCCCAAGATCGGAAGGGAAATCAGTGGTGGGTTCGAGATGGATCTACAAAGTGAAGCAGGCAGCTGACGGGAGTGTGGAGAAGTACAAGGCAATATTTGTTGCTCGAGGCTTTTCACAGATAGAGGGGATCGATTATGAGGAGACCTTTGCACCTGTCGCAAGGTATTCTTCCATACGGATGATCCTAGCTCTCTCAGCGCAGATGGGGTGGCACATCCATCAGATGGATGTGAAGACTGCGTTCCTCAACGGAGTCATTAAGGAGGAGGTGTACATAGAGCAGCCCGAAGGTTTCGAGATCTTTAGCAGTGAGTCGCATGTCTGCAGACTCAAGAGAGCAATGTATGGGTTGAAGCAAGCACCTCGTGCTTGGTACACACGGATAGACATTTATTTCACTGGACTTGGATTCTCCAAGAGTGAGGCGGATCCTAACCTGTACCAGATTGTGGTGGAGGGGAAGTTGTTGATCATTGTACTATATGTAGATGATCTGATTTTGATGGGTGATGAGCTGTTGATACTTTCATGCAAGGAGGATCTTGATAGAGAGTTTGAGATGAAGGACTTGGGCCTCCTTCATTATTTCCTGGGATTGGAAATTTGGCAGCGCAGTGATGGACTATTTGTTTCTCAGGGTAAGTATGTCCGGGAGATACTGGAGAAGTTCAACATGCATGGCTGCAAGCCTGTTGATACTCCTCTTTCTGGAGGTTGGAGGAAGGAGGATGCTACTTCAGCGGAGGTAGTGGATGCCACTGTTTATCGACAGTTGGTGGGGTCGCTTATGTATCTGGTCAATACACGACCCGATATATGCTATGCTGTTAACCAGCTTTCACAAGCTATGGTTAAGCCAACCAAGCTCTTCTGGAAGGCAGGCAAGCATGTATTGCGTTATCTTAGAGGCACATTGGGATATGGTTTGTGGTACAGACAGGAGGATGAGGTGAAGCTATGTGGCTTCACGGATGCAGATTGGGCAGGGAGCCCAACGGACAGAAAGAGCACATCTGGAGGGATCTTCAGTATCGGGTCGACAGCAGTTTCTTGGTACAGCAGGAAGTAGAGATCCATGGCACTCAGTTCAGCAGAGGCTGAGTATATGGCAGCAAGCTTGGCTGCATGCGAGGCCATATGGATGAGGAAGATTCTGGTCGGGTTTTTCGGGTCACATTTGGAGCCTACTGTGATTTATTGTGATAACCAGAGTTGCATTAAACTCTCGGCTAATCTAGTATTTCATGATAGATCCAAACACATCGACATCAGGTACCATCATATCAGAGATTGTGTGCAGCGGAGAATCATGTTACTTTCATACATTCCCACGGAGGATCGGGATGTTGATATCTTGACGAAGGCGCTCACCAGGAGAAAATTCGAATACCAAAGAGGCGGGATAGGGGTTGCAGATAATCCATATCTTGTTGAGAGGGAGTGTTGAAAATGCAACAAGATGATGGAGCTTAGTGAAAAGAAGTCGCCTTCACTAAGTGGGCCCGCAGGCTATTTTTGGCGCAAAGTCTATTTTTAGACATATGGATCATGGTCTATGAGTTGCGGGATGCTATTTATGGATGATTGGTCAAGTTGGTAAAAATAGATGGACCTCTATTTTTAGACATTGGGCGGTTTCTATTTTTAGACTGCCGGGCTAAAAATAGAACAGTCAAATATTATTAACCCTTAATAATATTTAGACTATAAACATTATATTTTCCTCTTGGAGCACTTCAGTTTGATGCTTGGATGTGGAACATGCAGCTGACAGAAGGAAATACACTTTTCCTAAGGGTTAGTTGAGCTATTGCATGGTTGAATTCAGTTAGAACTCATGTCGCAGAGTTTGGTGGAGTTGATGAGACAGTTGGTGGAGTTGTGTTCGGTTTAACTTAGTTGAACTAGTTGTATTTAGTCTAACTGATAAATACACTAGTGATGAGTGGTGTGAATTAATTATTAATGAATTCACTAATTATTAACTCATAAATCAACTAAAGAATACATCAGTTAACTGCAATGCATGGACAGTTCAGTGGAGACCAGTGTTAGAGGTGGGTGAAAGGGTGAGTGTGACTATCAGTTGTGACCATGATTGTGCATGAGATTTGCACACACATTGATGGAGATTGCCAATGAGGATTGCACAGTTGGAGCTAGTGGGATTCGAACTTGGATCTCATTCATTACTCACTTGGATTGCGCAGTAGAGGCAGGCAGACTTGTGGAGAAGATTTGAACCCATGACTTGTTCAAATCTTAGTTAGTTTGTGTGTAACTTTTTGGAGATAGTACTGAGTACTTGTGAGGAGTATTGTACTATGATTGTTACATGTTCTCTATCATTATAATATACAGATAGTTGGGGGTTTTCAACTATTTCTTTCCCCATTACATCCTATGTTGATATGTGTGCTTGATTATGTTTTAATGAGCGCATGCAACTGCTTTCTATTTCCGCATATTGATGATCAGTTGTAGAAGAGGTTATGTATTATGCATGAAGCTTAAATAGTGTGAAATCAGGATAATCTCGGTGAATGACTTAGCAAATTATTCAAATTTCTACACATTTCCAAGGATGTTTTAGCCATCCAATGTATCATAACCCTGGTGTGGTAGCCATATTGGGAATGTCACATTGCTATGTCCCTATGAACATGGTAGGCTAGCTCTTAATGAGACCCCCTATCCTCTATCTGTAGAGAAAATTTAGCTGTCATTACATACTTTTATGATAAATAGAGGGAGGCTCAATACTCCTTAAGAGTAGGGATGGTCTAAGAAGTTGAAGCATATCAATAATAAGAAAAATTATACCCATAATCATTATTAATAGAAAATTATAACTAGGGAGAGTAGAACCGGCATATTAAGATGATCAATCAGTATCATATACAGTAGAAATCAGTACAATAAAGTGAAATATAAATAATTGTCCCTTTCAATTGTTTTAAGTCTATCATCAAGAAGCTGTCTTTGTCAAAGATCATAACGTTAAAAAATTTCACCTGCTTTAATAAAATCCATAATTCTTATCCACATGAAGGTACTGTACATCAGGCCATAAAAGGAATCAAATAAATAAGGCTGAAATGAACTAGGAATAAGTCCATAAGAGGAAAAGAGGTGTTTGTGAAATATATAAAAAAGGTGCTGTTCAGAACACACAAAAATTGTACAAGAAACAAGAGTGCTGGAACAACAAAAAACAAAAGAGAATGTTGTTCCAAAGATGGAACAACAAAATAAAAAAGTGTTGTTCTGAAGATGGAACAACAAAACCAAAAAGTGCTATTTCGAAGATGGAACAGCAAAACCAAAAAGCGCTGTGCCGAAGATGGAACAACAAAACCAAAGCCAAGTGATGTTCCGAAGATGGAACAACAAAATCAAAAAGTGCTGTTCCGAAGATGGAACAACAAAATATGCAGAGAAAAAAAAACAAATTGAATCAACAATCCTATTTACAGTTTTTTTTTTTTTAAGAAAAAAAGAATTTTTACAAAGATGAAGCTGCCGAAGGATTATCTTTTGCAACTAAAACTTACATGGTGGAGTCCTTGCGTATCTATTGACAAAAAGATTATCTTGTGAGTGGTCTTTGGTAGAGGCGCACCGGATGCCCATTTGCTTTAAAGGAACAATCAGACCCATCAATGGTGGCCAATGTAAGAGTGCCATTGTCATGTACTTCCTTTATTTCATAGGGACCTAACCACCTAGTCTGCAATTTACCAAGGAAGTCTTGAAACCTGGAATCATAGAGAAGTGCCCAGTCGCCCTCATGAAATGTATTTTTCTTGATCAGGGAATCGTGCCATTTGGCTTTTTGTTGTTGAATAAGTGCAGTATGCTGCAGAGCCAAAAGTCGGATTTCGTCTAATTCATTTATTTGTTGTAATCTATTAATCTGGGCTTCAGTTAAATCCATTCCCACTTCCTGGGCTGTCCTTAGTGTTTGTATCTCAAAATCTATGGGAAAAATAGGTTCCTTACCAAACACCAGTTGATATGGGGAGTATCCAGTAGTGTTCCTCCAAGTTGTGCGATATGCCCACAAGGCTTTTGGCAGTCGAGTAGCCCAGTCTCGTCTGTGGGATGAGACTGTCTTCGTTAGAATAGCTTCAATTACTTTGTTGGTGCTTTCTACCTTCCCATTTTCTTGCGGGTGGTATGGAGAGGTAATTCTGTGAATAACATCATGATTTTTTAGTGTAGCAGCGATCTTGTGGCCTACAAATTGCGACCCTCCATTAGTGATTACTTCTCTGGGTAACCCATATCGTACAAAAAATTCGAAAAGAAAGTTTATCACAGTTTCTTCTGTGGCTCTTGGTAATGCTATTGCTTCTACCCACTTAGTTACGTATTCCGTTGCAACCAATATATATGATTTCTGGTTGGATGATGGGTTGATTGGCCCAATAAAATCTAATGTCCAATGCTCAAAAGGTTCTATGACCAGCTGTGGATGCAGGGGCATCTCATCAGATTGGCCAGGGCGTCCCATCCTTTGACAACTATCGCAGGCCTGAACAAATTTCTTAGCATCTTTAAAAATCGTGGGCTAGTAGTAGCCCATTTGTAAAATTTTATGTCCAGTTCTGCGATCTGCAAAATGTCCACCGCAAGGTCCATCGTGGTAGGGTTTTAAGATATCATAAGTTTCGTCTTCCCTGATACAGCTGCGGATGTGCATATCGACCCCTGTGTGGAAAAGGTATCCTTCAATCCAGGAGAACTGAGTGCTGCGCTATACTATCGATTTCCTTTCTCTAGGTGTTAGATGTTTAGGTAGTTTTCCCATTGCTAAATAATTCGCCACATCTGCGTACCATGGCGTTTTCATGGTTACAACAAACAATTGTTCATCCAGAAATTGATCCTCTACTGCTATTGCGTCATTTGTTCTTGGCACTCGGGAGAGGAAATCTGCCACAAGGTTTTCCTTCCCTGGGCGATCCCTTATAGTTATATCAAATTCCTGCAAAAGTAGCAACCAACGTGTCACTCTTCCATTCGTAATGGGTTTATTAGCTAAGTATTTGATAGCAGAGTGATCCATATACAGAATTACAGGGTATCCAGTTATATAGTGTCTGAATTTGTTAATAGCATAAATAACAGCTAAAAACTCCTTTGTTACTGTGTAATTCAATTCAATAGGTGTTAAGTTTTTGCTAATGTAATATATAGCGTAGGGTTTATTGTCTTCTTCTTGGCCAAGAACTGCTCCAATGGCTGTGTCTAATGCATCTGATGAAATCTGGAATGGTATATCCCAGTTTGGGCCTCGTAATACTGGTGCTGTTGATACTAGCTGTTTTAAATCTGTAAAGGCAATGTCACATTTGTCAGTCCCTATGAAATCACTATTCCCTGTTAAGGCATATAATGGTGCAGCAATCTGTGAATTTTTTTTGATAAATCTACGATAATTTCCAACAAATCCCAAAAAACTACGTACCCCTGTTTGAGTGCATGGAGTAGCTAGTAAGAGAATTACCTGTATTTTTGCCGGATCTACCTGAATTCCAGCTGCTGAAATGTAATGACCCAAGATCAGGCCTTCTGTCATCATCATATGGCACTTTTCGTGACTTAAACATAGGCTGGTAGCAATACACTATTCCAGAACTTTTTCCAATGTCTGTAATGTTTGCTCGAAGTCATCCCCATAGGGTGTGAAATCATCCATTTATACTTCCAATCCTTCATTTATCAAGTCTGCAAAAATACTGAGTATGGCTCTTTGGAATGTGGCAGGTGCGTTACACAATCCAAAAGGTAATACCCTGTAGGCGAATGTTCCCCACGGATAGGTAAAGGTAGTCTTATCCTGGTCTTTAGGGGCAATTTGAATTTGGTTGTAGCCACTGAAGTCATCCAGGAAAGAAAAAAATTTCTTCCCTGCCAGTGTATCTAGGACCTGATCAATAAATGGAAGGGGAAAATGGTCTTTTTGCGTTGCCTTGTTGAGTTCTCTATATTCAACACATATTTTCCATTTCCCATTTTCTTTGGGAACCACAACCAATGGAGAAACCCATTTACTGTCAGATATAGGATAGATAAAATTCAGATCTAACAGTTTTTGAAGTTCTTCTTTAACAATATCTTTCTGGTGAGGATTTAATCTACACTGAGGTTGTCGAATGGCTTTTGCATCCCTTTCAGTGTATATGTGATGCATGCATAGCTGAGGGTCAATCCTTTTCATATCTGAGTAATCCCAAGAAAAAGCCCCTTTATGTTTCCTAAGGACTTGAATAAGTTTTTGTTGTTGGTCATCACTCATATTACTGTTAATGTTCAAGATATTCCCTACCTCAATTTCGATAGGTTTGCTATTATAAATAGTGGTTGTTGGTATTTTTTGGTCATTGATATCTCTCAGTGGATCTTCTTCGATTTCGTTGTCAAGGACTGCTTTAATCATGTGGCATTTCGAGCTTGATACTGTGGTAGGGTGATTGATAAAAGTATTAATGACATCGTCTTCAGTTTGGTTTTTGAATTCAAGGGCATCTACCACAGTCAATGGTGACTGAATATTTTCTGTTAAGTATGTTGCAGGTTGCTTCCCGGTTTTCATAATAGTCAAGCTTGGATAAGCAGGAGGGTATAAAGCTAAAATTTTCACATCATTCCCCCTGGTTATAGTCATACTGCTTGTTTGGCAGCTGATATAAGCATCAACAGTCACTAGCCAAGGCCTTCCTAATATTAAGGGATGTCCATCTAGCTGGTTCCTAGGATTAATAATCAAGAAATCTGTCAGGTATTCCCAAGTGTCAATAGAGACCATCACATCCTGTAATGTTCCCTCTGGTCTAATGATTGAGAGGTCAGCTAGTTCCAGTAAGGTAGTTTTTGGTTCCAAGGCTGTGATACCAAGAATGTCACAAGTTGTAGTTGTGAGAATATTAATGGCTGCCCCTAAGTCGACTAAAGAATTGGGAAAATAACGACCATATATCTACACTGTGAAAATGGTGTTTCTAGGATCTTCATACTTTACAGGAGTCTCTTTGCCTAGTAATAAACCAGACAAAGTGTAATATTCCTTTTTCAAAAAATATCTGATCGTGCTAGAGATGGGCTATTAGGGGGAATTCTAGGATATGTCACCTTCTAAAGAAGGATGAGATCGGAGAACTTCGGCCTTTGCGTAACGAGATATGTGAAATCTCCTAGTAGGAATGGCTAGGACCTAAGCTTGGAAAATGCATTTTCCAGAAATGGAGCGGTAAGTTTGATCCTGGTCTAGATCCTTTAAATATATCATCTGGAGCTAAAATCTGATGGACTTAAAACAAATCTTCCACAGGAGCTTGAGACAAGCCTCCTTCACCTAATATCTTCGGAAAAGGGTCCAGTGAAGAAGTTTGCAGCAACACTTTGCTCAAAAATGAAAACGTTGTCTCTAAGGAGCTATGTCACATGAAGATGAAATCGGCCTTCAAATACATGTCACGTGAAAGATTTAGACAAACTCTTGAGAAATCTATTACTCAAATCAAGTAAAGAGTCTCAATGAGACATGTGCATAGAAATGGAGAAAAACACTACTTATAGTTTATTCCCAACTAAGGCTAGCATGAGTCTATGGGAGACAACGGCAGAATTAAATAAATAAACATGAATGATACGACGATATAGCTCAAATAAGAAGGGGAAAAGGCACAACCCATGAAAATGCAATACAAAATCCTCTAAAAGGATTGGATGAAAACTAGACAAAATGGCATTTTACCCAAAATACACCGGAGTTATTAGGCGATTCTTGCAAATCAATAGAAAATGGAAATGAAAGAAGACTTTGAATAAGTCCTTGCTGAAATAACTCCTTTGTTCAATCTCCTAGATGAAAGGCGATCCTTTCATAAAAATCTCACCACGAAATCTTTGTAACCCTCAACGCAAATTCTCTGCATGAAGCTGTGATCAAGGAAGAGGGATGCTCTTCTGCTGATGGAAGTGATTGGCCTGATGCCAAAGATGATGGAATGAAATCGAGCTCCCTCAGCGATCTCCCAAAGGGAATGGAACTCCCTCCTCTTTGAAGCTCTGATGCGGAAGTGATGTTGAGAAACCCTCCCTGCCAACACCCGGCAACACAACTCAACACCAATGGAAGTATCTTGGAGTGAATGAAATGCTTTGGCCTCAAGCAGAATATAGGGAATATGAAAAAAAAGCTCTTACCAAGAGCTACTCGGTGGAAAGAGATGGGATTAAAGCCTAGAAACACCCGGTGCCTGCGGCCATCTCGGCTAAACAAGCCCAGAGACCAGTCTTTATGCAGAAGACAAGCAAAATGATAATCAAAAGCATGAATGAGAATGGTTGCTTCGTTATCCTTTTAAAAAAGTGAAGGGTGCTTTTTCATGGGCCTCACACCTTAGAGGTTTCCTCTCTAGAATGATCTCCTCCTCATGCAAGGCTGTGTTGGCCCACCAAGTGAATCTTATCTTCTCTATACGCGATCAACTTGGACTCTTCTAAATTATCCAATACCAAATTGTCTCTTTTCACATATGGGGTGTGAAATCCAGTTCTTTTATTGATCCCCTTTCATTATAGGTTTCCTTATTCAAATTTTAATATAAACGGGTTTCTTACCCATCTATTCTCCTCTGAAAAAACAAAAGTTTTTTAATGTTCCATAAAATTTTGGAACATGAGACCTCCCTCCCAAATGTTGCTTGCCCTCAAAGAAACTTGTAAGGACCTGCTTGAAGGATGTCCTCTCCCTCCAAGCTGTAGCATCTACTTATGATGAAATCCTCATGAAGAATGAGATGATGTGTCAACAAAAGTCTCCATCTTTGCTCCTCTCAAGTAATGTAAACTAGCCCGGTGGCCATCATCATGAACATGAAGTGTAATCAAAGGAAATAAGGTGTTTTCTAGAGGTATCCTTCAGGCATGGTGTCAAAATTAATTGGGAAGAACATTCCCCTCATGTGAATCCTCCATCCCCCAAGCAATCATCCACAGAGGAATCGTCACCCCAGACCAGGCAAGCTAGAACATCTTCTTCCACCTTGAGCTCCAACAAGAAGGTGGGCTAAAAATATGAAAGTGGTAGGCATAATGGCCACCACCCCACGCTATTCACCTCTCCACTCATGAAAATTGTAGAGTGAAGGCTACTCTTGGGGTACAGCCAAGTATTTGCCCTCAAATGGCGAGATGAAGTTTGGATCTCCAAAGATCTTCCCTCCTCCATTGTGAATCAAGCGGCCCAATGTCTCATTTGTGATGGGAAGGATATCAGCACCATCATATGACTTACCATCACTCTCTTGGCTCACCCTCGAAGAAGAAATAAGTGCTGAAGTATGGTGGCCACATCATCTCTCATGCTCCCCTTAGAGCATGCTTTGCAAAAAGTATGGGGATCTTCTCCCCCAAAGGACACATCCCTCCTATATTCCCTTCTTCCAATCATGCTCCCAACAATAGTGTGATCTATGGCAGCATAGAGAGCCAAAGAAAAAAGTCATGATGGCTTCCATATATGGCAAGTGAGTGGGACATGGATCCCTCTTATGCAACCAACGCGGTTTGGGCACAAATTGAAAGAGAGAGAATGACGGAAAATGTGGTTATTCCAACCACCGGTTTGCTCTACACATTCTCCTCATGTATTTGGAGGAAATTAATGGTGTATGAGGCCGGGGAGCATGCCCTCCAAAATAAAATCTCCCCAAGCCCATCGAGGAATGATCATCAAATATGCTCTTGGCCCCAAGTAGACCAAGGAGCTTTTGACAAAGAATGATCCTCCTTGGAGCAACTACTGCATGTACACGGTTAAGGAATCAACATGTAATCATATAAATGAACAATATCCTTACCACGTTTTGCTCATTCAAAGGGAGAAAATCATATATGAATCTCTCTCTTCCTCCACAGAAAAAGAAAATGAGCATGCCCTCCTCCCAAGAGTGGTGTGCATATACACATCCCGCACCCATCTGTACAGAGTGGGAAGGTTGCTATCCCTCCTTACTTCTCCACATACACGCGAATGCCCCGAAAAGGAGTCGATAAGAGTGATAGGGAGGGGGATGCTACCCTCTTCTTTGGTTTTACCCAAACCCCGGCCTTGCAACTAGTTGTCCCAAAGCGTCCCTCTTTGAGAATCGGTGATTGATGCCTCCAGCTATCCCAGCATCTATCCTCCTCTTGAACTAGTGGCTGCTTGGTGTGATGTCTCCACTAAATGAGACATACTCATTTGAAGATGACTATATACATGGATGAACAACCCTTTCCATGCTTCCAGCACAGTAAGCTCAATCACCTTCCTAGGTGTAATGACCTCAAAAATGGATAGAGATGGGCCCTCCTCATCACATGGTCTTTGGGTCTCTCCTCTATCTTCTTCTGAATCTTCATGGTTTTACACCTCATATTCCATGGCACATGTGAATCATGAAGTGTGCCTTGATCTCCATGCATGAGATCACGGGGACCTTCTTGCAAAGACACAAGAATCCCTCTATTTGGAGCGAAGCTCCTTCCTTCTCTACCTGAGGCACTAGATGATCTCTAGATTTGGTAGCACTATTGCCCTATTTGTCTCTACAATAAATTTGGGCACCATCCCAATAATCTGATCCACCTTTGAAAAAGAGAACTCTATGGTTTGTTGCTCAAAGGTGTGGGATAAATTTTAGCCTCTAATAGGCTTGATGCAAGTTTTTAGCTCCTCCAATGGTTTCTTGAGGTGGTGCGCATTTTTCTATGCAAGGGTTTTGTTTGAGTCCCTTGGTTTTAACTCATGTCATGAGTTCCAAGAATGTTACGATCAAATCCTTTCACCTTGACTTAGTGAAATTCACATTAGATGAGGCTTTAACATTCTCAAAGAAATGGACTCAAGTTTCCATATGCACCAAGGCCTTACCTCTCAAATGCGGCATTGCAACTTTGATGATTTCTTCTTCGAAATGTGGTGCTATTGTTGGAAGGTGTTTGGCTCTTCCACCCGATCTGAATTTGAATATGAAGGTGAACCTCAAAAGTAGATAGATGAAATCCTTCTTCTTGCTCCTTCCCTTTCTGCCACTCCTTACAAAACTCGGAAAAAGTGGGCTGATTTTACGAATCCATGAGTGTGAGACTCATACTCCTTCAAGAAATCACTAAGGGTTTCCTCCTTAGTCACCTTTCCTCCTTCTTTCATTTCCCTCCACGAAATTTTGGGCCTTTTATTGCATTGTTCACCATGGTGTGTGGCCACATGCTTACCCTCACCATGTGAAAATCTAGGAGCTTCCTTCAATTTTGAACCCTCTTTGAGATTCTCCATCAATCTCCTCCTAACCTTCACAGAGGAAATCTTCATGTGTACGTGCATAGATTTAGAAGGGAAGAAGACTTGTGGTATTTTCTTCTCCTTTCTTCCAAGAGATGGAGTCTCTCTCTGCTCAAATCCTTGTTTCTTTCTAGATGAGAATAGGAAGTGCGGGGGTCTTCCTTTCTGTTTGCTCTTCCTCCTTAGGGAGTTATTCTTCTTTTAAAAATGAATGAGATAAATCTCATCCTCTTCATCTTCTATTCTCTTTCTTGGGCTTTGAAGGCCTGAGGCCTAGGAGCCTAAGAAAGATGCTTTGATACCAACTGTAATATTCCTTTTCAGAATATCACAAGTACGTACCGGAGATGGCGTGGGGGGAGTTCTGGGATATGTCACCTTATAAAGAAGGGTGAGATCCGGAGGCTTTACAACCTTGTAGACTCTGTCTGATTATGTGAAATATCACAGTAGGAATGGCTACTTGACCCAGGCTTTGGAAAATGCACTTTCCGAAATGGAAATGACAGAGCTTTGATCCTTGATACGGAATCCTTTAAATATATTTTTTGGAGCTGAAATCCTAGTGGACTAAAAATCTTTCTAGGAGCTTGAGACAAGCCTCCTTCACCTATTATCTTTATAAAGGGCCTAATGAAGGGTTGCAACAACACTTTGCTCAAAAAAGAAATTCTGACATTATCTCTAAGGAGCTATGTCACATGAAAGATGAAATCAGCCTTGAAATACATATGCATTAGAAAATGTAGACAAACTCTTGAGAAATCTATTACTCAAATCGGTAAGAGAGTCTCAATGAGACATGTGCATAGAAATGGAGAAAAACACTTCCTTGCATAGTTTATTCCCAACTAAGATTCTTGCCAGTCTATAGGGAGACAACTGTAGCAATAAATAAAAAAACATGAATGATACAACAATATAAGCTCAAATAAGAAGGGGGAGCAAGGCTTCCAACCCCTGAAAATACAATACAACAATCCTCTAAAAGGATTGGAAGAAAACTTGACAAAATGACATTTTACCCAAAATGCCGGGTCTTGGGGAAGGCTGCGCAACTCAATATAAGCCCCCACTTGAAATGAGATTTCTGAATATGATGCCTTTGCTGAAATAAATCCTTTATTCAATCTCCTAGATGAAAGGCTGATCCTTTCATAGAAGATCTCACCACCTGCCCCGAAATGATGCAACCCTCCACGGCCAAATGCTCTCTATGAAGCTGTGATCAAGGAAAGAGAGGATGCTCTTTTGCTAATGGAAGTGATTAGCCTGATGCCAAAGATGATGGAATGAAGATTAGAAACTCCTCACATTGATCTCCCAAAGGAATGGAGACTCCCTCCCACGAAATACAATACGCAGAAGTGATGTTGAGAAACCCTCCCTGCAACACTGGCCCAACACAACTCAACCACCAATGGAAGCACTTGCTTGGAGTTGAATGAAATTCTTTGGCCTCAAGCGAGGAATATGGGAATATGAAGGAAAAAGCTCTTCAGAGCTACTCTATGGAAGAGATGGGATTCCCAGGAAACATAATGCTAGCAGCACTACATCTCGACTAAACGACAGAGAATGCTCTTGTCGAAGACAAGAAAAATGATAATCAAAAGCATGAATGAGAATGGTTGCTTCATTCTCCTTTTAAACAAGTGAAGGTGCTTTGTTATGGGCTTACACCTTAGGGTTTCTTCTCTAGAATTATCTCACTCCTCATGCAAGCACCTTTGGCCCACCTAATGAATCTTATCTTCTCTATAAATAGAGTCAACTTGGCCTCTTCTAGGAGTATCCATACGCAAATTATCTCTTTTCACATATATGTGGTGTGAAATACGATTCTTTATTGATCCCCTTTCACATTATAAGGTTCCTTATTAGATTTTATTATAAATGGGTTTTCTTACCCATTTATTCTCCTCCTAAATCAATTTTTTAATGTTCCATAAAATTTTGGAACATTACACAAAGTCAGACAACATGAATGATAGGGGTTATTTTTGTTTTCCTCACGAGAATTCTTTATACAAAATTCTTTAATAGTTTTGGTAATATATTGGAATATCTTGGATAGCCTGGAGGAGGGGAATTTTTATACAAATGTTCTTAAGTTCACCTAGAAGATCAAAGTCAGGATATTCAATCAGGCGTGGTATCAACAATCTTTCTGGGAATGGGGGGGAAGTGGTTATAATTTTTTCAGGATTTTTTTGTTTGACTGTATCTTTCCCTTGTTTTATTTGTTTATCATCTACAATCAGAGGCTTATTTGTGTATGGTTCTTCAGGTTGCAAATATTTATCCTTATCTACAGTGATTATGCATCCAGATCTCAACTTAAGTTCGTTACATTATTTCAACTCATCTTCAGGGTCCATTCCCTCAATGATTTGTATTGACTGAACTGGTTTATTGTTAGGATTTGGGTTGGGTTGAGCTGGAAGTTGCGGTCATATATTATATTGAGGATTCTGCTGCAGTGTGTAAGGTGTTGGTAAAGTTGGTTGAGGCAGAGGAGTTGTCCCCATAAGCTGGTTCGTAGATCTTTGCCAATTTGATTGCCAATTCTGGTTTTGTGAGGTGGAAGGGGACCATTGGGAGGAATAAGGGTTGTTTTTCCATAATGGTGGCGGGTAAGGGGAATTTGACCAATTATTATTATTTGGATTTGACTGATTGGGCCATGGTGGCATAAAAAATGCTTGAGGTGGAAAAAAAGGTGGATAATTCTGCCATGCTGCCCCTGAATATTGCTGAGAATTATATTGCGAGGGAGGAAAGAATGAAGATGGATCAATAGGCATACCTGTCTGACGTGCTTGCCATTGACGACGTTGGTTCAACAGATCCACTGGTTCCACTTCTTCTTCTGCTTCCTTGAAAACTGCTTTTAATCCTAGGAGTGATGGGCAGCTTTCCGTGGCGTGCTCTTTAGTGCATATGGCACATGTTCGTATCGCATCTAGGGGGAATTATTTATGACTGTGCTTCTGTCTACAACGGGGGAAGAAAATATCCAAGTTCTGTTCTACTATAGCCTGCTTTTGCTTAGCTTGCATGACATCCAATTGTGTTGCCAGGGTCCCTAGGATATTAGTGTTGAAATCCTCCAACGGATTTCCGATTTCGCTTCGTGTAATGCGTCCTCCTGAGGCTTTACTGTCTCTGGGGCTTGCATTGCGTCCAACTGGTTTCAGCCTTGTAGTTCCCCTGGAACACTTGATGCACAAATCTATAATATTGTTATAGTTTTCTTGATAAATATCACCTTTACCCATTATATTTAGTGTCTCTACCCATTGGTCTTTCATACCTCTGATCATTGTGGTTTTTAGAACATTATCACGCAGATTTGTGTAAGGAGATCTTTGCAGATTATATTGGAAACGCTTTACATATTCTTCTAGAGTCTCGCTAGGCTTAGCTACAAGTTTGAAAAATTTCATCTTTTAGCTCTCTAGTTCGGCAATAATCTTGGTATTTTTTAAGGAAAGATGTTTTCATTTGGTCCCAATCATTGATGGTGCCTCCACCAATTCCCATAAACCAACATAGATATGCTCCCTTCAGAGTAGAGGGGAATAGCTTCAGCTTCTGGGGGTCGGTAGTGTAGTCATAACCTTTGCATAAGACATCAAACTCGAAAAGGAATGCATCGGGATCTTCTGAAGTTTCCCATGAAAGGTAGGAATATTTGTAATGGGATAGCCTTCATGGGGGCATTGATAGATGTGTCAACAATAGGATATTGCAATGTATAAGTTTGAGGTTGCTGGTTATTAGCCATCTGGTAAAAAATATGCCAATATTCTTCAGGGATCTCCGGAGCTAGAGAGTTATTCCTAGGATGTCTACAAGAGGCTGGAATGGTTCTAACAACACTACCTTAATCTGGAATACTAGGTGTCCTCTGTTCATTCACTACTTCAGGAGATCTAGGTTCTGATAATTTCATTTCAAGATTGCCCGTTTCTCCTTCTCCTTCACGAAGGTTGCAAGAATTTCCTTCTTGTGAAGGGCGAGTTTGTGAATTCTCATTATCTTGAAAACTCTGCTCAATCCCTTCAGTATTACTGTGAATCTCAGCGTTAACTATAGATGGAGGTCTTGTGGTTTGAAGGAAGCCAGTAGGATGTATGAAAACAACAATTTGGGGTCCTACTTGATGACTGAGACTTAGCTTTTCTTAAGATTTTGTTGATAAAAGTTGATCGTCCAAGGGTCACCGGTCCCTTAGGTTTTTCAGGTTTAGAAGGAGGAATTTTGTCTTTTCAAGTCTTTCCCTCTTATTCATTCATGCAAAAATGAAAACATTCATTCCTACCTTAAACTCTTACGCAATTATGCTAGAAAGCGGTTGGATGAGCGAGCATGTTACTTGTTCTTTACGTAGGTTCTTACCTTCCATTTTTAATACCCAATTCTCCTTCAGCAGAAAAAAACATCAATCAGAAATCACTCTTTTTACAGAGTGGAAACACACTCCCCGCAATGGTGCCAAAATTTTGGGTGCTAACATGTGTCTTTAAAAACTCCTAATTGCCTCACATTAATTATCAACCAGGGTAAGTCCTTTTATCTCAAGTGTGTACACAATATGTGCAAGCTATTCATACAAAGAGTAATGCTAAAGGAAATCGTTTAATATAGATGCAATCATAAATATTGAAGCTTAAAAGGAAGTGATTCATCTACGCATTATAACCCAAAACTGTAATTCATTCTTAATTCAACTAATTCAAATGATAATCAACCGAAAGCACTGAAGCAGTAACCGAGCTCTTTCAGTTGGATCTAAATTATTGAACAAAAAGAAGGTATTGGAAATAACTATCTACGTTTTAAGTAATCAAAACGAATTCTTTTAACTAACAACCAATTCTTTAAGGAAATAAATTGGAAATGCGTATTCAATGGAAATAAATACCAGAAATCTGAATTATCAACTACAAAGCAGAAAAGTAGAATACACTTGCAATAAATGGAAAGGTATAACATAGAAAACAACAGTGAGATTCACCAGGGACCGGGCCCTTAGCCACCGGCGAATACTGCTTAACTACTCCAGAATATGTGAATGAACAGCAACGCGAACTATATATTAATCATCACAGTCAATTAACATCACAATCTGATCTTGTTGTTCAGAACTATGTTCTGTGAATTACAATTACAAAAAATGCAGAAATGAAAGATACATCATATCGATATTCGAGAACTAGCTCTCCCTGTCCCTTTATAGCTAAAAAGGAAGGATAAATGTGATCCCTCAGGATCAGGGGATCCTGAGGGATCCATTAAAAAATGCCATCCTCGGACAGTGCTAATATTGACTGATTTGTCTTCTGATTCAACTGCATTCAACGCGTATTCTTTCCTGTGATTAGGTCCTACTGTTCCTTCTGGTAAACAATTGTTGTTTCATCTATTATTTTCAGCATAAAAACAACATGAATTAGTTTGGATGGTTAAATCGTATCAGGATCATTTTTCATTCATTCTTTATCAAAATCCTTTCATTATACTATTATATCATGGCACAAGATGGATAAGGAAAAGGAAAAAGGACAGTAATCAAGAGTAAACACATACCTATTGCAAAAATTTGATCAACATGGATATGTGATGCCAAATTGAAATGTGATATCTTTGATGTGGTAAGTCAGCATGGCGAGATGTTTCAAGGACCAAATGGTCTACCTCCCAAGAGGGGAATTGAACATGAGATTCAGTTGCAGCAGGATGTTCCACTTCCAAACATTGGTATGTATGCATGTCAATTATGGAGAGTTTGTAAATCAAGAAGAAAATTCAAGAATTGTTTAACAAAGGTATCATACACCCATATACCTCGCCATGTGGTTCACCAATTGTTTTGGTACGAAAAAAGGACGAGACTTGGTGCATGTGCATAGATTTATATGCACTAAATAAAATCATGGTAAAGAATCGCCACCCACTCCCACACATTGATGATTTGATAGACTAGTTAAAGCATGCAAGATATTTTACTAAGTTAGAATTGCAAAGTGGTTATCATCAAGTTATAATAGCTGAAGTGGAAATTTCGAAAACTGGTCTCAAAACTAGACAAGGATTGTTTGAGTGCTTGGTTATACCATTTTGTCTAACAAATGCTACTTTCATGAGAGTCATGAATGATGTACTTAGACCATTTCTAGATGAATTTGTCATTTTTTACTTAGGTGACATACTAATATTCAGAAAATCAAAAGAAGAAGATGTCATGCATGTGAAAAAGGTACTTCATGTCTTGTCGAAAGAGCAATTATTTTTAAAGATGTCAAAGCGTGAATTTGGTAAGACTTATTTAGTATATTTGGGACAGATTGTTGGAGGAGGTGAGTTGAATATCGACCATTCCAAAGTAGAGTTCATTTTGAATTGGCCGAAGCCCAATATAGTTATAGAGCTAAGAAGTTTTCTTGGAGTAGCACAGTACTGGAGGATATTGTTGGCAATATGATGAAATATGTTGTCCTTGATGGAAACCTACTTGATGACATTGTACTTGATGGAAACCTCTTGATAAGTTGCCATTTTGATAGCAATATATTTTTTAAAGATGTAAAAATGATGATTCTACAGGTCAGTTCAAATGTGACAGAGAAAGGAATTCCAATAAGTTCCAGAGAAATGATAAATATAAGATGTCACAATGTATGCGCAAGTTTGATGAAGGCAACCCGTGTATGGATGCAATATATATGCTAATTTTTATAGAGCAACCCACGTATACATTTAGGATAGCTATCAATGAGTTTTATATTGAAAGTCAACGTGTGCAGCCAGTTAGATTGCTCAAAATCTAGTTATACCTTTTAACTCTAGTTATGATACCAAGGGGAATTACCATGGTATTAGCCCACATTATTAAGCAATGCATTTTCTATTTTATTCTGTTCAAGAATACCATTAGTAGTTGTGTGGTTTTGACTCATGGTATTGGTAAAGGCTAAATCTATATAAGGAGAAGAAGATCATAGTGCAAAGGTGTGCATGAGCAAGGGTTGTTACTGAGTAATTTTATCTAAGGTATATATGCATGGGATGAACTCTGTTTTAATTGATAAATGTGAATCTATGATGCACCCATGGATACAATGATGGTTCAGGATCTCTAGATCTGAAATGAATATGATTTTGTGTGATCCATTAAAGAGATGATTAGATCTGTGACCTGGCGCAAGTTTGTTGAAGACAAGTGAATAAATATGGGTAAGTTATATGGATCTGGTTCATTCTGCAAAGTTTATATTTACAGATCTATACATTGTTTTTCCTCAGTAAAAATTACGTATGCGTGCGTTTGTGAGAAGGAGTCATTATGGCAGATAGGGTTTTCTGAAGCTTATTGCAGAGGTTTTTCTATTATTCCTACTATTTGTCTGTTGTCTATCAATGAAGTCTTCTTGTAGATCTGGGTTGTTTGAATACTGTATATGTTGCTAAGTTGATTATGTACAAATATGATCAATGAGAGAATAAACATGGTTGATGGTGACTAACTAATGAAGGTTTATGTATTTCTAAAGATATATGACTGAAAGCCTCAGATCTGGATCTGAGACTGATTACATTCTGAAAAGCAGTATTCACAGAGCTATACGCAGGTTGGTGTGAAGGAAAGCACATATACACGCGGGTTCAGTGAAGTGAAGTAGCATATGAATTTTAAGTTGATGAATGTTCAGGGATGAGTTTGTATCTGCATATTTATTCTGAAGTCCGGGTTATTTTTGAAGTTCTGGTTAAAGTGGTCTCACTGTTCTGATTGAAGTATTGGGTAAAGTTTATGGTTGTTGATGTTTATGAATAGTTGTGTTGATGCTGTTTGATCCAGTATGAAAATTTATGAAGCTTGTGAGTGTCTGATGATTGAAGTTGAATCCTTGATATGGAAGAAGCTTCCTCTGTTAGAAGTTGGTAATTGATGATCAGAAGTTGATTCTCACTTCCGGTGATATATTGAGTAAAAAGAGATTAGAGAGTTGTAGCTCCCTTCGTGTAAGCTGGAAAATGAGAAGGTTGACCTTAGCAGGTGAATGCCTATGTCTTGATATAAAGTGCATCGATCTGATATTATGAGTTTTCCATATAATAAATGTGAAGACAAAGATGACAACAATGGTGGTTTTCTCCCGAATTGGGTTTCCACCTTAAATACTAGTGTTCATGTGTGTTCCACTTGTGTGATGTTTTATACTACTGTTACTGCACATATTTCCTATTTATCTAACTTGATGCATAACTGGTAAAGTCTGCTTCTGAGATACTTTATAAACTAGAAATTTATATCATCATACGTGAGTTTCTTTCAACATATCCGCGTGTATACGTGATTTCAGCTCATAAAAGCCGCGTCTGCAATTCTGTAAAAGAAAAAGTTAAAAATATGTTAAGTGACTCTAAATATTGATTGTACCCCCTCTCGAGTATTTTTTCCACGGTGGTATCAGGAGACAGGTCCTTGAAGAAGCTTAATCGCTAGAAGGAAGATCAACTAAGATGAGCAATCAAGATGGGACAACATCTATCAAGCCTCCTCTCTTCAATAGAAATAATTTAATCTTTTGGAAGACAATGACAAGATCCTATCTTCAGTCTCTTGGAGCAGATGTATGGGCCATAGTTGAAGGAGGTTATCAATATCTAGCATGAGTTCCAACAGATGTAGTAGAAATAAAGATATATGAAACCAATGCAAAGGTGGTCGATGCATTATTAGAAAGCCTGACTGAATCAGAATTTTTCAAAGTCATGCAGTTGAATACAACAAAGGAGATATGGGACAAAATCATTCTAAGATATGATGGTGATACCAAGGTAAAAATCACTAAACTCCAAACTCTCAGAATTCAATATGAAAATCTCAGAATACATAATGAGGAAAGCATTGCCAGTTTCTTCTTACGTCTAGATGATATTGTAAATTGTATGGGAAATTTGGGTGAAACCATAACTGAAACTACTCTGGTAGAAAAGGTTTTAAGATCTCTAACTTCCAAATTCGAGTCAAAAGCGTTGGCCATTGAAGAGAAGCAGGATCTACGAACTCTTACTATTATTCAACTACATGGTATTTTGACTGCTTGTGAAATGAGAAAAGGAGGTCCATCGGAAGTCAAAGAAGTTGTCTTTAGAGCTGTTACAAAAGGAAAGGAAGTAGAAGAACAAGAAGGATCAGGGTATGTTTCAAAAGAATATGAGATAAATTTTGTAAAGAAGCTACAACTTGGCACTAGAAGATTCAGAGGTAAGCTTCCTTTAAAATGTTTTTCTTGTGGACGAGTTGGTCATTATGCTGCTAAATGTCCCCATAAAGATAGTCATGAAAAGGGAAAATAAGTGGCTAGAGGAAATAAGAAATGATTTATCAATAGAAAAAGCTATTATACTCATGAAGATAGTGATGGTTTATCAAATAGTGAAGAAGGAGAATGTGATCAAGATATTATACTTCTTATGGCTTTTGAAAAGGACTCTAGTGATACCTTTATGGATGCATTAGAAGAAAAGGTCTTTCTTGAAGAAATAAATCATCTCAAAATATGTTTGGAAGAAAACAAAATTGCCATAGATACTCTAAAAAATTAGCTTATGGAAAAAGAGAAGCACAATGAGAAATTAGAATGTGAAATAGTAGGTCTAAGAAAAGAAATTGAGAAAGTGAAAACTTTAAATCTTAGATTTGCTAAAGGATCTGAAACCTTAGATGAAATTATCAAGGTACAATGCTCTCCTCTTATAAAAACAAGTCTTGGTTATATTGGAGAGACATCTCAGTCTTCAGCACCAAGCTATCTAAATGTAGCTAAAGCCAGCCTACAACATTCTGTCACTTAGCAAGGGAACAAAGAAACTTCGAAGGTAAAGCATGACCACTTTAATACAAAGAACAATAGTAGAATATCAATCAGAGAAAGACCAATCAGCAGATAAACACAAATAGAAGGTTTCATGATCGCAAAAATTTCTTCTTTAATTGGAAATGTTTCTCATGTCATAATTTTGGTCATAAAGCTATTCAATGTGTTGCAAAAAAAACCATCATGACCAGAGAAGAAAGAAAGAAAAAAATGAGACTGGAATAAAGAAGAATACTTATAACAACTTTTCTGCTCTTCAAAATGAAGTTGAATGTGCTTATTGCAATAACTTTGGTCATGAAGAATTTGAATGCAGGAGAAAACTTCAGCCAAAAGAGCATATACCTTCAAATTCCAAGGTATGGTGAAAGAAGGATTTACAGGTTGAGAACTGTGGCATACTCTTATTTTCAGAAGGGGAAGAAAATCAATGGTACATTGATAACGGATGTTCAAAGCACATGACAGGTGATAGAAATAAACTACTTGCATACAATGCTCTAGAAATAGAAAAGAATGTTACCTTTGGAAGTGATACTCCTGCTCTCATTAAAGGAAACGATAAAAGCTAACAATGTTATGTATGTGGATGGATTAAAACATAACCTATTGAGTGTGAGTCAAATGTGTGATCAAGGAAATGAAGTTGTCTTTAGTTCCAAAGAATGTGTGGTACGTGAAATTGACATAGGAAAAACAGTAATCAAAGGAACTAGAACACCAAGCAATTTGTATGTACTGAAAGGTTGCAAAGAACAATGTTACTTGGGTAAATCTTTAGAAAATTGGTTATAGCACAAAATATTGGGGCATTTGAGGTTTTCTCAAATCAGTAAATCTAGCAGACTCAAAGTTGTTCATGATCTTCCCAACATCACTTTGCTTGAAAGTACCATATGCAAATCTTGCCAATTCGGTAAGCAAACCAGAGTACAATTCAATGCCAAAGAAGGATCAGCAAGTAAGCCTATTGAATTGATACATACTGATGTATGTGGACCTATGAGGAAAAATTCACCCCGTGGAGAACAATACTATATTCTATTTATTGATGACTTCTAGAGAATGTGTTGGATTGGGTTAATAAAACACAAAGATGAAGCTCTTGAAAAATTTCAGATCTTCAAAGCCCTAGTTGAAAATGAATTAGATCTAAAAATCAAATTTCTTAGATCTAACTGAGGAGGGGAATATATATTAGATGAATTCTTTGATTTCTGTGAACAACATGGCATAAAAAGACAGTTTTCTGTAGCTGGAACCCCACAACAAAATGGCGTGGTAGAAAGAATGAATAGAACACTGCAACAAATGGCCTGTGCTATGCTTGATGATTCTAGAACACCTGATACCTTTTGGGGAGAAGCAGCACATACTACCGTAAATATTCTGAACAAGGCTTATGTTCGTGTGAACAGTGATAAAACTCCTTATGAGCTTTGGTATGGTAATCTTCCAACTGTAAAGCATTTTAGAGTTTTTGGAAGAAATTTTTTTATCAAGAACAATGATGAAAAACTTGGTAAGGTTGAACCTAGAGCAGATGAAGGAATATTTCTTGGTTACTCTTCTAGAAGTAAAGCATATAAATGTTACAATAAAATACTTCAGAAGATTTTTGAATGTATTGATGTTGTAATTGATGAGTCTCTCTCAGCTCCTAAAAGGGAAATACAACAACAAATGAAGATTATGATGATGTATATTTTCCCACATCAAATAGCAGAAATATAGAAGGTGAACCCAATGAAGCACCAGAAGATCTATCTGAAAAGGCTCCATCCAAGTATGTTCAAAAGAATCATACAAAATCTAAAATTATGGGAGAAA
Organism: Pinus albicaulis; assembly: GCA_034641835.2. Classification (NCBI taxonomy): domain Eukaryota; kingdom Viridiplantae; phylum Streptophyta; class Pinopsida; order Pinales; family Pinaceae; genus Pinus; species Pinus albicaulis. Next base: position 160,969,843 of record CM076579.1, on the reverse strand, counting down.
AGGGATTAGGTGTCCAAACAAGAATAACTCTTGTAGGATCCCCTAGCTATCTGGCATTCGTATCCACTATTGAACCACAGAATGTAAATAAAGGTAGTAAATATGAATGTCGGATTCAATGCATGAATGAAGAAATTGATCATATTGAAAAGAATCATACTTGGGAATTGGTTCCAAGATCTCATGATAAAAATGTTATTGGATCAAAATGGATATTCAAAAAAAAGTTAAATGAAAATGGAGATGTTATTAGAAACAAAGCTAGACTTTTTTTTAAAGGGTATGCTCAACAAGAAGGTATAGACTTTGAAGAAACATTTTCTCTTGTATCTATAATTGAAGCCATAAGAATGTTTCTTGCCTTTTCAAGCTTTCAACAATTCAAAGTTTATCAAATGGATGTTAAATCTGCTTTTCTCAATGGTGATCTAGAAGAAGAAGTTTATATAGAACAACCAAAAGCATTCATTTTGGGAAATGATGAAAAACTTGTTTGTAAACTTAAAAAGGCTTTATATGGTCTCAAAAAAGCTCCAAGGGCATGGTACTATTGTCTTGACAAATATCTTCATCAACAAGGTTTTTCAAAGGGATCTGTTGATTGAAACTTATACATAAAAACTGAAAATGATAAACCATTGATTGTAGTTGTATATATTGATGACATCATTTTTGGGAGTAATGAAGAGTCCATGAGCTAGAAATTTTCTTTTGTTATGCAGCAAGAATTTGAAATGTCTTTACTTGGGGAACTAACATTTTTTCTTGGCTTACAAGTGCAACAAGCAACCGATGGCATATTTTTATCACAAGAAAAATATCTTAACCAAATTTTGAGGAAGTATGGGATGGAAGACTGCAAACCTGTAAGTACACCAATGGTAGCAAGGTGTAACCTCAGTTCTCATGATGATTCTCCCACAGTGAATCAACCAGAAGACAGATCCATGATTGGAAGTCTACTTTATCTAACCTGGACAAGACTGAACATTATGCATGCAATTGGGATTGTTGGACAATTCCAAGCTAATCCAAAAGAGTCACACCTTCAGGTTGTAAAAAGAATATTCAAATATCTACAAGGGACTCGAGACTTTGGTCTATGGTACCCAAAGAATACTGATCTCACTCTTCATGCTTACTTAGATGCAGATTGGGCTGGAAATTTTGATGATCAAAAAAGCACTAGTGGTGGTGCATTCTATATGGGGCCTCGATTGGTATCTTGGTTTAGTAAGAAACAAAGTTCTATTGCCTTATCTACAATAGAAGCAGAATATGTGGTTGTCGCATCATGTTGCACACAACTACTTTGGATGATGCAAACTTTACAAGACTTTCAAATTAAATGTTCACCTCCCATCTCCATTCTGTGATAATGTAATGTTCTACATTTTGCGTTTACTGGGAATATTGCATTTTATTTTTCGCTTGCTTAAATCATGAATAAAACTGTAAAGGAGGGACTCTAAAACTCCTAATCAGAAAAATAAATCAATGCCCAATGTGAACATGGACAAATCTAGGCCATTTCAATAAAATACACTTAGGTGTGAAAATGAATGAAGAAGTTTGACTAGGTCAACAGGACCAAATCACAGCAGTGTCTAGATGCATTGAACCTCCTTATTGATCAACAGTTTTAGATGGAGACCCTTCATGTGAAAAGGGTTAACTCATTGGAGGCAGTTTAGGGTTTTCTAAGCCCTAATGTTATAAAATGAAGAGGAAGGCCACAAGGAAAGGTTGTTGAAGATAATTCGATTTTGAGATTGCTTAAGCAACTCAAACTCTCTTGGCTGCTTAGCTAGAGAGAGAGGAATTTCCTGTTTAGGAATTCCTCCTCCTTCATTGAGGAGCTCTTGAAGGATTATGTTATGAAATTCCTCACATCTAGGCTTGAGGCCAAGCTTCCTCCTCTGTGTTGCAGGGTGTTGTAGTGAGGGGTTTTCAACACCACTTCCAAATCTAGTTTTGTAGAAAAGGGAGCATTCATTTCTATGGAAGATTAGTGAGAAAGCCTTGAGCTTCATATTCATATCTTGGCATCAGGCCAAAGGACCTTCCAACATCATCTGTGCAATATACTTCAGAAACTGCGTCATTTTTCCAGTGCATTGCTGCAGCAGGGTTTCTACCCTAGTTTGGTGCTTATCTCCTTAAGGAAGGGCCATCCATTCTTCCGAAAAGTTTGTATTTCAGCCCTCTTATGTAATTTTTTATATTTAAGCTCATATAATTAGAGTTTCAGATATTCTACATTTTCCAGATCCATATTCTGCACATCTGATACTTATATTTGTTCTTTCATGAAATCCCCTTGCCGGGTGACCTATTTGATGTATAAAAGGAGCAAAATCTCTATTTTTATTCATTCTCTATTATAATAAACTTAATATCTGATGTTTCAGACATATTTTTTCTAATTTATTCAGAAATTATGCTCTATATGCTTCATCCATTTTCTGCATACTTCAAGTCATGGGAAATCAGCAATTTTAAGATTATCCGGGAATGGAGGAACTTTTTAACATAGCTATAATGCTTTGTTTGAGCTGAAATTCGAAGCATAGGTCCCTCATGACCTAATATAAAATAAAATCCCACCATTTCCCTTAATTTTATGCATGTTTCTAAATACATCCATTTTGGGCCATAAATCCTCAGTTTTCCCCACTATTGGATGAAGGGATTGAACATATTTCTTTCTGATGTGTTTCTAATTGATGTATGGGTTTCTATCAGCATATTTTGTGTATTTACAACTCTCTACACTTTCTGCAGGCATTTTTCCCTTGCTACAACCCTCATTGGGCATTTTCTTGAAGATAACTTAGATAGGAGAACCCATGAACTCAATTCTTAGTATTATTTGTTTCAGCTCAGATCTTGGATTTAGATTGTATATTGTCTTATCTAAAGGATCCAAAAGTTATTTTCCTATTCCAAAGAACATTTTTCTGAAAATGCATATTTTAGTGTATGATTCATGAGTTGTTCTTAACCGACTACTATTATTAAGCATAAGTTATAAGTGCCATTATTATCTCAAAGTATCTTGTTATGCATTCCAAGACCAAGGACATTCCTATAAAGTATCACTTCCTACGTGAACAAGTGCTTGAACAAAAGGTTAAATTGGAGTATGTTCCCTCCAAAGAACAAGTTGCTGATATATTTACTAAACCTCTACCCCGAGAAGCATTTGAATATCTCAGACAGAAGCTGGGAGTTGTCTCTACCTCTTTGATCCAATCTAATTAATTTTAGAATATTAAATTCAATACGTAGGTTCCATAAATGAAAATCGCGTATATATGCGAGTTTTTATGCATAAAACCACGTATAGGCGTTTATTATTGTAAATTCTTCGAGTCAACGTTTTTGTGGAATAGCAAAATCGCTGTAACTTCTGCTGTTGTTCCATGTATTCATCTTTCGTGTAGCACTCTCGATATTTTCTCCTTGATGAAGATGCTTTGATGATTTGCTGTTGAAGGTGTTCAGATGCACATGCAACCTGAGCACTTGTCTTGTGGAAAAGTGATGCATTTTTGGCATTCTCGATTGGTTGTCGTGTTATGATCTCATGTTTGAGATCTTTGGTTTTGCTATAAAAAGTCATATCTCAGACGGATGAAAAGGTCATGTTGAGACCATGATGTAAAAATTTTATATTCAATCATGTAAGGATCTATTCTAATTTGTAAACCCACTCAAGTTGATCTCCGATGTATGTATGAGTCCTTGGTGATAGGAAAGGTCATACTAGGTTGAGTTATAGAGTCATGTACTTCATTGAAAAATATGTCTGAAGATTCAACATGAACTCGGGGGGAGCATGGTAATTTCAGTGCACATAAGATCTACAGAGCTTTTCTTTCTACAAGGGAAACAAAACCTTGTTTTGGTATTGATCTACCCTTTTCTCTTGATGTCAAAGGGGGAGAGCATCTTCGTGTTTGAATATGGCTATGATTAACATACATATCCATTGTGGTGATCAAACACCATCATGGTTGCCATCAAGTCCAAAGGGGGAGATTGTTGGCAATATGATGGAATATGTTGTCCTTGATGGCAACCTACTTGATGATGTTGTACTTGATGGAAACCTTTTGATGAGTTGTCGTTTTGATAGCAACCTATTTGTTAAATATGTAAAAATGATGATTCTACAGATCGGTTCAGATGTGATAGAGAAAGGAATTCCAGTAAGTTCCAGAGAAATGATAAATATAAGATGTCACAATGTATACGCAAGTTTGATGAAGGCAACCTGCTTATGGATGCAATGTATACACTACTTTTATGAAGGCAACCTGCATATACACTCAGGATAAGTATATACACAGTGTTTATGACGAGAATTCATGTATACACGCAGATAAGAACGATCCAAGTCGCATATGCCTTTTACACTCTAAAATTATGATACCAAGGGGCATTACCATGGTATTAGCCCACAGTATTGAGCGTTGTATTGTCTATTTGATTCTGTCCATGAATACCATCAGCAGTTGTGTGGTTTTGACTCATGGTATTGGTAAAAGCTAAATCTATATAAGGAGAAGTATATCATAATGAAATGGGGGCAATAGCAAGGGTTGTTAATGATTTTTTTTCTCTGAGATATATCTGCATTGTATGAAATCTGTTTTAATTGATAGATCTGAATCTATGAAGCACCCATGGATACAATGATGGTTCATGATCTCTAGATCTAAAATGACTATGCTCTTGTGTGATCCATTGAAGAGATGATTAGATCTATGACATGGCGCAAGTTTGCTGAAGTCAAATGAAGGAATCTGGGTAAGTTCTATGGATCTGGTTCATTTTGAAAAGTTTATATTTACAGATCTATATGCTAATTCATCTCAGCAAAAGTGCGTATATACGCGGGTTTGCTTTAGAAAAAGTGCGTATGGAAGTTTAGGGTTTTCTGAAGCTTATTGCAGATGTTTTTCTGTGATTCCTGCTATTTTTTTGTTGTCTGTCAATGAAGTCTTCTTGAAGATCTGGGTTGTTTGAATACTGTATATGCTGGTAAGTTTATTATGTACAAATCTGATCAATGAAAGAATAAACATGTTTGATGGTGACTAACTGATGAAGGGTTCTGCATTTCTAAAGATATATGACTGAAAGCCTCAGATATGGATCCGAGACTGATTACATTCTGAAAAACAGTATTCACAGAGCTATATGTAGGTTGGTATGAAGGAAAGCGCGTATATACGCAGGTTTAGTGAAGTGAAGTAGCGTATGCATTTTAAGTTGATGATGGTTCAGAGTTGAGTTTGTATCTGCATATTTATTCTAAAGTCTGGGTTATTTCTGATGATTTGATTATAGTGGTCTCACTATTATGATTGATGTATTGGGTAAAACTTATAGTTATTGATGTTTATAAAGATTTGTGTTGATGCTGTTTGATCCAGTATGAAAATTGATGAAACGTGGCCTGCAATGGTTCTGAAGGTTGAAGCCTTCAGTATGGAAGTAGAAGCTTCCTGCCAGTAGAAGCTGGTGTTCTAATGAGGGGGTTGAAGCTCCCTTCTAGTAGTGGCTAGTAAACGAGATTAGGGGGTTGTAGCTCCCTTCCAGTAGCAACTGGAAAATGAGAGAAGGTTGCAGCCTTCTACAGGTAGATGCCTGCGTACTGATATGAGTCTGCATCGGTACAATATGTAAACAGTTTTCCATATAATAAATATTCAAGACAGAGACGACAACAACGGTGGTTTTCTCCCAAATTGGGTTTCTACCTTAAATACTGGTGTTCATGTGTGTTTCATTTGTGTGATGATTCATACTACTATTACTACACATATTTACTGATTATCTAACATATGCATGACTGATAAACTGAGTTAAAGACTGTTCCTAATTTTTTTTTCTAATTTGTAACATTATATCAGTATACGCTAGTTTCTTTCAGTATTTGCACGTGTATACGCGAGTTGGTTTCACAAAAGCCACGTATGGAATTCTGTAAAAGAAAAAGTTAAAATATACCCAATAAGTTTCTAAATATCGATTCAACTTCCCCCAAGTAGTATTTTTTTCCAACAAAAATTTATTGCTATTTTTTCTTCCATTGCAGCTCCGTTACATGCATTGACAAGTGTGAAGAAAGTTTTCCATTGGGGAGATGTACAGCAAAAAGCATTTGATGCTTTGAAGCAAAAGATAAGTTCAACACTGGTTTTAGCACTTCTGGATCTTAGACAACCATTTGAGATCCAGACAGATGCAAGTGATTATGCTATGGGAGCAGTGCTCGTGCAGCATGGTAACCCTATTTCGTTTCATTCTGAAATGTTCAATGGAGCTGTGACTAAATATCCCACCTATGATAAAGAGTTATATGCATTGGTACAAAGTGTAAAGAAATGGAAGCATTACTTGATGGGGAAAGAGACCATTATCCATATTACCTATCACGTACAAACACACTTACAATCATGCTGTCAAAGTTGCAATCCAAGACATTTCATATGGATGGGTTTTCTACAACAATTTCATTTGCTATTTGCATAAAATTGAATCTACACATGCAACACAGCATGTACCATATGATCTCTAGGCCTATTGTAAATTCAACTATTATACTCAAGCACAATTCCATTATTCATGAAAGTTACACTGAACAATATGCAAATGATAGTGATTTTCAAGATGTGTATGAGAGCTTGAGTCAAGGAAACCAAAATGAATAGTTAGATTATCATGTGCATAACTGTTTGTTGTATCACTTGGGCAAGTTATGTATTCCACAGGGAGAAATAAATAGTATCACAAGGGAGGCGCACACATCATTGGTTGCAGGAAATTTCGGTGTAGGCAAGACAATAGTGAATCTCCAAAGGTAGTGTTATTGGCCATGCATAATTGATAGTGTATCTCGTTTTATTAAAGGATGTCCTTTATGTGCAAAAAGTAAGCCTAGCAATAGGAATCTTGGATTGTACACTCCACTTCTCATTCCTTCACATCCTTGGGAGAGTATCTCAATGGATGTAGGTGGTCTTCTTATGTCAAGGAAAGGTCATGATTATTTGTATGTTGTGGTAGATAGGTTCAAAAAAATGTGTATTTTGATGTCATGTAAGAAAACAATTACAACTAAAAAAACCACTAATATTTTCTTTCAAAATGTTTGGGTTCATTTTGGTCTTCCTACTTCTATTGTAAGTGATCAAGATTCTCGATTTGTTGGGAATTTTTGGTCAAAATTATGGGACATGATGGACAAAAAGTTGAAGAAGAGTACAACATTTCATCCAAAAACATATGGTCAAACAGAGGTGGTGAATAGGACCGTTATTCATCTTATTAGAGGTTATTGCAGCAAGCATCCCAAGTTGTGGGATGAACAGTTTCATTAAATTTAGCATGCATACAACAGGGAAAAACATTCTTCCACAAACACATCACCATTTGAGGCATGTTATGGTTATTTGCCAAGATCGCCACTGGAATTCATCTTTGAGAAATATGTCAGTAGAGATGGTCATAGTGACATAGACAAGGCAAGGAAGTTCATTGAGAAAATTCAGTTGATACATCACACCGTGCAAGAGCAACTTGAAAAGAGCCAAAGAAAATACAAGGCAAGGCATGACAAACAGTGGGTTGATCACAAATTCCAAGTTGGTGATGAATTTTGGTTGTACATAAGCAAAGAAAGTTTGCAAGAGGGAGGTAAAAAGCTCAAACCAATCTGTTATGGTCCATTTAAAATTCTGGAAAAGATTGGTACAAATGCATTCAAGCTAGATTTTTCTCCTTATATGAAAATTTATTTTGTCATTAATGTTGAGAATTCGAGATTGTTTGAGACTCATTTGATTGATGCTCAAAGAGAACTTATTTAGCTACCATCAATAGATGATTTCTCGCCAAAATATCTTGATGAAAACAAGACCTCATACTTGATAGAAGAATCAGAAATTCAAGAAGAGGGAATGTTGAATACCTTAGAGTGGGACTCAAGGGTCAAAATCCTCCAAAGGCCAAATGGTTGGAGATTGGAAAAGTGAGGGAGTTGTACCCTCACTTGCTGAACAATTGATAGTATCTTTTGGGGTCCAAAAGGATTGTAGTGGGGAGGAATGAGCTAAGGCTCAATATTTAACTCAAGATTAGAAGTGTTTAGAAATGATTCAAACCTGAACGCTTGGATAGAGCTCATCTCTAGGATTCCAACACAAATCGTTTCATCAAATTCTAAGTTCGTACAAGGAAATTATGGCATGTTGTTCGTTTTCACAAATAGGAAAAAAAATGAGCAGAACATGTATAGGGATGATGTGGCAAGTCCAGTCAGCTTCACAGGGAATATTATTTAGAATCAGCCAATGATACTATGCCAAGTGGCACAACTGGATTCGCCAATGTTGAATAGGAAGGAAGTTTTTTTTATCCTAATTCTAAGGATGAATTATTATTATTATTGATGCAATGTTGATTTTATATATTGTACAGTTATGGGCCAATGGGGAGTACATATTACATGTAATACTCCCGCAATTAGCTTTAGCTAATTGAATATTATATGTTACTTCATTTTAATTCTGTGAAGAATAATGGGTAAAGAGACCCCTTAAACCCATTTAGCAGGTAAGACACAAAATTTTCCCGATAGGTTGCTAATCGTACAATCTTCATGCAATTGTTTCAACCAATTGATTGAGGCTTAGCCTCCCGTAACTGAGAGGGTTTTCTTCTAATGGTTAATGATATGGAATAAAGATATAGATGGCTAAATCTATTTAGGAAATAAACTGGTTATGATGAATGTAGGTTGAAAATAATATCAACATGTAGAAATTGGGCTTATGGAGTCAAAACTTTCAGTGATACAGTGAGTTTACTTGACATGGAAGTTGAGGTAGGTCATATTTTTTAGTAATAGGATATACACACATGAAACATGAAAATACACATTCAATTCACTTATAAAGGAAGTCAGAGCATCACATGGATGAATTATAAGTAATATAAATGAAAACCACTGTATGTGAGATACATAAAAGGTTCAGATAGAATAGGTAAGCACTAAAAACCCCTTCAGAATCTCAAGTTGGTCAAGTAACAAATCTCTGTATTGTTGAAACAATCAATTTACAATAAGTTGCAATTTTGCCAAAAATATCCAACCCTTGACAAATTCGACTCAATGGCCTTTAATAGAGTTGTTACATCATGAGATGATCTGCCTCTAGGCTAGATACATTGAATTTTTTCCTACCGTCACCTTGCATAACCATAAAACATCAACTTTATGACAAACATACACCTATCCTACTTGATAGTCCTATTTCAAATAGGACTCAAACTACTCATTATTATCTTTAAAAACCTTATCTACTAAAATAAATTACATATTTTACAAGTATGTTGTCACATGGTCGAATTTAGATGATGGGATTCATCACTTTATGACCACTTAACTGACCTCCTCAAAACTAGGAAACAAGACCCTATTTTTTAGGCAAATGGTCTTCTTATTCTTTGAATATTTTGGCTGAAATCTTCAATCCGTGGTCCTTGAGTGTTGAATAATTGCTTGAAATGATCTTTAACTCTTCCATAATCTCCAACTGTCCAAAAAATGCTCCAAAACCTGCTAAAAAGGCTAAAATACGGTGTGCTACGAAAGTAAGGCAGTTTCATAGCACACTTTTGTAGCGCTGCAAAACAAGCCTTTATCCTCAAAATTTTTAACTCTTTCATTTTGCATAAGGTTCATCATCATCAAACACATCCCTCATATCAATTTCATCTCTTAATAACCTCCAAAACTGGTCAAAAATTCAAAAAATCAGTTACAATAGTTTCGTAGCACTTTGCTGCCCTTCAAGCCTAGAGGCTCTACAAAACTGCTGAAAAGTGTTGAAAATGCAGTTTTTTGCATAATTTTGGAAAATGAAACTTGTAAGTGCCAAAAAATTGTAACTAACATATCCTCATCCTCCATTAACCATAAACCAACTCACTTTATGCTCCTTGAGGCATTTCTTCCTCATTTACAATTGGTTGGGCTATTGGTTCTTCAATCTCTGTCATTTTAAGCCCTTTTTCCTCTAATTATTCATGAATCAGTTCAAGTTTCTCTTGAAGGTCCTTGACCTGGTCTTTAATTCTTCTGTTGGTGGCTTTCAGATGAGTGTTCACCTTTCTGACATGCTTGGATTCTAACCTTGCTGGAATTGTCCACTTGACAAGCTGCTGTGTATTGTCTAAGGTTTTAGAAACAATGTCAACCTGTTCTTCCCAAATTTCCTTCATATTTTCAAATTGAATTTTCTCAACACTGTGTTTCCTAGCTTATTTTTTCATGACAACAATTTATCTTCAAGGAGCTGCAACTCTATTTTTTCTATCACCTTCTCTTTTCCCTTTTTTGATTTGCTGATTGTATCCTTTGCTGTGGGTGATGAGAGGTCAATAATCTCTTGAGGTGGTTGAGTTGTCTCAGTAGGCATTTGAACTTGTTTGCTGATCTCTATTAATTTCTTAGCATGCCTTGTCATATGCTTTCTTTCTTGGACCATGAAACTTGCATCTTCTCCCTCAAACTCTAATTTCTTTGCAGATTTAGCCTTCTTTAACTTCTGCCCAGCTTCCTCTATGAATTCAGCTTGGACAATAGGTGTTTCCTCTATGTCAATGGAATGTAAAATATCCTTTAGATTTCCCTTAGCTTCTGCTCTGTCTTCTACAAACACTATCTTCTCTTCCAAAACCACTGTTTCACTTCTAGTCATCCTTTTGGCCCCTTGTTTGCTAACAGTTTGTTTATGTTTTGTAGGTTTGACCACCTTTGATTTTTTTTTTGCAGGTGGGACATTTGGTGTGTTAAGACTCTGCATTTTCTCTGGCTCCTTCATAGTTTTCTTACTTTGTTTTTCTCTTGTAGGTTCATTTGGTTTTGAAACCAATGATTGGCTCTGTTCTGCTGCTAGTGGTGATGGAATTTTCTTAGTTTTAGGAGTTTTTGAAGGAGTTAGAGCATCCAACTCAAAACCACTGAAAAACAAGAATGAGGACCAATCTCTACTTAACCTTTTAAGTTCATCTAAAACCAATAATTTCATTAAGCCATGATGAAATAATGATGTCTCACTCCCCTCAGACTTTGCTTGGACCTTATCAGCCATCTTTGATAGACTTCTATGCAGATAGAAATGTAAGTCTAGGGAAGTATTACCAGTGAAGTGAAAAATTAATTTGAAATGATATGAGCAGACTTTGTGATATCTACCTTCATAGGTAAAGTACTTTTGGATGATGAGCAACAATTTTGAATAGTTGTCTTTAATGCAGCTTCTTGGAACGAAATTGGTGAGATCCATCTCAGTGTGTTTAGGCTTCATGAACTCTTTGCATTGCTCCATGTTAAACTTGAAACCTTTGAACCAGGTTTCTTGACCTCTTGGAATCTCTGTAGCAACAACAATAACCTCTGGTGTGATGGACAAATTTAACATTCCCACTTTGGTGGCTGTTCCACTGAAATTAAAAGCATACTCCTTAGATACTTGTGTATGACAAGCCTGCAATTTCTCACAAAAAATTAGGCAACTTGCATTTCTGAAGGCTTCCATTACTGCTGGATCTTCAGTGATCACTTTCATGTCTTCAGGTTCATATCTTCGACATTGTCCACCCTTGTGTATTTTTCTTTTCTCTGCCATAGTTTCTCAAATAATTTCTTAGCCTCGCTTGATGAATTTGCAGGCTCACTTGATAATGTTCAAAGTAAACCTTTGAAGAAACCAGCCACAAGTTTGGCTTAGTACAATAACTCTCCAGAGCTCACATATTACACAAGGAGGAATGATAAATGAGAATGACTAAATTAGGAAAGTATTTGAAGTTTAAATGTCTTCTCATAACTCAATGATGACTTATTCATTACCTAAACTGACCATGATGACTGCAAACCTGGGCATGTACCTTCATTTCATCACTCCATGACTCGAAAAGCATCTAAATTACCCTTTCCCAATGTTTTTTGACACATAATAGCTTGACTGACAAGAAAGACAGAAAACCATGCTTTCGTAGCACATTTAGTGTTAATTTAACTGTTTTCACTATGAAACTATCAGCGGTTTCGTAGAGAAATGTGACCTTTTACAGTGCAATGCGCTACAAAACTGTGGTTTATCAGCTAATTAGGCAATTTTGGTACAAAAAATTTGGAAAAATGAAATGAATCAGAAATTGATGAATGATGTGACATGAAGGAGTTTTAACATGAGTGGATTTAGACCTTAGGGTAAACTCAAACCATAAAAAATTAATATTTCCCTTGATCAAACTTAAAAATGACTCCTACAACCCTATTTTGACCCATGAACCTATGTAACCTTGTCAAAATGATGTTTGAATTTTTTGAGTGATAATAGTGGCTCCACTTGGGATGGTGTGTTGCTGTGGTACACCAAATAACCAGTAGATCCAGTGCTACTATCCATCTTCTTGAAAAAATAGAAAACTTTGAAATTTCCAAGCTTTCTCTTCAAACTCTAATGGCCTTCACCTTGGGCTCAAGCTTGATGATTCAGCTTGTCATTATTACTATAAAAACACATAAAATGGAATATATACAATGGTATGAATGATTAGCATATTTTAAGAAGATTAGTGCTTTAAAAAACTACCATTGACAGGCCCTCCAACACATGGTTTTCCATCCATCTCTTGCAGAACGTAAGTGTTGTTCCCATGAAAAGAAACTACTTTGAATGGAACTTTCCATATGTTCTCAAACTTACCATGTTTTCCATTCTCTTCAATTCTGGCCTCCCATTTCAAAATCACATGTTGGATTTGAAAATTTTCTTCCTTGATCTTCTTATCAAATGTCTTCTTGATTTTGTTTTGAGATTGCTGGTTAATGTTGTAGACTTCCTCCCTTTTCTCTTGCAAAGCTATTAGTTGATTAATTCTTCTCTGAATTGCATTTGGCTCCTCCTCCATCCCTTGAAGCAGCTTCATGACATGAATTCCTATGGATGTAGGAAAGATGGCTTCAAATCCATATACCAACTCATAAGGTGAAGTTTCAATTGACCTCTTTGTGCAGAAGTTTCAATTGACCTCTTTGTGCATATTCTATCAGCCCATAAGGCATACTTCAGCTTCAAATTCCATGCCTTCTTATTTTCCTGCAACACTTTATTTATAATCCTCACAATGCTCTTGTTAGAAGATTCAGCAAGACCATTACCTTGTGGATAATATGCAGTAGAATGCACAAGAGTAATATGATATTGATGACAAAAATTAATCGGTTTCTTAGACTTAAATTCCTGTGCATTATCAGTTATGATCTTCACGGGACAACCAAATCTAGACAAAATATTATTCTCCAAAAAATAAATGATAACAAAATAATTTGCTTGCCTAGTTGCGATTGCTTCAATCCACTTTGTAAAGTAGTCAGTTGCTGTCGAAATCTAGCGATGCTAACCTGATGATTATGGATGAATCTCTCCAATAAAATCTAGCCCTCACTGTTGAAAAGGAACCTCAACATAGATAGGCATTAAAGGAAAAGGTACAAGCTTCTTCTTACCATAAAAAATCTGGCATTCATGGCAGGCAACAATCTTTTTGTATACATATTTAAACATTGAAGGTCAATAATACCCTGCTCTAAGGATCTTGTTTGTTGTAGCCTTCCAATAATGATGAAATACACAATCTCCTTTGTGGAACTCCTCAATCACTTTATCAGCCTCCTCTTCCAGCAAACAATTCAACAAAATACCACCGAGATCCTTCCACTACAAATTTCTGTCAATGATGTAATACCTCAAGGATTTTAGCTTTAAAAATCTCACCTTGGACTTTGTCAGCTCAGAAGGTGCTATATGATGATGTAGGACAAAAATAATGTCCTTATACCACTCTGAAATGATGTACTTTTCTTCAATAAGGATCAGTTCTTCCTCTTCATCTGAAATTTCTCATATTTCTGCAATTAAATTCATGTAAAGACAGTCAAATTTTGACTGTGCCATCAACTTTGCTAGACCTTGTCCTTTGACCAATTTTGTTGGCTTGATTTCTATGTCATATTCCAACAAATTAGCAATCCATTTCCCCCTCTTACCATCCGGATCAGCTTGAGTTAGGATGTCTTTCACAACAACATTAGGAACAAAAGCTAAAACATGTGAATGAAGAATAAAAATTCTGAAATATTTGATGGCCTTAACCAAGGCATAGGCTTGTTCTCTAAGATGTTGTACTTCAACTCAGATTTAGCTAATATCCTACTAAAAAATGAAATGGGCTTCTCAGTACCTTGTTGTCCCTTCTGCAACAAAACTCCAGCAATTTTATTTTTTGATGCAAAAGTAAAAATTAAAAATTCTTTTGAGAAATCCGGGCTGATCAATACTGGTGCTTGGGTAAGTGCCTTTTTTATTTCCTCAAATGAATGCTTTTCTTCTGCTATCCAATTAATCTCAGCTCCCTTTTTCAACATCCTTGTTATGTCCTTTACAATCTCAACAAAATTAGGAATAAATCTCCTCACAAAATTTACCTTTCCAAGGAAAGCCTGAACCTCCTTTTTTCTCCTCATTAAATCTACCTTCTGAATTGCATTGACCCTGTTTGGATCAATATTAATCCCATCTTTAGAAATAATGTGTCCAAGTAATTTACCTGAAGATAAGGCAAAAATTATTTTAGTGGGACTGAGAGAAATACCAAACCTTCTACACTTCAACAAAATTCTTTCTAGGTGCTTCAAGTGATCTTACTCCTTCCTTGAGAAGACTGTTATGTCATCAAGATAAACAACCACCATCTTGTCCTTCTCTTCAAAAAAATAAATATCCATCAACCTCTGAAAAGTAGCTCCTGCATTCATGAGACCAAATGGTATCTTGGCATACATGAATGTGCCCCATGTAGTAGTAAAGGTTGTTTTTTCCTGATCATCCAGATGCATAAGAATCTGATTATAAACTGAAAAAAAATCAAGCATAGACATCCTTTGGGAACCAACAATGTTCTGAAAAATTTGGTCCATCTTTGGGAGAGGGTAATTTTCCTTCAGAGAGGCTTTGTTCAAGTTTCTAAAGTCAATGCATATACTGATTTCTCCACTCTTTTTTTCTGACTGGAACCAAATTTACGAGCCACTTTGAGAATCTAATTGGAACAATGATTTTGGCAACAAAGAGCTTCTTGATTTCCTGCTCAATCAGAGGCATGAGGAGTGGATTAATCCTCCTTAATTTCTACTTGAAATACTTTTCATTTTATTTAATGGGCATAGTATGCTGAATTATAATAGGGTCATACTTCTTCAAATCAACATAACTCCAAGAAAAAAAATCTATGAACCTTTTCATCAACTCAATATATTTATGCTTCATATCAACTGAAAGAAACTTTGAAGGTTTAATAATTTTTGGCATAGCTACTGTACCAAGGTTACAACTCTCTACCTCCTCATAATCAACTTGTATCCTAGGAGATTTGAACACATCATTATGATAAAAAAGCTTCTCAAGGGGTACGAGGCCTTTGGATATAGAGTTATTCTTCAGCTGTAACACTTCAGAACTTCCGTAGATTCAATAAGTATGTTTTTCTGATCTATTTGTATATTTTTAAACTCATATTTTATTTCAATAAAGTTATTAACTTGTTGGTCATCCTCAAATACTTGCCAATGGATAATTTTATCAGGGATAACTAGTCTATGAAGAACCTCATCCTCATATTTTTCAGTGGAATATATGGGAATGATGAAAAGACTTGCAGAGATAGCTAGGGAGTCAGCAATGGAGTTTTGGTCTCTAGTCTTGACAATGAATGAATGTTCTTGGAAATTTTCCAAAATATCCATGACTAAGTTTCTGTATTCCCTCTTTCTTGCATCCTTGGTTTGATACACACCTTCAACATGTTTAATGACTAATTCCAAATCTCCACAAACAAAAATCTTTTGAGCACCAATTATTTTCAAAACTTCTAAGCCCAAAATCAAGGATTCATACTCAGCCATGTTATTTGTCCAATCAAAATTCAGTTTGTAGGAAAAGAACTTACTTTCATCATTTGGACTTGTGATCCAAATCCCTGCTCCTGCCCCCTCTTTTCCTGTTGATCCATCAAAGTGAAATAACCACCAACCTTCTGCCTTCTCATCACTGACTTGCTGATCTTCTGCTTGTTGATTTTCTATCTGCTGAATTTCATATTGCTGATTTTCTGCCTCCGTCTGATCTTCTGCTTCATCAGTCAACTCGTTGAAAATAATAGAAGATCCAAGTTCAGTATCAAGAGCATAAATTGGAAATTTTTGAGGTTTATCTTTACTACTCACCATGTGAGCCATTCTTGTCTCTCTATACAGTCTCCTTTTCTCACCAAAAACAGGAATGGTGTCATAAGTAAGGTCCATCTGTATTGTACCTTTGATTTTTTCTGCCCATGACCTTGATAATAGCATGCCAAACTTCAGTGGAATGTTTGCTACCACAATTTCCATAACCACTGTCTTGGCAAGGACTTTTGTAAGACCAACAACAACATATTTAATTAAACCAATGCACTGAACTCTTTTTGAATCAAAAGAAAACAAGTCCTTATATGGTCTAGTAATTTATAACCTCATCCTCTCCATGATTACTTTGGGCATAAGATTGTGAGAAGCCCCTGAATCTAACATGGCATCATGCAATGTCATATCATGAATACTTAGGCTAACATAAAAAGGAGGCACTTCCTCATTTTGTTCATCTTCTAATCTTGGACCTAAGTATATGGTTGGATGATGTTCTTGAATATTTAAGATATCAGCAGCTCCTGGTTGTGAATTCAACATTTTCACAATCTTTCTTCTATATTCATTTACCTTAAGAATCTCTCCAAAATTTACTGGTATTTTGATCTTAGAAATTTCACTCTCCAAATTGAAAACATAAATAGATTTTTCAACTTCTTTGATAGGAGGAGGAATTGGTGTGTCTTTCTTACCTTCATCAACCTTGGGGGAATCTTTCTTAGCTTCAACAGCTTTAGGAGTATCTTTTTTAGGCTGTGTTTTGTTTGCAATGATTGGCACATTCCTATTTTTGAGATTATATTGTTTCTGCATCTCAAAAATTGCGTGTTGATACCCTTTAAAATAATCAGATGGTTCCCCTCCATGAATACTTTGATTTTACTCATCATTTTCTTAATTAGTTAAGAAAATTCCAGACATATCTTCATCTATAAAATGAATGGACTCTTTAGGAATTTCAGGTTCATCATCTTCATCAACTAAGTTCTGCTGAAAAGGAGGTCTTACTAGAGGATCAGGCTGCTGATTTATGTTTTCCCTTGGCCTTTGCTGGTTTTGAGGTCTTATAAATTGAGGGTTTCTAAACTGAGGCTCATGTTGTGCAAGAGGAGCAAAGGTATTCCCAAGGGCCAACCTATCCATCAACTTTTCCATAGTCTTCATCATTGAATCAAATTTGTCATCATAGGTAGAGGTATAGAAGGCTTATCTTCTTCTTTCAACAATGTCTCCATTTTTAAACTTCTGCATTTGCAATCATATTAACTTACACTTTCAACTGCATCATTTTTCATTTCGGCCAAGTGAGGGTATTCTCTTTCTCTTAGAAGTTTTTGATAATTCATAATCAAAAGCTTCATCATAATTCATCTGACTAAAATAGTAGATAGGATTTAAATGGGTAGACAGAGTCATAAACCTTGTTAAATATTTTTGAAAAGTTTTGGACAGTTTCATCAACAGCTCTTCTCAAAATATTGTACTCAGTGAGGGCTTGTACAGGATTGGTTCTATTTTCCCATTTCCTCAAAAAGGTATCTTTAAACTCATTCCAATTATGAATGCATCCATGAGTAAGAGCTTTGAACCACTTCCTAAATTCACCAGTAAAACTCTGAGCAAACAATCTCAACTTGACATCCTCATGGTCAACCTCCTCCTTGTCTATAAAATCATTAAATTGGTCCACAGGTTTTTTTTTTGTAATCTCTTCATCACTTCCCCAAGTTTTGATTCTAGCAGAGTATTTTCTAGGAAGATCATGTAGAACAGTTGGAAGAACAAGAGGGGAATATCTAGCAGGTGCAGCAAGTGGAGGAGGTACATTTCCGATCATGGTAAATGGGACTGTGGTAGTTTTAGGGATAGTAGTAATGGAGGAAGAGGAACTATTAAGAGGAGGGATGTTTGGTATTTGTTGTCCACTAAAAATTGAACTCCAATCAGCAAGAGGAAAACCATTTTTTCTTCTCAACAAGATTTCAAAAGGGTCAATCTCCTTCAACCTATCTAAAGACTCTCTTTCCAACAGCAACTCAGAAGTGACTGCTTCCCAAAACTCTTCTTTATCTTTCTGTGTTACTAAGGCTAAGGTATCAATACCTCTCCTTTTAGGTCCAAGATAATTTTAGTTAATTATTTTTCACTTTTAGACCTAAACAAAACTTCCTTAATTTTATCATCAAATCTTTTATCTTAAGGACTTCTTAAAACTTTAGAGGAAAAGGATTTTGTATGTAATGGAGTACTTGATATTTTAGAAATGCCTTGATTTCCTCTGGATATGGTGTTTATATTTTCCACAATGGTAGGTGGATCTGGGTGAGGATTACTCCTCGTGTATCTCCTTATCGAAGCCACATTTGATCATATGAATTTTGAATGGAGTCACCAAGGTAGATGCAGTCTCGATCAACCTATGAGCTCCTGCTACCTTCAGAAGTTCAGCTTCAAATTTTTGGGAAAGTATAATCTTCAGGCTCCCGGCAGATGCACCAAAATGTTATCACAAAATTGGACTTGATAGGATGCTAATCAGGCAATCTCATGCAACTGTTTCAAACCAATATTTTGATTGAGGCTTAGCCTCCTCAATCTGAGAGGGCTCTCTCAAGAGTTAATGATATGGAGTAAAGATATAGATGGCTAACTCTATTTAGGAAATAAACTGGTTATGATGAATGTAGGTTGAAAATAACATCAACATGTAGACATTGGGCTTATGGAGTCAAAACATTCAGTTATTCAGTGAGTTTACTTGACATGGAAGCTGAGGCAGATCAGAGTTTTTAGTAATAGGACACACACACATGAAACATGAAAATACATAGTCAATTCACTTATAAAGGAAGTCAGAGCATATCATAGATGAATTCTAAGTAATATAAATGAAAACCATTGCAAGTGATACATAAGAGGTACAGATAGAATAGGAAAGCACTAAAAACTCATTCAAAATCTCAAGTTGGTCAAGTAACAGATCTTTGTATTGCTAAAACAGTCAATTTACAATAAGCTGCAATTTTGCAAAAAAATCTCCAACCCTTGACAAATTCGACCCCTTGGCCTTTAATAGAGTTGTTACATCATGAGATGATCTACCTCTAGGCTAGATACATCGAATTTTTGCCTAAAGACACCTTGCATAACCATAAAACATCAACTTTAATGACAAACAAACAACTATTCTACTTGACTGTCCTATTTCAAATAGGACTCAAACTACTCATTATTATCTTTAACAACCTTATCTTCTTAAAAAAATTACATCTTTGACAGGTATGTTATCACATGGTTGAATTTAGATGATGGGATTCAACACTTTATGACCAGTTAACTGACCTACTCAAAACTAGGCAACAAGACCCTGTTTTTTAGGCAAATAGTCTTCTTATTCTTCGAATATTTTGGTTGTCATTCAATCTTCAATTCGTGGTCCTTGAGTGTTGAAAAATTTCTGGACATGGTCTTTAACTCTTCCATAACCTCCAGTTGTCCAAAAACTGCTCCAAAACCTGCTAAAAAGGCTAAAAGACAGTATGCTATGAAAGTAAGGCAGTTTCGTAGCGCTGCAAAACAAGCCTTTATCCCCAAAATTTCTAACTCTTTCCTTTTGCATAAGGTTCATCATCATCAAACACATACCTCATACCAATTTAATCTCTTAATAACCTCCAAAACTGGTCAAAAAGTCAAAAAATAGCTACAGCAGTTTCATAGCGCTTTGCTGCCCTTCTAGCCTAGAGGCACTACAAAACTGCTGAAAAGTGTTGAAAATGAAGTTTTTTACATACTTTTGGAAAATGAAACATGTAAATGAAAAAAAAATGTAACTAACATGTCCCCATCCTCCATTAACCATAAACCAACTCACTTTTAGGCTCCTTGAGGCATTTCTTCCTCATTTACAATTGGTTGGGCTATTGGTTCTTCAATCACTGTCATTTTAAGCCCTTTTTTCTCTAATTCTTCATGAATCAGTTCAAGTTGCTCTTCAAGGTCTTTCACCTGGTCTTTAAGTCTTTTGTTGGTGGCTTTCATATGAGTGTTCACCTTTATGACATGCTTGGCTTCTAACCTTGTTGGAATTGTCCACTTGACAAGTTGTTGTGTATTTCTAAGGTTTTAGAAACAGTGTCCACCTATTCTTCCCAAACTGCCTTCATCTTTTCAAATTGAATTTTCTCAACATTGTGTTTCCTAGCTTCTTTTTTTATGACATTAATTTCCTGATTTTCCAATTTCAATTTCTATTCAAGGAGCTGCAACTCTATTTTTTTTTTCACCTTCTCTTTTCCCTTCTTTGATTTACTGATTGTATCCTTTGTTGTGGGTGATGAGAGGTCAATAATCTCTTGAGGTCATTGAGTTGTCTAAGTAGGTACTTGAAATTATTTTCTGCTCTCTATCAATTTCCAGCATGCCTTTTCATAGGCTTTCTTTCTTGTAAAATGAAACCTGCATCTTCTCCCTCAAACTCTAATTTCTTTGCAAATTTGGCCTTCTTTAACTTCTGCCCACCTTCCACTATAAATTCAGCTTGGACAATAGGTGTTTTCTCTATGTCAATGGCATGTAAAATATCCTCTAGATATGCCTTTTCATAGGCTTTCTTTCTTGGAACATGAAACTTCCATCTTCTCCCTCAAATTCTAATTTCTTTGCAAATTTAGCCTTTTTTAACTTCTGCCCACCTTCCTCTATGAATTCAGCTAGAAGATAGGGGTTTACTCTATGTAAATGACATGTAAAATATCCTCTACATTTCCCTTAGCTTATTCATTGTCTTTTACATCCATTGTCTTCTCTTCCAAAACCATTGTTCGACTTCTAGTCATTCTTTTAGTCCCTTGTTTGCTAACAGTTTGTTTCTGTTTTGTTGGTTTTACCATATTTGACTTTTGTTTTGCAGGTGGGACATTTGGTGTGTCAAGGCTCTACATTTTCTTTGGCTCCTTCATATTTTTCATACTTGGTTCTACTCTTGCAAGTTCATTTGGTTTTGCAAGCAATGGTTGGCTCTTTTCTGCTGCTAGTGGTGATGGAATTTTCGTAGGTCTAGGAGTTTTTGAAGGAATTAGAGCATCCAACTCAAAACCATTGACAAACAAGAATGAGGACCAATCTCTACCTGACCTTTGAAGTTCATCTAAAACCAATAATTTCATTAAGCCATGATGAAATAATGATGTATCACTCCCCTGAGACTTTTCTTGGACCTTATCAGCGATCTTTGATAGACTTCTATGTAGATAGAAAGGTAATTCAAGGGAAATATTTCTAGTGAAGTGCAGAAGAAATTCAAAATGGTATGAGTAGACTTTGTGATATCTACCTTCAAAGGTAAAGTACTTGTGGAGGATGAGTAGCAATTTTGAATAGTTGTCTTTAATGCAGCTTCTTGGAACAACATTGGTGAGATCCATCTCAACGTGCATAGGCTTCATGAATTCTTTTCACTGCTCCAAGATAAACTTGAAACCTTTGAAATAGTTTTATTGATCTCTTGGAATCTCTATAGCGGCAGCAATAACCTCTAGTGCGATGGACAAATTGAGCATTTCCACTTTAGTGGTTGTTCCACTGAAATTCAAAGAAAACTCCTTGGATACCTATGTATGACAACCCTGCAATTTCTCACAAAATTGTAGGCAACCTTCTCTTCTAAAGGCTTCCATTACTTATGGATCTTCATTGATCACTTTCATGTCTACAGGTTCATATCTCAAACATTTTCCACCCTTGTGTATTTTTCATTTCTCTGTCGTAGTTTCTCTAAGAATTGCTCAGCCTCGCTTAATGATGTTCAGTGTCACTTAATGAGTTTGCGGGATCTCTTGATAATTTTCAAAGGAAACCTTTGAAGAAGCCAACCCCAACTTTGGCTTAGTACAATATCTCTCCAGATCTCAAATATTATGCAAGGAGGAAATAGTAATGAGAATGACTGAATTAGGAAAGGATTTTAAGTTTAAATGTCTCCTCATGACTCAATGATGACTTCTACATTACCTAAACTAGCCATGATGACTGTGTTAGCTCCTTGTGATTTGCAATATTGGAAAAAACAAACACTGTAGGGGAAACATCATAACCACTTTGGAATCTTAGGACCTACCCTTCCTAGATTCAAAGAGGGATCTCTCTATATAACTGTTTATAGATGATATGTCTTTATGTTTTTGTTTTCTGATTTTAGGCTAGTTATGATGTTCTAAGTAATTTTTTGTTTTGGTTGATTAATTGATAGGTTGACAGATCAGTGGTATGATTAATTGAAGGAATTATTTAGCTGAATAGATAGACCATGAGAAAACATTAATCCATTGGGCTATGGAGTCATAAAAGGATTTAATTGTTCATCAAATCTGCAAGGGTTTTCATAGGGCAAGCTAAATATATCAAGTGGATCTCTTATATTAGATTGTGATATAAAATAACAATAAGTTGTGAAGGCAGTAGAAATATAGTCAGTTAAGAATATTCTCGCTCTACTTCAACAAGAAAATCCTTCTAGGTAATTATTAGAGGCAAACCAAAGGACAGGGCATAACATAGACCTCTTTGGCCAGAATTTAATAAGAAAAACTTTAAGACAACAATCCAACAATCCTATAATTACTTTCAGATAAAGAAAACATTTAAGATAACAACGAGAGCAGCTAAAGAGCAAGCTAAACCTATCTTATTTAACTAAACACTCAAAAGACATTTAAAGAAACATTTTGAGGCAGACCAGAGGATAGGGCATAGCATAGAATTCCCTGGTTTATACTCTACTAAGTATAATTCAAATAAAGGTCTCAAAAACAATGTTTCAAACTACACCAAAGGACAGGGCTTACCATAGACTTCTTTGGCTTGAATCTATTAAATTATTTCCAAGACAAAAAGCTAGGTGGAACTGGAGAGAAATTAAGAATTCTCCAATCATACCTTGCAGAGGAAAACATTAAGATAAAGAAGGAAGACAGAAATAGGGTTCCAAGACAATATATCATACTCTAAAACTTCTGTTCTTTTATCAGATAAATAGTGGACATAATGGAAAATAGAAGAAAAACAATGAAAAAGAAGGAAAACTTTACCATTAACATAGATCAAGAATCCTGTGAACGTGATTGTATTACTAATGATCAAAATAGTTACATTACTCCATGTACAATAAATCTCTGCAACTCAGAGCTTTCTCAAATCTAGCCTAGCAATCCTCAACTAGCTCAGCAACATAAATCAGTCAAATAACCACCAACTAACCAACACTAAAAATGAAGCTTACATGCATTATTTATCTCCAAAATCAGGAGGTGGTGCTAAGGTAGGGTTTCGTATGTAATTTATTACAGAGTTAATGAGTTTTCGACCTTTGAGACCATGCAAGTCCCAAGGGAAAAATATCTAAGAGTGTTTCTTTGAAATAGTAGCTCCTAACTTAAATTGTGAGTTAATTTATGGAAATGATTGATTTTAAGGCCTTTTCAATAACTTTACAATAACTACTAGGTAGATGAAAAATATCTCTGACTGTTTGTAATAACTGCTAATGTTTTATTAAAAGAAAATAATGTTGTAGGTGGCAGAATATATCCTCTGAAGAAGTAAATGTTTGGATTTGATAATTCAAATATGTTTCTTGGTAGATCTACCTCTATTTATCTTTTAAAATCCATTTAAGGCATTCAAACACTATATTTTTCCTTTTAAACTGTCTTACTATCTTTTCCCTTGATTTTTCTTTTATCTCTGATTATTTATTAATCCTTTTGATTAACCTTTTCAACCGTTGTTTTAACTTTTAATCCTTTTAAAATTTTCCTCTGTCTTCGTCATATTTAACCTTTTATTTATGGTTAATCTTAGTGATTTTTCTTTTGATATGTGATTATCCCTTTAAACTTCACCACCCTAGTCTTCTGACTATCTTATCCCTTCACTGTGTCTCTGTTTGTGTTCCCTGTGTAGGGTGGGCATTCTTCTGTTGCTGGAGGGTTTTAATAACCACCGAGGATCATGATCCATCAGTGATGAAGATTTAATTTCACCTCTGGTCCCTTTAAAATAAAACAAATCCCTATATCGTCACCCATACATTCATTTAGACGTTTTTGGACCATTGGAATGCATTTTATGACTTTTTTCCATCAAACCTGCACATGAAACAAACTGTGAGCTTTTAAAGCCTGCGTGGAAGGTTTTTTCTACATTTATTTTGGCTTTGGAGCATTTCAGAGGCATGGAATGATAGATGGGGGCTTGGTTCCATAGGCAGAAACCTTCAGGAAGTTTGAATGGGGGCAGCGGTATTCAGATTTTGGCACAAAGGGAAAATCAGTTTTAGGAACGGAGAGGCAGTTTTCGCGTAGACGAGGAAGCAGTAACAATTTTGGGCGGAGGCATGAAATTCCACACAACACTCGATGCATGGCGAATGGGACCCGAGTGAATACAACCCATTTTGCATGGTCGGGGTTTTTTTAACCCCCGCGCCATTATATTTGCGATGAGTGTGGTCAAACGTTAGATCTCGTGGGATGAGATGAACAATGGTCGCAAGCTTTGGGAGTGGCGTGTAAAAAAAATGGGAGTGGGGTCCAGGGATAGATGGCGGAGTCTGAAAGGGGTGCGAGATTTAGTGTAAAGCAGGACCTGAGATTAATAAAACAAGCGAATGCACCTGATTTATAAGGTAAAAAGAGGGTTTATGAAGGGTTTTAAACAAAGGCGGATGGCTTAAAAAACATTAAGGCGTGGGTTTAATTTTGTAATGGTTAGGTAAATAAACATAAAGGTCGGTCTTTAATTTTGTAATGGTCAGGTAAATAAACATAAAGGTTGGGCTTTAATATATTTCAAACATAGTTTTAAATAAAATATTAAAGGTCCCGAAGGGTTGATATTTAAACTTAAAACAATGTGAAAAACTTGTTTTTCACATTGTTTTAGCGCATATGAGGTAGAATAGTGAGGGAGGAAGCTTATGGGGGTTTTTAATGGGGAAAATTGGAGAAAAAATGGTGATATGCAAGAAGGGTGAAAATGAGAGAAACAAGCCTAGGATGAGTCTTTTTAAGAGCAGTAAAGTGATTTTGAAAAGGGTAGAGATGAAATATAGTGAAAAATACTTATTGAGGATAATGAAGGCAGTGAGATTTCTAAACATAGCTGATAGGCAAATAATGTTGCCTTTAGCTACTTATGGAAAATCAATAGTCACCTAGTGAATATGTAGAATACATGAGGATAACAGTGGCTCGAGCTAGGGAGGGAAACACCTTTAGGAGGTGTTAAGAACCTCAGAGATCAAATCTCTGGAATTTCTAGACCAGTGCCTTGATTTTAACTTGACAGACTCCCATTCTTCTTTTTTCTATTTTTTTGATGTTCTTTTGAAGCTGTGATCTTCAAAATCTAGAAAACATGATTGTTTCAACTCAACTCTACCTACCCATCATACTTTTCCTAGCATTTTTATTCATTTGGGTGCATTTAGATTGGCAACCCTTGAGGCTCAAATTAGATTGATGAGATCTTTTATTCTCTACCTAATCTACTTATCTGTCAAGATTAAATAGTTTGACAAATTTTCATTCTCTAATCTACAAATAAGAAATTTAAAATGTGACCAAATCAGGATTAAGCAGTTTTATTTGTCATGAGTTGTGGCATTTTGTACAAGCTACACACAGATTTATTTTTTCAAAAAGTAAAAAAAAAATTTGACGACTATAATTTGAAATTTATCATGCATCCCTCTCTTTTTCTCTTCTTTCATATTTGAACATTGGAACCAATATCTTTTCCCTATCTAATCTACTGATAAGCTAAGTTTAAACAGTTTCACAAATCTTCTTTTCACTAACCTATCAATAGAAATTTAAAATTTGTTCAATAATGATTAGGTAGAATGACTGAACATGACTTCTTTTTCAAAAGTAGTCCCATTCGGACTTGCACACTTTCAAAAATATTGATTTTTGGTATAGGGCTTTACCTTTCTCTTTTTATCTACCCTCTTTTCTTCTTTTCTTTGTTTTAATGCTTATTTTTCTGATATTTTATTCAAACAGTGTTATATACAATGAATAAAACTTTAAACTGAGATTTTTCAACAAAAATAATGCTTGAGCGTCCTACCATTGACAGGACCTCCAAATAATTTCGTTCCATCCATCTCTTGTAGGAAGAAAGCATTGTTACCTCTTGCATAATGGATGATGTATGGACCTTTCCATAGATTTTCAAATTTTCCATGCTTTCCCTTGTCTTATCTTCTTGAGTCCCACTTCAACACTTTGTCACCAATGTTGAAATAATTTGCCTTGGTTCTCTTATCAAAAAGTTTCTTGATGTTTTCTGGCACTTGATGTGTTCTACTGTATACTTCTCCTCTGGTTTGCTGCAACTGGACAGTCTGATTTATTCTTCTTAGCATGTCATTTTCTTCAGACTTTGCTTCTTGGATGAGCTTCATCTGGCACTCCTAAAATTGTTGGAAAAATTGCATCTTCTCCATACACTAGCTGATCGAGAGACATTCCAATTGATTTTTTATTTGTTAATCTGTCTGCCCACAATGCATGTACTAGTTTGTTGTGCCATGATTTTTTGTTCTCTTCTAGCAACTTCTTAATGATGTTCACCAAAATTTTATTTGAGAATTCTTCCAACCCATTACCTTGAGGGTAATAAGCTGTTGAATGTCCCAATGTAATCTGATATTTGTGGTAAAATTCCGCCATTTTCTTAGATCGAAAAGCAGCAACATTGTCAATGATAATCTTTCTAGGAAAACCAAATCTAGACAGGATATGGTTTTCAAGGAATTTGATGATTACTAAGTTTGTGGCTGTTCTAGAAGGGATGTCCTCTATCCATTTTGTAAAGTAGTCAGTTGCAGTGAGGATCCATTTGTGTTGGGCATAGGACGCAGGATGGATTTCTAAAATAAAATCTAGGCCCGATTGTCGAAAAGGAGCTTCAACAGAGATAGGATGTAAAGGTAATGGCAACAATTTTCTTTTGCCTTCAAATATTTGGCACTTATGACAGGAAATTACCATTTTATGGACATCTTGAAAGAGGGTGGGCCGATAGTAACCAACTCTAAGGATTTTGTTGACAGTAGTTTTCCAACAGAGGTGGCCTCCACATTCTCCTTCATGAAACTCATGCTTGATCTTATAAGCATCATTCTTAAGAAAAAATTAAGCAATATACCACTAGCATTATTACAATATAAAATTTGATTTACAATGCAGTAGTTTACAACCTTCAACTTTAATAATCTAGCCTTTGTTTTAGACAAACCAGGGGGAACATTAAGATTAAGAAGAAAATATAAAATAACAACATACCAAGATGAATTCAAAAATGATTCTTTAATAAATGGAGTTCCAAAATCCTTCTGTTCATCTAATTCATCAATCATATTCATGTCTAGTACTTGAAAATTTGTTTCAGCCATGATTTTAGCCAATCCTTGTCCTTTGATTAGTTTAGTGGACTTGATTTCTAGATCATATTATAATATAAAAAAAATCCACTTACCCATTTTTCCATCATGATCTTGTGTTAGGATGTCCTTTACCACTAATTTAGGCACAAATGTAATGATATGTGAGTGCAGAATTGTAATGTTCCAAAATGAAAATCAGCAGCTTTTACACCACTGAAGAACTCCTTTGTCGGAAAATATGAACAAGGCTATGTCAGAGATGGAATGAGAGGGATTTTACTAGTTATGTCACCTCTAAAGAGAGGATGAGAACCAGAGGCTATCTGGCCCTTTTCTCAGGCTCTGTCTATAGCTATGTAAATATTTCTTCCTCAGGAAGATCTTGCTCAAAAGGATGAGCTATAGCAACATCTTAACTTTAACAAGCAGCAGCAACAATGAAATATTTACTCATAAAATGTGAGAAGAGTGAAAAATTGATATATAATTTGTACCAGCAAATGATATACAAAATCCTTGAGGAAAATACCTCTCAAGGTGCGCTCAAATCAACCTCAAGGGAAAATGTACATAAAATGGAGAAACACTCTGCTACATAACCCAACAACTCTATAACTGTGTAGTCTATAAGGGAAAATGACTGCAGACTGGAATATACAATATGATATGACAATATGAGCTCAAATAAATAAGGGGGAGCAAGATATCAACCCCATAAAACAATAATATAACAATCCTCCAAGGGATTGGCTAGAATACATCAAACATAAAAATACCGGAGTTGCAATGTAGCAGCTGTAACTCAAATACAATACAACATGGGAGAAGGATGTAAATGCTGCAATAGACAATGATACCTCCTCCAATGATCTCCAAAGTGAAAGGTTGCTCCCCTCACTGAATATTTCACTCTCTAGTGCATAATTTGAACCCCTGGTGCATGCCTCCTCTGTAGATAACGCTGTAAGGGAAAGAGACTACGCTTGGCATGAGAAGAAACATATGGCCCAATGCCAAAATCTGAAATAGAGCTCCGTAAATCTCCTTTGCTGATATCCTAGAGAAATAGAGGGCTCCTCCTCTACAAAACAAGCTCCGAAAATGGGTGATGGGGATCCTCACTGCAACCCCCAACAACTCCAACGTTCTCTTGCTACAAGAATAACGTTGTAGTTTTAGATGATCACTTTGGCCTCAAGCCGATATGTGAGGGAGATTAAGAACAGCTCCTCCAAGGCCTCCCATGGAAGAGAATGGCACTCCTAAATAGGAATCCCTCTTGTGCTAAGTAGCACAAGCTATCTCAGTTCAACAACTGAATAGAGCTGTAATTTGAAATTCTCAAGCATAATGAACAATGGCTCTCCTTCTCCTTTTTATGCAAGGAATGCTTCCTTGCCATAGACCCCACCCATTAGGGTTTCTCTCAACCTCTAATTTCCCTCCTTTCGAAACAACACAGTCTTCTTGAGCAAACTTCTCCTCTTAGACACGTTGTTGGCTTGGTCAACCATGGCCTAGTTTACTTGATTTTGGCCCTTTTCACTTTGGGGTCTGCCAAATTTAGCCACTTAAGCGGCTCATGCACCTTAGGAGAGTTTTATTTTGCTGCTGCATGGGTTCCCTTACCCATTTTATTCCTTTTATTAAAACAAAGGCAAAATTAATGTTCCAATTAACATAGTGAAAAATTTGGAACATTACAGTCCTCCCCTCCAAAGATTGCTTGTCCTCAAGAAAGTGCAAGGGTGTAACTGAAAAATATCCTCCACTCAAGGAATGGAGTATGAAATATCCTCATGTAGATCCTCCATCCCCCAAGCAATCAACCAAGCAAAATGAGTTACTCTCCAACTAAGCAACTCCTGAAAATCATCCTCCACCTTGGGCTCCTGTAGAATAGGCGGGCTGAAATTATGAACATGGTAAGCTTCATAGCCTACCCCACTTTGTCCTCTTCTCCACTTATGATAAGTGTGGAGTGAAAGCAGAACTTTGGCTACAATAGTGTTGCCTTCAAGAGGGAAGATGAAGTCTAGATCCCCAAGGATCTCTCCTCCAACGCTGCAAATCAAGCTGGCCCAAATCATCTCATATGTGATGAGTTGGAATTCATCATCATATGGCATCCAAAAAATCATATGGTTCACCCCATGGAAAAACAAATGGCTAAACATGGTGAAAATATCATCTCCCATACTCCCCTTGGAGCATGAGATGCAAAAACAATGGAGGTCCCTCCTCCCAAAGGGCACATCCACCCAATGAGTTCCTTCCTCCTCATGATGCATATGGGGCTGCTACTGACATATGGATGAAATGAAATGGTCTTCAAAAGATACCCAAGCCACCCCATCAAACATATAAACCATGAAATTCCTCTTCCAAAATTCAGAGCTCTCCAAATAACTCCTCCCAAATGAAGGGAAGAGGTGAAGCTTGGCAATCATGAGCTGCCCATTGTTTCTCCTGAAACATACATCTTGTGAAATAGGGATAATAATACTCCCAATGGGAAACTTCAATTCATTCCCTACTTTCCAAACAGAGCTCCCCATTAACCAAGAAAAATCTGCAATGCATGGAAGCAAGAACCAATAGAAGCAAGTTGTCACATGACAACCGGAAAGTGGATCATTGTTCCACCAATGGAACCTACACAGTGCACTCCTTGCCTGCATCAAAATAGAAAGTAACAAGTGCTTTCCCAGCCACTTTTTTTCTGCCACAATCATCTCAAAATATGTATACATGAAAGTACAAAATGGTGTAATTGGTGCACACCGAAAATCATGTGGCTTTCCCCCACAATACACTGCTAAAATAGCCATCATATTTGCTGCAATGAACCATAAGTACAACAAAACACAATGTGCAAGAATGAAAGATCCATCTTGATCTGATATGCTGCTCATAAAGATAAGAGAGTGCAAAGAATGAAACAAATAGTTATCTCCCTCATCATGTACTTTGGCCTTTGAGCTGAAATGGCTCAAGTGAATGTTCTCACTTACTGCAACAGAGTAGGGAAGTGGTTGTGCCAACCATCTCATGATCTCTTGGGATATTCATCTAATCATATGCTGATATAAATTCATTTGTATGCCCTCCCAAGTGGATTCCTCCATCACTGAATAATATGCGTAAGAATGCATGAAAGGAGAACCCTGAAACACTGCATGTAGATTTCTCTTCTTGTGCTTGTGCAACCAAGCCAAGGGATTCAAAATGTAGTAATGGGTGCTCACCTCCCTTATTCTCTCATACTCATCATCTACATGCCTCCATGATACATCACTTTTGAAGTAGTTTTGAAAACACTCCAACAAGTAATCCATGCTCTTAAGTGACAGCACTGCTGGCCTTTGGAGTAGGGCTGCTGTCATCTCAAGGCTCCCTTATTTGACATGGATCTTGTCAAAGAGTCTCCCCATCATGTTGCTACAAATGTAGATCCCCTCCCATGAAGAAGGTGTTGCTTGGGCATCTAAGGTCAAACAGAAATCCCCTTGCACTATGCTAGTTCCCCCTCTTGCTCTTGCAACGAAATAAAACTTGAGCAACAAAATTATTTGCTGCCCCCTCATGCTTCCACCATACCAAATATGAAATGGGAACATGATGAATTGTAAAAATAATGCCATCCCATCATAATGCACCCATGTTCCTTTTTGCTCCATCGTACAAGTATCCTGCCATCTCCTCTTCCCTTTCAAACACCATGAAAAGGAATAGGTCACATGTTGGCCAAAATACCTCAAGAGAAACCAACGCAGCATGGATTCCATGGAAAATTTTAGGGGCTAATATTCGCAGGTGGGCTAATTTTCCATGGTTTTTCCAAAAAAATGATTCGCCAATTTCCATTTTTTTATAAAAGTGATTCACCCAAATTTTACAATATAAAATTATTTTACCTTAAAAATCGCCAAAATTATATAGAAAATATATATAATATCATTATGAATTTGAATAATTTTACAAATACATCAAAAAACATTTTATATTTTTCACAGTCGGGAGTAGTGAGATTCACCAATTTTTTAAACTTCAAAATAATTTTCCATCCTTAAAATTTTCCCTGATGGCTTCTTGCTGCCCTATATCATATATCTGCAAGAGGCTCACATCCTGTTACCTCCCATCCACATCCACTTAGCTCCTTGTGGATGCTCCTCATCACTCTGCAACTTGGTATCTCTCCAATAAGAGTACCATCCTCCCAAAACAAATTTTTATTTTTTCATTTCATGGGAGATTGAAATGCAATTTCCTTCATGACCCATATCTCAAACCCCAACCTCATATGTGGTGCATGACTCATAAAGGGTTTATGAGAATTATTGCACAGCGTAGTGAAAGTTCCATTCTTAAGACAATCAGCATGCAATAATGTACAATCCTTCGCGATAGATAGAAAATTAGGCATACCTTGGAGGGATTTGGAAGAATATTGTGTTGTTGCAAGAGTCTCTTCCTAAAGTGTGCTGGCTGTCTCCATAGCTGGAGATGAAGGGTGCTCCTCCATTTCTATGACAGCGCTGGTATGTGCCTCTTCAACTGGTAGTGAGGGCTCCTCCCTCCTTTGGCCAAATATTCTGATCAAGATCTGAGAAAAATCAACAAGAGTAGAAACCCTTGCATGCCTCTCATGGCTGACCCACCAAACCTTTTCTTCTCCCTCAAGATGCAGCACTGCAGTTGCTATAGTCTCTCTATCTAGTAAAGGATGTAGTAGGAAGAAATCCTCTAGCTTCTTGACCCAAGATCCTGCTGCACATGTGGGTGACCCATCAAAAGTAGACAATAGAAATATATTGCCTTTCATCCTCCCATGACTGTGGGGTCTTCTTTCCTCTCTCTGCTGAACAAATTATGAAAAATATAGAGTCCCTTGGAAGACTCTATGGTTTTCTCTATATTCAGCAAGATATTCACTTAGAATTTTGAATTCCAAGTGCTCTTCATGCTTCTACTCTGCTTCCCTGTGAGAATAGGAAGTGCATGGTCCTTCCTCTTCTCCTTTTTCTGTCTCATCAACCTCCTTGGAGAGGTTCTTGCTAAATCTGAACACTGATGAGATCAATCTCATCCTCTACATCATCTTAACCTCTTCTTCTCTGAAATTCAAACTTCACAGGCTGAGCCAAGTTCGAAGCTCTGATACCACTGTAATGTTCCAAAATGGAAATCAACAGCTTTTACACCACTAAAGAACTCCTTTGTTGGAAATATGAAAAAGGCTATGTCAGAGATGGAATGAGAGGGATTTTACCAGCTATATCACCTCTAAAGAGAGGATGAGAACTGGAGGCTATCTGGACCTTTTCTCAGGCTCTGTCTATAGCTATGTAAATATTTCTTCCTCAGGAAGATCTTGCTCAAAAGGATGAGCTACAACAAAATATTAAGCAACATCAACAATGAAATATTTACTCATAAAATGTGAGAAGAGTGAAAAACTAATATATAATCTATAGTAGAAAATGATATAAAAAATCCTTGAGGAAAAGACCTCTCAAGGTGGGCTCAAATCAGCCTCAAGGGAAAATGTACATAAAATGGAGAAACACTCTGTTACATAACCTAGCAACTCTATAACTGTGCAGTCTATAAGGGAAAATGACTACAGACTAGAATATACAATATGATATGACAATATGAGCTCAAATAAATAAGGGGGAGCAAGATCTCAACCCCATCAAACAATAATATAACAATCCTCCAAGGGATTGGCTGGAATACATAAAAAAGAAAAATGTTGGAGTTGCAGTGTAGCAGCTGCAACTCAAATACAATACAACATGGGAGAAGGATGTAAATGCTGCAATAGACAATGATACCTCCTCCAATTATCTCCAAATTGAAAGGCTTCTCCCCTCACTGAAGCTTTCACTCTCTAGTGCATAATGTGAACCTCTGGTGCATGCCTCCTCTGTAGATAATGTTGTAAGGGAAAGAGACTGCACTGGGTGTTAGGAATCTGTAATTTGCAAGATTGGCAAAGTCCAATCACAAAAACAACATCGTTTCAACCACTTTTGGATTCTAGGATCTAGCCCTCCTGAATCCAGAGAGGGATCTCTCCAATAAGTGCAAATATGGATTTGTCCTTGAAGTTTGGGGTAATAATATTAGACTAGAAATGAAGGCCAAGGGTTTGTTTTGTTTTTTGATGGTTGAGCATGAAAATTACTTGAGAGGAAAGTTCTTTTTTGGACTGAATATAAATCCCCTGTGAAATTATTATCAGTTTCCACCCCTCCAACACTTTATTGTTTCCATTCCATCACTCTAATCTCAATAATATTGTGATATAGATGACTTTCCCCTTGGATCACTCTTGATGTTGTTGTTCAATTAAAGCCCTGATATGACTCCATAGCCCAATGGACTAAAAACCAGCATTATATCTATATTCTTAGACAAATCTTGTTCTAATCACTTGCAACTTCTCACTTTTGAAACTTTTTGCACTTAGAACTTTCCTCTCAAGTAATTTTCATGCTCAACCATCCAAAACCAAAACAAACCCTTGGCCTTCATAACTAGCCTAATATTATTACCCCAAACTTCAAAGACAAATCCATATTTGCACTTATTGGAGAGATCCCTCTCCAGATTCAGGAGGGCTAGATCCTAGAAACCCACAGTGGTTGAAACGATGTTGTTTATGTGATTGGACTTTGCCAATCTTGCTAATTATAGATTCCTAACATTTATGGCGACTCCGCTGGGGATGGTGCCTTTTTGAAGGCATCAAGAACTTCAGACTTGCATTCTCTGGGAGGCTGACTTGTGCCACATCCATTATGTTCTCTGGGAGGCTGACTTGTGCCTCATCCATTGGTTGAGTTGGTTGCAAAACTTTGAAATACATCTGAGCCTAAAATTCTGATTGTAAATAGTGTTCACTAGCCCTTGAAGCTCTGTTTGCGTTTAGATTATTTAGGCTGAATAGTGAAGATGATTTCTGAACTGAAACATTGGACTTGAAGACTGTAATTGGTTTGACATCAATAACAAGCTGTTTCTTGGGATCCTGGTCTATATCACTGGTGAAGTGCTCCTTTCTTTGTTATTGTTTTTCCTTCTATGTATGTCATATTGTTCACTTTTCTCTGATAAATAACAACATTTATAGAGTTAGGATTTACTGTTTACCAGCACCCTTCTTTGACCGATAAGCTTTATCTCAATGTTTTCCTCCAATTTGTTTATTTAAGAATGATTCAATACAGTTTAAGCAGTTAGGAATGTTGGTGTTCCCTCGTCCTACTGTTTCCTTCAAACATTGTTCTTGAAAGTTATTTTCATCATTTGCTTATTAAAGTTAGACTAGAAAAGTGATGTTTTGCCCTGTTTCTAGTTTCTATTCTCCAAAGGCAGATTCTGAAGGTTTCCCTTGGTGTTGACAGAAAGCAGGCTAGGTTTAAAAGTACTTTATCTGATCTTAAGTTACATTTTGTCTTCTCTTATATGCTTTCATACTTTCTGAAGGTAATTATGCGGATTACTGGATTGTTTGTCAATTAAGTTTCTTTAATACAGACTTGCCCAAGAATTTTATGGTTAGCCCTGTTCTTGGCTGGTTTTAAACAGTTACTTAAGAGGTTTTTGTTGTTTGGACTGACTATAAATCCCCTGTGAAATTATTATCAGTTTCCACCCCTCCAACACTTTATTGTTTCCATTCCATCACTCTAATCTCAATAATATTGTGATATAGATGACTTTCCCCTTGGATCACTCTTGATGTTGTTGTTCAATTAAAGCCCTGATGTGACTCCATAGCCCAATGGACTAAAAACCAACGTTGTATCTATATTTTTAGACAAATATTGTTCTAATCACTTGGAACTTCTCACTTTTGAAACTTTTTGCACTTAAAAATTTCCTCTCAAGTAATTTTCATGCTCAACCATCCAAAAACAAAACAAACCCTTGGCCTTCATAACTAGCCTAATATTATTACCCCAAAATTCAAAGACAAATCCATCTTTGCACTTATTGGAGAGGTCCCTCTCCGGATTCAGGAGGGCTAGATCCTAGAATCCGAAAATGGTTGAAACGATGTTGTTTCTGTGATTGGACTTTTCCAATATTGCTAATTATAGATTCCTAACATTTCTGGACTGACTATAAATCCCCTGTGAAATTATTATCAGTTTCCACCCCTCCAACACTTTATTGTTTCCATTCCATCACTCTAATCTCAATAATATTGTGATATATATGACTTTCCCCTTGGATCAATCTTTATGTTGTTGTTCAATTAAAGCCCGGATATGACTCCATAGCCCAATGGACTAAAAACTAGCGTTATATCTATCTTTTTAGACAAATCTTGTTCTAATCACTTGCAACTTCTCACTTTTGAAACTTTTTGCACTTAGAACTTTCCTTTGAAGTAATTTTCATGCTCAACCATCCAAAAACAAAACAAACCCTTGGCCTTCATAACTAGCCTAATATTATTACCCCAAACTTCAAAGACAATTCCATATTTTCACTTATTGGAGAGATCCCTCTCCGGATTCAGGAGGGTTAGATCCTAGAATCCCAAGGTGGTTGAAACGATGTTGTTTCTGTGATTGGACTTTTCCAATCTTGCTAATTACAGATTCCTAACATTTCTAGCGACTTCACTGGGGACTACTTCCCTTGAAAACTTCATAAAATATTGTGAGTAAAAGCAGCCTTTTCAAGCACTACCAAGAAATGGTAATCATGATCAAACTTGCTTGAATCAGTGACAAACTAGGTAAACCCTAGGTTTCTCATAGGTCTTTATCTAACCTTGAAAAATCATCTAGCTTAGCCATAAGAGTGTACTATCTTTGTCTCATAACCGTAACTAAGTTTTCAAACAAAGTTAGGGCATTCATAGAAACCACACAACTGAAAAATAACTTAGAAAACAAAAAAACATTTCATATTGGTAAACAATAAACATGGTGGTGGACCATGAAACCTTTTACCCCCTTAGGAGCTAAAAACTTCCACTTGGCAACTCCACAATCCTTAGCAGACCTTAAGACTCCACTGGGAATAACCCTCATCATTGTAACATTAGTCAAACTTAGTTAGAGGACTGTAGGATTTAATTTTCTGTAAAAAAATTAGTTAACCTCTCAAATATTGTCATACCTGGTTGAACTTTTCTTGTTTATTTGGGTCTGAAAAACACAACATAGTAGCTCCTAGAAAGATTCACACTAGAGCCTATCCTGACCCTGATCCACCTAAGTTAGTTCATAACCCAGAAAGTATCCTTAGGAAGTCTCCTAGGGTTAAATTATCAACTGTTTTCAGATCACCCTTGAGAGCTAGTTCAGTTCCCGGAAATCTTACAACTCTACAACAATCACAAGCTGACTTAGTAAATCCATTTAGAACTAGGTCATTTGATGATATAATCTAGCTAGACTCTGAGTCTTCACTTTCATCCCCGGAGACAAGTGAACATCCTGGTAGTAGAGAAACAACACCTCCTAATTTTAATTTCCTTCATAGCAATCTACTCGTGGTCCATCCACTTCTGCTCACCCTGCATCCACTATTCAAACCACTCCATTCCAGCCCACATTCCCTTTTGTTAATCCACCTCTTGTAAATCCACCCCCACCACATATCATGGCAGCATGGTATGCTCCCTTAGTCCTTCCTGTACCATTAGTCAATCTTCCACAGGACTATCAGTCCACAATTCCATTATATGACACTAATAATGCTACTACTACATCACAACATGTGGATAAGATGAATGACTACTTTGACAGAAATGAAATTGATGATGATTCTGTCAAAATCAGATTATTTGCTCAAAGTCTGGGGGGGAGAAGTAAGAAAACGGTTTAAGAGCTTAACCCCCCATAGTATAAATGATCTCCAAGCCTTCCATAAAATATTCCTAAACAAATGGGAAGTGAAGAAGAATCCTTTCCAAATCCTCTCCGAAGAACCTCCACAGAAACACCAGTGAAAGTGTACAAGCTTATTGTACCAGATTTAACAATGTATATAATGCACTTCCCCCAGATCTAAAGCCTCCACAAGGCGCAGCATTGAAAAATTTTCCTAAAGGATTAGATCCTGAAATGACCTATCAGCTGAGATAGAGAGACCCTGCAACCCTTGAAGATATGCAAAAAGGAGCTCTCACTGTGGAAGTTAATTTAATAGAGAAGAGAGCGAGAATGAAGAATGAGAAGAGAGTGTCCTTCAAAGAGGAATCTACAACTTCTACTTCCAACTCAAATATGGAGAGAATGATGGAGGAGATGATGAAAGAGATGAGCATAATTAAGAGAGCACAAACAAGCCAAAACCAAAATGCTCCTCAAAATAGAAATCAGAACCAGAATCAGAATTTTAGAAGAAATCAACCTCCAAACAGACCTAGGGAAGATGATCAACAGATCACTCCTCCTTTCCATCAAAACTATGTAAGTGAGGTTGATGAAACAGATGAGCAGGTAGAGGAGGATGATATTAATATGTTGGGAGTAGATGATGATGACTTTGAAGTTCATTATGATAGAAAACAAGGTCTTTACACACCTTATGATGACAAAAGAGATGATGATGAAAATTATTATCAAGACATGGAAAACGTCATCATAGAGTCTCAAAGAGAATATGACCTTAGAAGAAAAACCAGTCAACGAACTCCCAACATCAAAACCTCTGACAAATCTTCACAAAACAACACTGCAACCAAACCTAAAGTTGTCAAACAAAAGGACAAAACAGTGGTTGTAAATTCTGATAAAGGTAAAGAGAAAGGCACTCAAAACAATGACAAATAGAGTACAGACATTAGTCGTACTAGCACTTCAGCTAGTACTCCTGTGAAAACCATTTTGTCAAATGTAAATAGAACAAATCAACAAGTTGATGTTGTTGGTAGAACGAAAGCTAGTAAGACTGAAACAAGTACTTCAAAGAACCAAATCCCTTTCAACCTAGAGCAAGAAATTTCAAAGATCAAAATATCTGTTCCCCTGACTGAGTTAGCTGCCCAACATGTATATAGGACCCAAATTCTAAAGGCTTTAAAAATAGAGGAAAATGAGGATATATTCAATCTTAATGATGACCATCCAGAGCTTATTTTCGGTCCAAATATTGAAGGTAGATATCAAGAAGGACCTGTGCCTCCGTTTTATGTATGTTTAAAGGTTCATGACAAAATTTTGCACAATGCTATGCATGATTTCGGGGCTTCTCATAATTTAATGCCCAAAGCTATAATGGAGAGCCTGGGTCTAGAAATCACCAGACCTTATAAAGACCTTTACTCCTTTGACTCCAGCAGGGTGAAATTTTTAGGATTAATCAAATACCTCTGCGTTAACTTAGCCCTAATTCCAGCCAAATGTTTAGTCATGGATATTGTTATGGCTGATGTGCCCCCAATGTATGGAATGTTATTATCTAGATCTTGGGGGGCTAAGTTACAAGGAACTATGCAAATGGACATGACCTATGCGACTATCCCTGTTTTCAATCAGAACAGAAGACTTTACAGGGAGTCCCATATGAAATACACAGTTACAAGTCAAGACACACCACAAAACTCTCCTCTATATTTTGTAAATACAGGCCTTGATTCTTTTATTATGTTTAATGATGAAACACTTAATGAACAAGTGGCCTTGTCAGATCTAATGACGGATAGAGAGGAGGGGAAAGATAATGTAGAAATGTCAAAGCAATTTGCTGCAGTTGAAAATAGTAGCAAACCAAACAAAGATCTTGAGCTACAAGTTAGGTGTCCATTACTTTTGAACACTCACAATCAAGAAAACAACCCTCAAATTAGTGAAAAACCTAAAGAGTCAAAACAAATTCAATTAAGTGCCGCTAATCATGAACAATTAGAAAGCACAGTAATTGAAGAGGACGGTAACCAAACAGACGAAACCGAAAATAGTCCTTTATGGAGTATGTATTTTGATGGGTCATGCACTAGGACTAATGCTGGTGCAGGTGTCTGGATTTGCAACACTAAAAACAACCACACAGAATGCATTTCTTATAAATTAAACTTTCAGTGTTCAAACAACATAGCTGAATACGAATCCCTGCTTTTGGGCTTACATTTACTGAAAAATTTAGGAGCCAGGAGAATTAAAGTTCACAGGGATTCAGAGTTAGTCATTAGGCAAGTCAACGGGGAGTATAATGCAAATCATCCCAGGCTTAGAGCCTACCGAAACGATGTCATGGACCTTTTAAAAAATTTCAAGGAGTCCAAACTGATTTTTGTCCCAAGAAAAAGAAATATTGTGGCCCACAATTTAGCCTTTGCAGCTAGAACATGCTTAATGCCATATAACACCAAAGACTGCACAAATCAGATAAAATTTAGACCAGTTGTACCTAATAATGAGAAGTATTGGTAGGTGTTTTACAATGATAAACAAATAGAATACTTCATGTAATTCAGAAATGAATTCGAACTACACAGTTCGGACGTAGATTATGATACAGACTGCAGTGAAGAAAATTTTCTTAGTGAAGAAGAGTCGTCTCCTGAACTTGTCAATATCAATCTTCTAGCTAACAAACTTAAAAACAAAACAGAAACGACTGCAGAGCTAGAAACAGAGGAGTTAGAATCTCTGCACTCTAAAGATGAAAGTTTTCCAAGAAGTCTGGCGCCTTTAAAAGAGTTTTTTGATTTTAACGATGTGGCCAAGAAGCCAAAACTAGAACCTGTAGAGACTGAAGTGGAAGAGTGCAATATAGGCAGTGAGGAAAAACTGAAAATGATCAAATTGTCTAAAACTTTACCAGCTCATATTAAACTCAAATACATAGGGTTGTTTAAAGAATTTTCTGATATTTTTGCGTGGAGTTACGAAGATCTTAAATCCTATGACACTGAAATAATACAGCACAAAATCCCCCTTAAAAAAAACCAAAAACCATTCAAACAGAAACTGCGCAGAATAAACCCTGTTCAGTTTCCTTTAGTTTAGAATGAGATTATGAAAATGTATGAAGCTAGTATTATTGTCCCTATTAGATATTCTTAGTGGGTATCTAATCTGGTGTCAGTTAGGAAGAAGACTAGAGAGAGCAGGCTTTGTATAGACTTTAGAGACTTGAACAAAGCTTCATTAAAAGACAACTACCCTTTACCTAAGATGGATCATATTCTACAAAGGGTGGTAGGGTCTAGAAGAATTTCTTTGCTGGATGGCTACTCAGGGTACAATCAGATCTTAGTTCACCCTGCTGATCAATTTAAGACAACCTTTACTACACCATGGGGCACTTTCATGTATGTGAAAATGCCTTTTGGTCTAATGAATGCTGGAGCAACTTTTCAAAGAGCCATGGACATAGCATTCTCGGAAGAATTGGGCTACTTCATCATTATATACCTTGATGATGTCACTGTGTTTTAAAAACAGATGAAGAGCATTTATAACATTTAAGAAAGGTTTTCGAGAAATGCAGAAAGTTTGGGATATCTTTAAACCTATTCCGTCTCCAAGAAGGTAAACTTCTTGGGCACATTATTTCAGAAGAGGGTATTAAGATAGATCCCAAAAGGATTGAGGCCATATTGCAAATCTCTCATCCTAGAAACATCAATGAGTTGCAATCTTTCATTGGAAAGATTAAATTTTTGAGAAGGTTCATCCCCAACCTAGTTGAGCTCCTTAGGAATATCACAAACATGTTAAAGAAGGAGCAAGGGGTAAAATGGACCTTGGAGGCAAAGAAATCCTTTGAGCTGGTGAAACAAGCGTTAACCAAAACACCGGTTCTAATAAGTCCTAATTTTTCAAAAGATTTTTATATTTTTTCATTTACATCAGAACATAATATAGCTTCTATCCTTTTACAGAAAAATACACAATGACAAGAGCATCCTATTGAATTCTTTAGTAAGACATTGAGGGATGCCCCTCTGAAGTATAACATTATGCAGAAGCAAGCTTTTTCTTTGGTTAAAGCATTTAAGACTTCAGAGTATACATTATTCACTCACACATCATTACCTTTGTCCCAAATTTAGTTGTTAAAGAAATTCTAACACAGGACCCAAATGGTAAGAGAGGTAAGTGGATTGTTGTTATTCTTGAATATGATTTAGAGACAAAAACCACTAAGCTCATCAAAGGCCAAGGTCTAGCTAGATTAATGGTTGAATCCAGTTTTAAATTTTTTGATATTAATATGATTAATGCTTTGGATGATCAAGAGAAAATCTCAACTCCCATTGTCGAAAACCATTTCATGAGTTCCTCTTGGTATGATGATATTGTTTATGTTTTGCTTAATTTGAATACACCTCCTGGTTTGACAAAAACAAAGGCAAGATTCCTCAAATTGAAAGTTGTAAACTATTGCATTATAGATAGATGTATTTATTGGAAAAATGCAAGTGGTGTATTGCTTAAATGTTTTCCTGAGTTTGATGCAGAGAAGGTCAAGCACCAATTCCATGAAGGAGAGTGTGGAGGTCATTTGTACTGGAAAACAATAGCCAACAAAATTTTGAGGGCTAGTTTCTATTGGCCTACTCTTTTTCATGATGTGCACAAGATGATTATAGCCTGTCATAAATGTCAAATTTTTGAAGGCAAAAGAAAACTGCTACCCCTACCTCTGCATCCTATCACTGTTGAAGCTCCTTTTCAACAGTGGGGACTTGACTTCATAGGAGAAATCCATCCACCATCTTCTGCCTAGCATAGATGGATTCTCACTGCCACAGACTACTTCACTAAGTGGATAGAAGCCATACCTTGTAGGCAGGCCAATGATTCAGTTATCATAAAATTTATGGAGACTGATATTCTCTCCAGATTTGGTTGTCCTACCAAGATCATCACTGATAATGCAGCAACATTTGGATCAAAGAATATGGTTGAGTTCTGTCACAGATATTAGATAACATTGGGGCATTCCACGACCTACTACCCTTAAGGTAGTGGACTTGCAGAATCTTCAAACAAGAGTTTAGTGAACATAATAAAGAAACTATTGGAGGACAACAAAAAGTCTTGGCACACAAAGCTAGTTCATGCACTTTGGGCTGACAGATTGACTTTGAAGAAATCTATTGGTATGTCACCTTTCCATCTTGTGTATGGTACTGATGCAATTTTTCCAAACAGCCTTGGTGTACCAGTTATGAAGTTGATTCAAGAGTTGCAGACTGAAGAAAATGACATGATCAGAAGATTAAATCAAACCATTCATCTTCAGCAAACCAGAGAGGAAGTTTATAACAAAGCATTGCAGAAGCAAGACAGTATCAAAAGGCTTTTTGACAAAAGAACAAAGGCCAGCAATTTCAAAATTGGGGACAAAATTTTAAAGTGGGACTCAAGGAGGGAAGACAAGGGAAAGCACAGGAAATTTGAAAATTTATGGCTTGGCCCCTACTCTATTCATTCAGTTGCTGGTAACAATGCCTATTTTTTACAAGAATTGAATGGAGCAGAATTGTTTGGGGGTCCTGTCAATGGCAGGATGCTCAAGCATTACTTCTCTTCATCCATGCTATATGTTTTGAAGCCTTTTTAAATTTTTCCATTATAAATATTTCATCCACCATTGCATTCAAAATTAGAAAAATCAAAATAAAAAAAACAAAGGAAAAAAATAAAAGAGGGCAGATTGTGAAAACAAGAAAGGTATAGCCCCATACCAAAAAAGAGAAATAAATTCTGAAAGTGTGCAAGCTTAAATACCACTCCTGAAGAACACACTTCTAGTTAGTCAAACAACTTAATCTTGACTAATTAGCTTTAAATTTTCATGCTCAACCATCCAAAAACAAAACAAACCCTTGGCATTCATAACTAGCCTAATATTATTACCCCAAACTTCAAAGACAAATCCATCTTTGCACTTATTGGAGAGATCCCTCTCTGGATTCAGGAGGGCTAGATCCTAGAATCCCAAAGTGGTTGAAACGATGTTGTTTCTGTGATTGGACTTTGCCAATATTGATAATTACAGATTTCTAACACTAGGCATGAGAAGAAAAATATGGCCCAATGCCAAAATATTCAATAGAGCTCTAGAAATCTCCTTTTCTAATCTCCTAGAGAAAGATAGGGCTCCTCCTCTACAAAACAAGTTCTGGAAATGGGTGATGGGCATCCTCACTACAACCCCCAGCAACTCCAATGTTATCTTGCTGCAAGAATAATGTTGTAGCTGTAGATGATCACTTTGGCCTCAAGCCAGGATGTGAAGGAGATGAAGAACAACTCCTCCAAGGCCTCCCATGGAAGAGAAGGGCACTCCTAAATAGGAATCCCTCTTGTTCTAAGCAACACAAGCTATCTCAGTTCAACAACTGAAGAGAGCTGCAATTCGAAATTCTCAAGCATAATGAACAATGGCTCTCCTTCTCCTTTTTATCCAAGGAATGCTTCCTTGCCATGGACCCCACCCATTAGGGTTTCTCTCATTCTCTAATTTCCATTCTTTCAAAACTGCGTAGTCTTCTTGAGCAAGCTTCTCCTCTTAGCCATGTTGTTGACTTGGTCAACCATGGCCTAGTTTACTTGCTTTTGGCCCTTTTCACACTAGGGTCTGCCAAATTTAGCCACTTAAGTGG
This sequence comes from Pinus albicaulis, assembly GCA_034641835.2. NCBI lineage: Eukaryota > Viridiplantae > Streptophyta > Pinopsida > Pinales > Pinaceae > Pinus > Pinus albicaulis. Next base: position 160,925,455 of record CM076579.1, on the reverse strand, counting down.
CTCATGCACCTTAGGAGAGTTTATTTGCTACTGCATGGGCTCCCTTACCCATTTGATTCCTTTTATTAAAACAAAGGAAAAATTAATGTTCCAATTAACATACTGAAAAATTTGGAACATTACAAGAATGTAAACTGTAAAATCTTTTAATGCCTTAATTAAGGAAAAAAATTGTTTCTCCATTATGTTGTGTTTCAAAGGTGTGTCTCTTAATTCCTTGCTAGAAAATGCAATAGGATGTTCTTGTCCTTTTATGTTTTCCTGTAGTGGGATAGCAACAACTGTATTTTCTAATGCAAAGGAGAATATGAAGAAGTCTTTGGTAAAATCAGGGTTGATTAGAACTGGTGTTTGGGTAAGTGCTTGTTTTACCAGTTCAAAGGATTTCTTTGCTTCTATGGTCCATTTGACTCCTATTTCTCTTTTTAGCATGTTTGTAATGTTTCTTAGGAGTTCTGCAAGTTTTGGTATGAACCTTCTTAAGAAATTTATCTTTCTAATGAAAGATTGCAGCTCTTTGATATTTATAGGATGATTGATTTGAAATATTCCTTCTATCCTTTTTGGCTCTATCTTAATCCCTTCTTCAGATATGATATGGCCTATGTAGAAATTTCCTATTTCCCCCTGATTTTCAGTTTCACCTTATTTCTCCAAATAGTTAAATGCCCTTTCCCATATCCTTACATTCAACAAACTGGAAAATAATTTTTTGCTAAAAACACAAATTCTGGAAAATTTACAGAATGTTGGAAAATGCAGAAATAAAAATCAGCAAATACAAACAGCCATTCAACACATGATAACACAGTGATTTTTGGTCAACATGACCTTGGAAAAACCCCCTACAACTCTTGGGGAAAACCATTTTGAAAGCTCCTTCTTATTTTTGGAAAATGCTTTTACAGAGAGGTGAAATATACAAGAAAAATTCCAGCAAATTAATTACAGACTTATCTAGTTTTCCGTGCTTGCCTCCACCTTGGAAAACGTGCCAGAATAGCAAAATACTCAAAACAAAAATTTATTACAGCAAACTGCCTTCCTCGAAAAGTGTGCTGGCTGCCTCGAAAAGTGCGCCCAGCAACCTTGGAAATCGAGCCCTTTGTTGCTGTAGTTTTCCTCAAAAACTGTGCTGCCTTTCTCCTCGAAAAACATGCCACAAAACATCTGTATGGACTGTTGTCTCAGTTTTCTTGCTGCTATACGGCCTTGCTACCTCGATATTTGTCTAGCCTCTTACTGCCTCGAAAAACGTGCCCTCCTTGCTGCTGTACGGATTTGCTGTATTTGCCTCTCCTTCACCTTCTCAAGCTCTCTTCAGAAAAAATCTCCAGCTCTCCTTCTCCTCCTCTCTCAATCTGCACATGAAAGAATGAATGACCTTTTCCTCCTTTCCCTCCTTTAACCTAACCCTAAGTGACTTTTGGGGAATCTCTAAATCCAATGGCTGAAATAGATTGAGATCTAGGGCTGAGATTAAATTCTCATTTAAATCTCACTTTCTATTTTTTAATTCACCCCACTTTAATAAAGACCCACTTACTCATTTATTTCCAAAGTCACTTTTCCTTTCTAATTTTACATTGAATTTATTAAAGTCAGTTTAAAATTAGACATTAGTAACTTTATCACTTAAAGTCACTTTTAAATTAGACTTTAATAACTTTATCACTTAAAGTCACTTTTAAATTAGATTTGACTTTATAAAAAATTATAAAGTCACTTTAGGAGAAAAATTAAATTCTTTTGGACACTTTTCCCTAGGCCAAAGACCAAAGCCTTAGGGAACCACCTGTCCTTCGGTAACAAAATTTCAACACTCCCTCTTACCAAGGAAGGTGTTCCTCACCACACCCATCTTGTCTCTGAAGTAGACATGCTTGCCCCATGGTAAGGCTTTGGTAAGAATATCTACAACCTGCTCATCAGTGGGAATATACTCAAGCTTCACAGCTCCTTTCTGAACATAGTCTCCGATGAAATGATATTTGATCCTGATATGCTTTGACCTGTCATGAAATACTGGATTCTCCGTGAGTTTAATGCAACTTTGATTATCACAGTAAATCACTGAAGGTCTCAACGAATGACCAAATAAGCCAAACAACATCTTGCGAAGCCAGATGGCCTCACAACTAGCTAGACTGGCTGCCATATACTCTGATTCCGCTGAACTCAATGCTACTGACTGCTGCTTTCAGCTGAACCATGACACCACTGCCAAACCCAACCCAAAACAACACCCTGAAGTGCTCTTCCTATTAGAAGCACAACCTGCCCAATCAGAATCAGTGTAACCTACCAATCTCACTCCATCCCCCTGCCTGTAGTCTAGACCATAATCCACTGTCCCCTGCAAGTACCGCAAAATGTGTTTTACAGCCACCCAGTGAACCTTCCTAGGCTCACACATAAACTGACTCATCGTGTTGATTGCAAAACAAATATCTGACCTAGTGTTGACCAAATACATCAAGGAACCAATCAGCTGTCTGTACAATGTGGGATCCACCAACTCGGAATCCGAAGCATGAAGCTTCTTCTAGTTTGTGATCATCAGTGTTGACATGGGTTTACAATCCTCCATGTGGAATCTGCCAAGGATATCCATAATATACTTCCCCTGGCCCAGGAAGAAATGCCCCACCTCCAAACCCAAAAATTAATGCATCAAGCCGATGTCCTTCATCTCAAACTGCGCCACAAGATCTCTCTTGCAGTGCTCTATGAGTCTCTCTGCATCTGTAATGACTAAGTAATCCACATACAACACCAGAATGAGAGGCTTCTCACCTATCACAATATAGTAAAGGTTCGGATCTGCCTCACTCTTTGTGAAACCCATCCCCTGCAAGTATGTATCTATCCTAGAGTACCAAGCTTTGGGAGCTTCCTTCAGGCCATAAAGGGCCTTCTTCAGTCTGCACACATGGGACTCCTTCCCATGCACCTCAAATCCCTGTGGTTGCTCAATGTACACATCCTCCTATATGAATCCATTGAGAAATGAGGTCTTCACATCCATCTGGTGGATCTTCCAACCCATCTCTGCTGCTATCGATATAATGGAGTGGATCGAAGTATATCGAACCATGGGAGTGAAGGTCTCCTCATAATCAACTCCCTCTACCTGGGAGAACCCTCTAGCCACAAACCTCGCTTTGAATTTCTCAATGCTGCCATCTGCAACATGCTTTACCTTGTAAAGCCATCTGGAAGTAACCATGGATTTGCCCTCAGGCCTCGGCACCACCTCCCAAACATCATTCTTCATGATAGAAGAATACTCCTCTTGCATGGCCTCTCTCCAGACCTGCTGGCTAGCTGCCTCCTCATAGCTAGAAGGCTCAGAGTCAAGGATGCTGGTAGCCATTGCCATATAGCTACAAAACTTCTCAGGTGGTCTACTCTCTCTGACTGGCCTCTTAGGCCCAGCAACAGATGTGGCCTCTCTCAAGGTGTCCTGAAGCCACTTGGGCTTCCTCTTCCCTGAGCATACTTCTCCCATTGGAGAATAAATCCCTCCTCCTCATCATCATCAAGAGCCTGAAATCCTAACTGTTTGTCTGCTATCCTCCTACTTGCACCTGAACCTGTAGAAGCTGAGGTACCGTGTGAACTATCCATCAGTGGACTCCCTAGTGAATTGCTCTGTGGACTGCTCTGCATGCTACCTGAAGCACCACCCCTTTGACTCAGTGAGCCATTGCTCACTGACAGACTTGACATCGTCATAGATGTACCTCTGGATCCTCCTGATCCGTACCCACTGGATCCCTGTGACTGACTCAGCTGCTGCTGAGGGTCTGGCTGATCCAGATACTCTAAATCCCATGACCTCCTAAAGGCCCTATCCTCCTCGAACTTCACATCCCGCTTGACAACAACTTTCCTCTGTGCAGGAATGTAAATCCGAATGGCCTTTGAGGTCTCACTGTAGCCCACAAAGATATCCTTCTCTGCGGTGGGCTCTAGTTTGGTCCTCTTCTTCTTGGGTATGTAGGAGTATGTGATACACCCAAAGGTACGAAGATGACCAATATCAGGCTTCTTCCCAGAAAAATCCTCCTCCAGAGTCATATGCCCCAAGGCACGATGCAGACTCCTGTTCTGCAAATAAACAGCAGTGTTGCAGGCCTCTGCCCACAAAAACAATGGCAACCCCTGATCATGTAACATGGCTTTGGCAGCCCCTCCAATGGATCTGTTCTTCCTATCCACAACCCCATTTTGCTGGGGGTTGTAAGGAACAGTGAACTCCCTCCTAATGTCGGCCTCCACACAATAGTCAACAAACTCTCCAAGGGTGTACTCTCCTCCATTGTCCGACCTCAGGGACTTGATCTTCTGACCTGTCTGTGTCTCCACAAGAGCTCTGAACTCCTGAAACCGCTTGAAGACCTCACTCTTGGTCTTCAAGAAATAAATCCAGGTCCTCCTGGAGTGATCATCAATGAATAGAACATAGTACTCATATCCACTCAAGGAAACATGAGACATCCGACCACTCACATCGGAATGAATCAAATCAAGTATCCCAGTTGTTGTGCTGTCACTGCTAGAAAAAGGGGATTTGGCAAACTTTCCCATCACACATCCTCTGCAAGTATCAAAGTGATCAGTACTGAAATCTGGCACACCTATAGTGATCTCCCGCAAAGTCGTCAAGGCTCCATGATACATATGCCCCATCCTGCGGTGCCAAATCTCACACAACTCAGAACTGCTAGCTCTGCTGTCAGTACTACTGCTCAATGCCAAAAGGGGATGAAATGCAAACTTGTACACCTTTGCATGGCGTACACCTATCACTCTATCTGAATCAAGTGGAGTGCCCCTGGGATACATCAGCACCTGTCCACCCCTGAACAGTATCTCATATCCTCTGTCCTCCAAAGCTGAGATGGACATGAGGTTCTTCCTCATCCCTGGCACATAAAGAACATCTGACACCTTCAAGGGAGGTTTAGAGTCCCTCTGAAATGTCAGTGTTCCCACACCGACTGCTCTAACAACTCTGTCATCACCAAGTACTACCTCTATATCAGTGCCACTCTCTGAAAGCTCTGAGAAGTACTCACAGACTCCTGTCATATGACGTGAAGCCCCACTATCCACAAACCAGATACCCGAAGATGCTCCGCTAGTTGAGGGAAATGCATGCTCCCTCTGAACCTCTGTGGTAGGTAATCCTGCACTAGAGGACTCACACACAATGAACCCAAACTCCCGGTCAAAGCAATCTGCAAAGTCCTCAACCTCTGTTGATGCTGCCATGCTCTGGTTCTTCCCCTTCTTCTTCTTCTTCTTCTCCGGACACACAACTGCATAGTGTCCCATCTTCTGACAATTCCAACACTTCACCTTGGAATAGTCCTTCTGTGTGTTACCCTATTTACCTTTACCTTTACCTTTTCCCCCACCATTGCTTGTGGAAGCCTACTTCTTCCCTTTGCATTTCTTTCCTCCTACCAACAGTGCTACATCCTCATCCTGTTCAACTGGCTTGGCTGCCCCAAGCTGACCTTTCCTGATCTCTGTCTAAATGCAATCATCCCAAAACCTCTCCCATGTGGGAAGGGTCTCACATGCACAAACCCCATCAGCAAAGTTCATCCATGAACTGGGGAGGCCATTCATTGTTATCTGCACCAACTCAGTGGGTGGAATGACCTCTCCAATTGCTGCCAACTCATCTCTCACATTAGTAATCTTTGTGAGATATCTAGCTGCACTATCAGTCTTACCCATCTTAATGGTCTTCAGCTTCTCCTTCAGGACCATTTTCCGGTTCTCATTGGTACTTTGGTAAAGATTGGACAATGTTGTCCACATCTCATGAGCATTTCTCTTTCCTCTCACATGAGGAATGCAATGGTATTTGATTCCATCTAGGATCAGTCTCTTACCCTTGTTGTTCTTTCTATTATATGTTGCCAACTGAACAGCATCAGTAGGCACATTAACAGGCTGCTCTGTGGTATGCACCATGATGTCCCAGAATTCTGCCTCCTGAAAGATACTCTGCATTCTCTCCTTCCAAACGTTGTAATTAGTATGCCCATCCAACCTATCCTCCACCCTCAATCCCAACGACATCCTGCTATCCTAAAACTGAAAAATAGCACTGTTGTAGTAAAGATAAAAATTTTGTTTGTGAAAAATCAGCTTGCTGGAAGTTTTTGAGTGAAAAAATCAGCACGCTGTATTTTTCTCCTTGCTGTCCCAAACTGCACTTTCAGCACTCAAGGTCTGATACCATGTAGAAATTTCCTATTTCCCACCCCGGTTTTCAGTTTCACCTTATTTCTCCAAATAGTTAAATGCCCTTTCCCATATCCTTACATTCAACAAATTGGAAAATATTTTTTTGTTGAAAACACAAATTCTGGAAAATTTATAGAATGCTGGAAAATGCAGAAATAAAAATTAGCAAATACAAACAGCCATTCAACACATGATAACACAGTGATTTTTTGTCAACATGACCCTAGATAAAACCCCTACAACTCTTGGGGAAAACCAGTTTGAAAGCTCCTTCTTATTTCTGGAAAATTCTTTTACAGAGAGGTGAAATATACAGGAAAAATTCCAGAAAATTAATTACAGACTTATCTGGTTTTCCGTTCTTGCCTCCACCTTGGAAAACATGCCAGAACAGCAAAATACTCAAAACTAAAATTTATTATAGAAAACTACCTTTCTCAAAAAGTGTGTTGGCTGCCTCGAAAAGTGTGCCCAGCAACCTTGGAAATCGAGCCCTTTGTTGTTGTACTTTTCCTAAAAAGTCGTGCTACCTTTCTCCTCGAAAAATGTGCCACAAAACAGCTGTACGGACTGCTGTCTCAGTTTTTGTGCTTCTGTACGGCCTTGCTGCCTCGATATTCATGCAGCCTCTTACTGCCTCGAAAACCATGCCCTCCTTGCTGCTGTACAGATTTGCTGTATTTGCCTCTCCTTCACCTTCTCAAGCTCTTTTCAAAAAAATTCTCCAGCTCTCCTTCTCCTCCTCTCTCAATCTGCTCATGAAAGAATGAATGAACTTTTCCTCCTTTCCCTCCTTTAACCTAACACTAAGTGACTTTTGGGGAATCTCAAAATCCAATGGCTGAAATAGATTGAGATCCAGGGCTGAGATTAAATGCTCATTTAAATCTCACTTTATATTTTTTAAGTCACCCCACTTTAATAAAGACCCACTTAGTCATTTATTTCCAAAGTCACTTTTCCTTTCTAATTTTACATTGACTTTATTAAAGTCACTTTAAAATTAGACTTTAGTAACTTTATCACTTAAAGTCACTTTTAAATTAGATTTGACTTTATAAAAAATTATACAGTCACTTTAGGAGAAAAATTAAATTCTTTTGGACACTTTTCCCTAGGCCAAAGATCAAAGCCTTAGGGAACCACCTGTCCTCCGGTAACCAAATTTCAACAACCTAGAAGTTTTCCTTCTTGAAGGCCAAACAAAGTTTTCTTGGGATTTAAAGACAAACCATACTTTCTACATTTTTCAAAGACCTATCTTAAGTGAGCTAGGTGCTCTTCATTTTTTTTAGAATAGAATATTATGTCATCAAGGTATATCACAATGAAGTAACCAATCCCTTGTAAGAAATAAATGTCCATGGCTCTTTGAAAGGTGGAACCAGCATTCATTAACCCAAAAGGAATTTTCACATACAAAAAAGTGCCCCAGGGTGTAGTGAAAGTTGTCTTGTGTTGATCATCTGGGTGTACCATCACCTGATTATATCTTGAAAATCCATCTAGCAAAGAAATTATTTTAGAACCTAATACCCTTTGTAAGATGTGATCCATTTTTGGTAAAGGGTAGTTATCCTTTAAGGAGGCTTTGTTTAAATTTCTGAAGTCTATGCATAGCCTAGTTTCCCTTGTTTTCTTCCTCACTGATACAACATTTGAAAGTCATTTTGAGTATCTCAAAGGGACTATTATTCCAGCATCATACATTTTATTAATTTCTTTCTCAACCAGGGGTAACTGCACATGGTTTATTCTGTGCAATTTCTGTTTAAAGGGCTTCTTGTTTTCTTTGAGAGGTATCTTATGCTAAATTATCTCTGTATCATATGATTTTAAATCTTCATAACTCCAAGAAAAAACATCAGTGAATTCTCTAAAAATCTCAAGATATTTATGTTTTATATGAGCTAGCAGTTTTTTGGACATTTTTATCATTTTAGGTTTTTTTTCACTACCTATATTGCACTCTTCTATTTCAGCTTTAGTGGGTTCCATCTTTGGCTTCCTAGCAACATCATTAAAGTCAAATAGTTCTTTTAGAGGAGTCAGTCCCTTTGGAAAGTTATCATTATTGGGTTGTAGCACTTCAAAGTCTTCTTTCTCTATATTAGTGCACAACTCTGTTTTATGTTTGTGTTATTTGTCTAACAGATTTATATCAGCAGTATCAGGAGGTTCTTCTTTGTAATATTGTTCCTTAGTAGGGCAGTCTTCTTCATACTCTGAGTCTGACTTTCGCCCTTCAAACTCATTTATGGGCTGCAGGAAATCTTCTATATGTTTATCTCCTTCAAAAACTTTCCTGTATTTTATGTTATCAGGGACTGCTGGTCTATATTTGACTTGGACTTTGTATTACTTGTTTTGATAATGCTTTTGACATGTGCTGGCAGCAACTGCTAATCCATTGACAAGGATGTTTTTTTTTGTAGGGACAAGGGAAAGCTCATATTCTGTGAATGTTTTCAAGAGGTCAATAGCATCATATCTATAGGCTTTTAATCTGGGATTCTTGGCTATGTATTCTCCATTAATCTTCCTAATAACTAACTCTGAATCTCCATGGGAAATTATACTCTTTGCTCCTAATTTCTTTAGTAATTGTATTCCTAAGAGGAGTGCCTCATATTCAGCTATGTTATTTGTGCATTGAAAGTTCAACTTGTATGAGTGACCTTCTGCATGATGGTTCTCTATGTTATGCACCCATATTCCTGCTCCTGGACCAGTTTTGCTACAAGAACCATCAAAGCTCATACTCGAAAGAGGTTCAATTTCGGATTTTCCATTAAGTTGATCACGGTCCCCATTATGTCGTTTATAGTGGCTGCCACCATGTTGTTTATCATGCTATTCTTTAGGGTCTGCACTATGTTTATCACTATTTTGTTTTTCATGGTAAGCCCTATGTTGGTGGTTGGTTTGTTCCCTATGGTTTCCACTATGCTGAATATTTTTTGTTTGCATAAACTGTTTTGATTGTTCCTCCTCCTTTTCCACTTTTTCTACTGTTGTTTGCTCATTTTCTGTCACTTGTTCATGAAGGTTTTGATCATTGTAAAGAATGAATGAATCAAGGTCTGTGTGAATAGAATAAAGAGGGGAATTTTCTAGCTTTTCTTGACTACTAACCATGTATTTCATGTTTGTTTCCCTATATAATATTCTTGGTTGACTAAAGATAGGGATGGTAGCATAGGTCATTTCCAATTGGAGGGTACCTTAGAGTTTGGCACCCCATGATATTGAAAGGAGCATGCCTTATTTTGGAGGTATATCAGCCACTACAATATCCATTACTAGGCTTTTGGCTGGTATTTGTGCCAAGTTGACACACAGATCTTTGATTAGGCCTAGATATTTAACTCTATTAGAATCAAAAGAGTAGAAATCTTTGTATGGTCTAGTTATCTCAAGGCCTAGTGTTTCCATTACTACCTTTGGCATAAGGTTGTGTGAAGCACCAGAGTCTAACATGGCATTGTGGAGAATCTTGTCATGGATGTTTAAACTGACATAAAATGGAGGAACACCTCCCTCTTGAAAATTCCCATCTACTTCAAGTCCAAAAAAAAGTTCAGGTTTGTCATCACTTAAATTAACATAATAAACATTTTATCCTATGTTTAAAGCTTTCAAAAGTTGGGATCTATATAAATCTTGAGTGAATAATTTAGTAAGATGAATAGAGATTTTAATATTGGCAATTTCATTCTCTATATTGAAAGGTGTCTGAGTTTTTGAAATGTTTAAATCAACCTTTTCAGACACTATTTTCACATCAATTTCGGCTTGGTGGTTTTTATTAGGAACAATAGTTAAAACTAGTTTATTAGGAGCACTAACTATGTTGTTAGCGCTGCTTTGGTCACCATTGTGTTTGGTATTAGGTTGGCTATTTTTACCTCTATTTTTATCAGAACTTTTATCCACTATGTTTGCATTTTCTGCTATCTTTTTAGAAATGTTTTCAAGGTTCTTCGTAGCAGAAATTTCAGAGGTTTTTCTCTTCGGAGTGTCTTGGTTCTTCTTTCTCCTAAGGTCATATTGTTTATGTACTTTCATGATGGAATTTTCAAAGCCTTGTTTGTAGTCTTAAGATTCTAGGTTTTCCTCTTCATATGGTGCAAATATGCCTTATTCTTCCTCAGTGAGGAAAAAAGTATCCTCATTATTCACTCCCATTAAATTTATGTGGTTTTCCTCTGTTTCTTCAATTACCCCCTCATCCTCATTAGTATACTCTTCTTATAAAGGAGGTCTGATTTGTTGATCATGACCTCTTTGTCTTATTTGAGGGGGATTTTTCCTAAAGTTATAGTTTTGGTTCTGATTTTGATTTATGTTTTGAGGATTTTTTTGGTTTTCTCTAGGATAAGATCTCTCATTCATATTTTTCTCTCCATCATCCTCTCGAAGGTTTTGACTAAGTTATCAATATTTGTATCATATGTAGAGGGTACAAATTCTTCCTTATATGTGACTCTTTTTTCATTTTTCATTCTAGCTCTCTTAGTAATCAGATTGGCTTCTACACTTACTTCTCCTCTTTGCGTGTCTTCTAAAGTAACAGGTTCCCTCTCTCTTAACTGATAAGCCATCTCTGGGTCAAAACCATCAGGGAATTTCATCAGATCTAGACCTTGTGGAGGTTTCATATGTACAGGTAGGGCATTATATACATTATTGAATCTAGTGCAGTACTCTTGGACACCCGCTCTAACATTTCTCTTAAGGCTTTCATACTCTGATAAGATTTGGAGAGGGTTCTTCTTAACTTCCAATTTATTTGAGAATAATTGATGAAAGGAAGGGAGGTCATTTATGCTGTTATGGGTTAAGACTTTGAACCATTTTATTACCTCTCCCCCTAGACTTTGAGAAACAATTCCACGTTTAACATTTTCATCATCTATTTCTTGTCTGTCAAAGTAGTCTTTCATTCTGTCCACATGTTGTTGAGCAATAGTAGAACTACTAACATCATATAAAGGAACCTTGGACTGGTAGTCCTATGGTAGAATAAATAAAGGCTATGGTAGTACTAAGGGAGCATACCATGTTGCCATGATATGTGGTTGGGGAAATAATGGATTTTTAACAAGAAGAGGGTTTACAAAAGGAGGTAAAGGATTGAATGGGGGAAGGTGAACAATAGCAGATGAAGTTAGTACAACATAATTATGTTGTAGCGTGGATGAATCTAAAACTATCTGGGCTATCCAATTCTGAGATCTAGTCCTAGAAAAGCCTTCTTCTAGGGGTGAGTCAGGTAGGATATTCTGTAGTCTTTAAGGTTTTCAGGTAGGTAACTTGCTTTGTGGATTGGTATGCTAACAACTGAAGTTTTGGAACTAGGAGACTTCCTAAGGATGCCTTCAGGATTACCAACTATTTCAGGAGGATTTGGGTCAGGATGGGATCTGGTATGAATTCTTCTAGAAGCTAGAACTTTGGACCCAACAAAACAGAAAGGTTGGAAGTTTATGACAGTCTTAAATGACAAACCAATCTGTGAAAGAAATACTTAATCCACAAAGTATTCTTGACTAGGTTTTGTTGATGTTTTAATGATAAAATAGCTTTCCCATTGAAGTGTATGGAAAACCAGTGGAGTCAGCATGCCTGCTGAAAACTAGTGGAGTCACTAGGTGGAGGATTTTTATTTTTTTTATGGTTGGCTATTGTCCACCATCAACAACCAGGTACCATTATTGGCTAACACTTGATTCATATAAGCTTAAAATGAGGTTTTCTGAGTCTTTGAGTTGATATTTAAACTGTTTATTACTCAGTTCCCTGGCACGGTCACCACTATGTTGGCTCCCTGTGATTTGCAAGATTGGAAAAAACAAACACTCACTAGTACATTTCGTCAAAATTTTGACACTTTAGTTCCGACACTTTTGACGCATTGTCAGAAATTTCCCCAATTTGTATCAATTTTTCAAATCCCACCCACAACCGTTGCTATACTGACAGTTGGAGACAAGTGTCGGTATTGTGACGTTTGGAGAAAAGTGTCGCTATTGCGACATTTAGAGATAAGAGTTGCTATTGCAACGGTTTGGACAAAAGTGTCAGAATTGCAACGTTTCAAAGAGAAGTGTTGGAATTGCGACGTTTGGAGATAAGTGTCAGTATTTCGAAAGTCTTGATACAAGTGTCGGTATTGCAACGTTTCAGAGAAAAATGTCGTTATTGAGACATTTGGAGATAAGTGTCTGTATTGCGATAGTTTGGACAAGTGTTGGTATTGCGACGGTTTAGAGACAAGTGTCGGTATTGTGACATTTAGGAGGCAAGTGTTAGTGTTTAGGAACAATCTTAGGATTTAGGGTTTAGGAACAATGTTTGGGAGTTATATTTTAGGATTTAGGAACAATTTTTCGGGTCATGTGATTGGGTTTATGGTTTAGGAACAATGTTTCAGGTTGTGTGATCGGGTCTTATGAGGGCGCCGAAGGTAACACGTTCGGGTGGGTCGAGTTGGGTCTGGTCGGGTCGTATAGTGTGAGGCCGCCCAAGGAAACACATTCATTTGAGTCAGGTCGAGTTGTGTGATGGCACACAAGGAAACACGTTCAGGTTAGGTCAGGTCGCTTCATGCCGTATTCTAAGGGCACCCAAGGAAACACGTTCGGGCGGGTCGGGACAGGTCAGGTTGGGTCAGGTTGTGTCGTGTGAGGCCACCCAAGGAAACGCGTTCAGGCAGGTCGGGTCAGGTAGGGTCGGGTCATATGAGGGTGGTCATATAAAAAATTCTAAGTTGTGACCACCTGTTGTCGACACATATTGTCTCTCCTAGAGATAGCCTAGAGTTGCCATAGACCAGTGCCTAGGACATCTTATCATAGAAAATATCATATAATAAAAATTGGGTGTCAACCCAAAATCTCTCCTACTATCTCTTGTAAACAAGGAAATTGATTTGAATGGGACCAGAACTTACAGAAACTGCCACAGGGAAAGTAATGTTGCAGAGACAAAATGCAAAGCTCCAACATGTTAGCCCCCCTATGAAATTCTTGACAAGCAAGCTGGGGGCTATATTATTTTGGAGACCTTCAAGGAATGCATCTCCCTTGAAGACACATCATCCTTGAGGTCTCTCTGTGCTTTGTCCTCTGTCAAAATTCCTCTGTTGATTCCCATAATGAAGCCTCTTTGTTTGTGAAGAAATGCCCAAAGGCCTCTTTCTCCCCCTCATTTCACCCCCACTTAGCCTCTTTTCTTTTCCCTTTGTATCCCCTCAAATTTCCCCAAAATTCTCTTAAAATCATTCCCTTACCCCTTGTTTAGCCATTCACCCCCTTTTCCCCCTTACCGTTTCCCTTCCCAACCTCCAAAATCCATTAAAATGGTTAAAAAACCCCCTTCCGACCTTAATATAAAGGCCTAGCCCCTTTACCAAAGTCCCTTAACCACTTCCCCACATGTGCCCCAGCACTGGGACCAAGCGCTAATCGCAATCGGAGCGTTGGGCGGGTGCAATTCCCTTGCATCATTGAAAATATCCGATGCGATCGCCTCTGGTCTATAAGTCCCGCGATGTGATCAAAGCCGTTGATCTACCCTAAAGATCCAATGGCGGGCCGCTAATCATAAGATCTTCAATCACAACCCTTACGTTTTCCCCTCCGATTGTCCCGCTGTGATTGCGATCCCCCGATTGCTCTCTCCACCATCGATTCTTCCCGCGGATCAGACGGTCTAGCGCTAATCGCACCCACCGCTCCAATCGCAATCGCAAATCTTTCCCTTTGCCCCCCGATTGCACTCCTCCCTCCAATTAGCCGTGGGCCATTGATCTAACCTCCAAATCCAACGGTCAGCACACAATCACACCCCGTCCTCCGACTGCAATCGCAAGTCCTTCCTCCCATCTCCCGATTAAGTAATGGCCGTCCATTCCCCTGCTGATCCAATAGCCATTGCACTTCCCATTTCCCCCGATCGCAAGTCTTTCTATCTTCCCCCCAATTAAATCTCCACCGTCCGTTTCCCCACTGCATCCAACGACCATACTTCAATCGCACCCCGCCCTCAATCGCAATCGGAACTTCCGAAATGTGTCACCCCTGCCCCTTCCGATTGCGATTCTCCGAATTTATCCTTATCGTCCGTCGGGTCTAAGATTTAACGGATCAGATCTAATCGCCCTCCGCTGTGACTGGGTCCCACATCCAAGGCTCCGCTCCCTTGTTTGTTGGTGATTTCCTTTGTAATTCACCCAAAGTTAATTGTTGGGCTTTTACAATATTAACAATTCCTCCGCCTCTGTAGCATTTCCTCCGCCACCACTGCCCGGATTTTAAATAGTTCATTTTATCGTGTAGATAGCGCAGAGAGGTGTTTTCAGCATTGCCATTAGATCAGCGGAAGGTTTCAAAGGGATTAATGCTTATTATTGATATAATTAACGTCTAATCCCGCATTCAAAGGATTCAAGCACAGTTTGAAGACTTAAGCATGAAAAGAGTCTTATCTGTGTTTAAATATCATCAGAAGTACTTTTCTCCAGAAGGACACCCTCCTACAAGAAATATCCATGCCCCTCGAGCCCAGGAAAGTTAAGACGCTGACAGGAGCTTCTTAAAAGACTGTCAGGTTGTAGTTAAGAGGTATGAAGAGGCCGCAGACCTTCATCCAGTTCATTTATTCAGAAGGCAATGCAAAGCTCCAGACGCTGTCAGGATTTAAAGAACATATCAGAGGTCAAGTTCGACCTGACAGAGGCTACCAACAGTCTACATGTTAGAGTTTAGTAGCGGAAATATGAAAATAAAATGTAGAACACACAGCAGAAACACACATAAAGACAGCAGATTTTTAACGTGGTTCACCCAACCAATCTGGGCTACGTCCACCTAACAGGGCATCGGCAATCTCATTAATCAACTGCAGAAATACAATAGTAGAGTTTCTCATCTGCTCAGTTCTTCCTCACAACACATTCCTCCTTATGCACACTTGCCTCTACGAGCTTCCATTTTATAACTGGAAATGGCAACAAACTCATAAATTCTCTCACAACAAATATAGGATGCATTAACTCCTCATCAGAAACTGATGGAGCCAATGTAGCAACAAATCCTATTGTTGTCACCTACATGAGATTTTCCTCCATATTTAATTAAAAATAAGAAATAAAATCTCAGCAATCTCCACCTTGACAACAATTAGCCTGATACCCTGTTTCATTATTATTTTTATCTTTTCTGCAAGCCAAGAGAAGCCAGACACCATCGTAGCTTCTCTAACAAAACTGGTTTCGTGAACATGTCTGCACAGTTTTCCTTTGTATGTACCTTTTCAAGAGAGACTCCCCTTTCAGTGATAACCTATCTTACAAAATGGTATTTGATAGGTATATGCTTTGATTTACTATGATAGGCAGGATTTTTAGCTAAGTGAATTGCACTTTGACTATCACAAAATAACTTGATGATGTCCTGCAACCTACCAAACTCACCAAACAAACCTTTCAACCAAACTGCTTCTTTGCAAGCATGCGAAGCAGCTATGTATTCTACTTCTGTAGTGGATAAAGCAACAATGTTCTGTAGCTTTGACATCCAGCTAATAGCTCCACCTGCAAGAGTAAAGACATACCCTGAAGTTGACCTTCTCTTATCCAAATCACCTACAAAATCGGAATCAACATATCCACAAACATATTCACTGCTACTGTTATAAGTGATACAATAATCACTTATGCCTCTCAGATACCAAAGCACCCATTTCACTGCTGACCAGTGTTCTTTTCCTGGATTTTCCATATACCTGCTGAAAACCCCAACTGCATGTGAAATATCTGGTCGAGTACAAACCATCGCATACATCAAACAACCTACTACATTTGCATATGGAATTCGAGACATATATTCCTTTTCTTCATTAGTGTTAGGACATAAACTTGAAGAAAGCTTAAAATGGGAAGCAAAAGGGACTGAAACAGGCTTCACATTGTTCATACCAAACCTCAAGAGTATCTTCTCAACATACTTCTGCTGTGATAGCCACAACTTACCATTGCTCCTGTCTCTGAAAATCTCCATGCCCAAAATCTGTCTTGCTGCTCCTAGATCTTTCATATCAAACGTCCTAGCCATCTGAGCCTTTAACCTGTTGATATCTGTTATGCTTTTGCTTGCTAAAAGCATATCGTCAACATACAACACTAAGATAATGAACATGCTATTACTTAATTTCTTAAAGTAAACACAATGATCATATTCACTTCTTATATAATTTTGGCTCATCATGAAAGAATCAAATTTCTTGTACCACTGTCGAGGCGACTGCTTCAGACCATACAATGATTTCTTGAGCCTGCAAACAAATTTCCTGTTGCGAATTTGAACAAACCCTTCCAGTTGTTCCATGTAAATTTCCTCATCTAAATCTCCATGTAAAAAAGCATTTTTAACATCTAGTTGCTGTAATTCTAAATCAAGTAAAGCAACTAATGCTAACACAATCCGAATTGAAACAGTTTTCACAACTGGTGAAAAAATCTCATGAAAGTCAACGCCTGCTTTCTGAGAAAAACCTTTTGCGACCAGCCTCGCTTTGTACCTATCTTCTGTATCATCAACACCCTTCTTCAATTTGTAAACCCACTTACATCCCACAGTTTTTCTATCTTTAGGAAGTTCTACCAGATCCCATGTGGCATTCTTCGCTAACGCCTTCATCTCGTCCTTCATAGCCTCTTTCCACTTACCACTGTTTGAACCTTCTATAGCTTCCTGATAGCATAAAGGTTCATCATCGTTAGCAGTTAAAGCAACTGAAGTAATATAATCATCATACCTTTTAGGAAGTCGTCTGATTCTCGTAGACCTCCTTAAAGATGTTTCTGGTACTTCCACAATTTGCTGATTATTATCTGTAGGAACTTCTTCATGATCAGCATCTGAAACACGTTCATGATCTGCATCTGAAACTTGTTCATGATCTGAATCTGAAACTTGTTCATCTAGACTATCATCAGTTTTTGAACTGGTTTCAAACTAAATGTGTTGAAGCTTAGGTTCATTATCCTGTTTCAATTCATCATCTACATTTGGATTTTCAAGTGAGGATTCATTAAATTTAACATCTCTGTTAATGATGATCTTGTGAGTAGTAGGATTCCACAACCTGTATCCCTTAGTTCCATCACCATATCCAACAAAGATATATCTTTTTGATTTAGGATCTAATTTAGAACGCTGATGTTTCAGAACTAGAGCATATGCATCACAACCAAAAACTTTCAGTTTAGAATAATCACATGGATAACCTTTCCATACCTCTTGAGGAATTTTGCATCCTATTGCAGTTGATGGTGATCGATTTACCAAGTAACAAGCTGTAGAAACCACTTCTGTCCACAATTCCTTCTGCAAATTGGCGTTACTAAGAATACTTCTTGCTCTCTCTAAAAGAGTCCTGTTCATGCGTTCAGCAACTCCGTTTTGTTGAGGAGTATATACAGTGATTTTATGTCTTTCGATCCCAGCATCCTTGCAATAATTATCAAATTCCTTTGAAGTGAACTCACCACCATTGTCAGTTCTTAAAATTTTAATGGTTCTTCCAGTGATGTTTTCAACTAATGCTCTAAACTGTTTGAAAACTGTGAACACATCAGACTTCTTCTTTAACATGTAGACCCACACTTTTCTAGAGAAATCATCAATAAAAGATACAAAATATGACTATCCTCTAGATGAGGTTATAGGAGATGGACCCCAAACATCAGAATGGATATAATCAAGAATTCCCTTACTAGTATGTTTTCCAGTTTTAAACTTCTGCTTGCTTTGTTTCCCAAATAGACAATGTTTGCAGAAATCTAACTTAGAAGATTTTAAACTAGGAAGTAACTTACGATCAGACAACATTTTTAATCCTCTTTCGCTCATATGGCC
Organism: Pinus albicaulis; assembly: GCA_034641835.2. NCBI lineage: Eukaryota > Viridiplantae > Streptophyta > Pinopsida > Pinales > Pinaceae > Pinus > Pinus albicaulis. The sequence continues at coordinate 160,907,261 of CM076579.1, read as the reverse complement.
CAACCTTTGATGCCATAAACGAATAGAATTACTGTCATTTTCAGATACTATAGAAGCATGATCTGACTCTGTTCTTCCTTCTAATTGATAAATATTCCCAACCTTCTTTGCTTTCATTACTAGTAAAATTCCTTTATAAACTTTCATTACTCCACCTTGAATAAAGGTTTTATATCCATTAGTGTCTAGTACTCCTAGTGAAATGAGGTTTTTTCTTAGTTCAGGTACATGTATTACATCAGTTAGAATTTTATTTGTCCCATCAAACATTTTAATCTGGACGCTTCCAATTCCCACAACATTACATGAGGCATCATTTCCCATATAAACCACTCCATCATTGATTGATTTATAAGTTTTAAACCATTCTCTATGAATGCACATGTGATTTGACGCACCAGAATCTAACAGCCAATGTTGATCATGATTAGACAAACTAACTGATAACACTTCATCACTCATACCTGAAATCGATGCCGAACCTGTATCTGTCGTGTTTGCTTCTTTCTTCTCTGTCAAAGAATATCCTTTGGATGTTTGCTGTCTCTTCCAACAGTCCTTCTTCAAATGTCCTAATTTGCCACAAAACCAGCACTTTACCTTACTCTTCTTCCCTTTCGATTTTGAACGCCAATTGTTGTGCTTATTGAAGCGTCTTTCTTTGGAACGACCTCTGACCATCATTGCTTATGATGTAGAGGTTTCTTAATTTGACCTCTTCCTTGTTTCTTCGGAAAACAAAGCTCCAACAACATCATCAAATTCAAGGGTTTCTGATGAACTAAGACTTATAGAAGTAACAAAATGATCCCATGACTCGGGCAACGAGCATAATAAAGTGACAGCTTTATCTTCTGATTCAAATTTTACTTCTATACTTTCTAATTGCACCAGGAGAGTATTAAAGGTATTCAGATGATCATTTATCGTCGTACCTTCTTTCATGCGCAAGCTGTACAACTGTTGCTTCAGAAGAATCCTATTGGTTAAGGATTTTGTCATGTTCAACTTTTCAAGCTTTGACCACAAACCAGCAGCAGTTTTCTCTGACACGATGTTAAACAAAACATCATCCGCCAAACACAGTCGAATGCCGCTCAGTGCTCTTTCATCCAGATCACTCCATTCACCATCTTTCATGGTGTAAGGCTATTTGGATTTTCCCAACAGCGCCTTCGCCACACCTTGTTGCACAAGTAGATCATACATCTTTACTTTCCAGATCTCGAAGTTGTTTTTTCCATTGAATTTTTCGATTTCAAACCGGGCACTTTGTGTTTTTGCCATAGCTTAATAGCTCGTGTCACAAAAAATCTCCAATTGCAACTTTTTAATAAATGAATTTTTTTTTTTATATTTTAATCAAAAAATAATTTTGATTAAAAAATTGCCCTTGCCTTAAAGAATGCCTTTAAAAAAAACTTATACCCTTCACCTTATAAAAAAAAGAGGCCTTTCTCTTAATACCAAATGTAAATGGAATTTACATTATTAAACATTATAAAAAAGGCTTTTAACAAAATCGATTTATTCTTAAACCACTTTAAAATCGATTTATTCTTTTTAAAACGACTGCTTCGAAAAATCGTTTTATTTAAACCACTTCAAAAAACCAATTCTTCACAAATTGTTTTATGAAATATGACACACAAAACGATTTCTAATAAAAAAAATCGACCCTTTTTTTCTTCAAACAACATTTAATATTTATATAACTGAAGGCATTCCGATACCTGTCTAGCTCACGGCATTTGAATAAACCTGTTCAACGCTGCCCAAACCGTTCAACAGTCCACGCGTTTAAAAGTCCATGCTGCCAGGCTCACAGCTATATCACACGCAGACTGTAATAGCTCACGGCAGACTTTAATATCTCACGCAGATCAACTCAGTCGACACTCTTCTTCAATGCTGCGAGTCTTCTCCAACGCTGTTCAACGCTATTCAAGCAGTTCAGTTCAACGTTGTTCAACGCTGTCAGTTCAATGCTGTCAGGTTCACCAAAATACAGCGACGGCTCTGCTCAGCAGCAGGCTCAAAAACGCAGACTCCTCCACTGTTCAACGCAGCTTGACATAGCGTTCACAGCTGACGGCTCTGCAAAACAAATGAAGCGTAGAACCAGACCCACGGCTCCTCCAGTGTTCTTACGCTTGCTACCAGCAACGTCGCTCTGTCTCCAACTTCAAGCTCCGATACCAATTGTTAGAGTTCAGCAGCAGAAATATGAAAATAAAATGTAGAACACACAGCAGAAACACACATAAAGACAAGATTTTTAACGTGGTTCACCCAACCAATCTAGGCTAAGTCCACCTAACAGGGCATCGACAATCTCATTAATCAACTGCAGAAATATAATAGCAGATTTTCTCATCTGCTCAGTTCTTCCTCACAACACATTCCTCCTTATGCACACTTGCCTCTACAGGCTTACATTTTATAGCTGGAAATGGCAACAAACTCATAAATTCTCTCACAACAAATATAGGATGCATTAACTCCTCATCAGAAACTGAAGGAGCCAATGTAGCAACAAATCCTATTGTTGTCACCTACATGAGATTTTCCTCCAGATTTAATTAAAAATAAGAAATAAAATCTCAACACTACAGAGTGCAGCACATCGCCATTAAGCAGAATGGTCTCGGCTTCCTCCACCATTCCGTCTTAATGAGACTCATTTAATTGGTCACCTACTTCTGTTTCTTCCTCTTCTCCTATAAGGAATCCCCGAGAACATATTGAAAAGGTTGTTGGGTTGTTGTTCAGTTGTTGGGCATTTGCTGTTAGAGGGATTCATTCTCACTGTTGGAACAGTCTTGGGAGGGAATAGCAGAGTAGTTGTATGTAATAGGCTGGGAGGAGAATACGGGACTGTATTAGCCATTGAGCTTATTGTACATGATTGGTTTTGCATCAATTAATCAAAGCACATTTCATAGGATCCTGGTCTATTGCTATTGGTGATGTTTTCTTGCTCTCTTTATTACATTTTCATACTGTTTCATGTTCTTCTGGTAGGCAACAAAAGTATAGCATAGGATTCACCCTTGTTAGGTGCCCTATGTTCCTGCTCTCCCTACCTTTGATGTTTTCTGCTAAATGTGTTATCTGAGAATTGATCTCAGTAAATTTAACCAGTGTAGTGGATGTTATTGCCTACTCTCTGATGTATGAATTGAATGGGCCAGTTCTTAGATGTTCTTTTTGGGTTGAAGCTGGAAGGTTTGGGAACAATGGGGATTAGAGTTAGCCTTGTCCACTAGGATCCTTGCACGACCAGCTGGCCTTTCTAAGATCTCTTCATTAAACTTATCTCTGTTTTCCTTTGGAGTTGCTAAAGAAGACCTGGAGTTAAATGACCTCTGGTCTGATCTATAAGCTGCCCCTTCGTCCCTATTGAGATATGCCTTTGAGTATGTCCAAGCAAGTCTCGAGTTAAATGACCTCTGACCTGATCTATAGACAGAAAATTGGTTGTCTTTCCTTCTTTCACATTCCTTCCTTAATGTTCCATCCCACCCTCTAATCTAAAATATCCTTTAGTGTAGATGACTTGCCCTCTGAAAGCCTTGGCTAGTGGTTGCAAGTAATTCTCCTTTCATGACTCCATAGCCCAATGGATGGCACAGTTTTGATCCATCCTCTTTACTGAAGCATCCTGCTGTTTTGTTCCCTTTCCTCCCATTACTTTCTTAGTCCATGATCTCATAACCAACCAGCAACCAACCAACCAAATTATTTTAAGCCTACTTTGTGCTTCATAACTAGCCTAACATCTCATCTTGAGCTTCAAAGATATATATCATTCTTTTCTCTATTTGGAGAGATCCCTCTCCAGGTCCAGGAGGGATAGGTCCTAGGGCCCCAAAGTGGTTTGATGTTGTCTCATCTTTTGGTATTGCCAAATCTGCCAAAACATGGGAACACCAACACAACACAAAGCATCAGACAGTTAAGAGAGAATTTACTGTAAAGAGGGCCGATTCAGGTAATATGCCACAGAAATCAAATATCAGAAGTTGTATGCAGTGAAAGAAATATAAGAGGATATTAGTTAACTTTGGTTTGATACCCAGATACACAACAGAACCATATATGGGCTTATCAATCTAATAATCCATACATGACAATGGCATTTTAAAAGCACCCTCCCAAAGCAACTAATATAGCAGAAAGATGGATGAGATGAACATGAAACAGTATATCATGCCTGAGCCATATTTAAAGTGCTTGACTGATCCAAGTATGGGTATAAACTAGGATAAATCCTTACGTAAAATCAGTGAGCCACTCGCATTCCAGTACATGATACAAGAAGATGGATAAAATGAAATGTTGTATTAAACACATGAAAGGAAGTTACATACTGTGGGATACCAAAGACTAGAATCCTCAAATACAGATAGAACTCCTCCTCACTGAGACCCTATGGGCTCTGAGCCTTCATACAAAAAATTTTACAAGATGTATATCAAAATTCCTTTCACTGCACAATTCTCTAGTAAGAATCTAGAACCCTTTCAATGTCTTCCCCCCAGGTTTTTATAGAGGAAGAAGAAGAAAAGTTCATAAAAGAAGTAGGTGAAAACAATTAATTGTTTCATTAAAACAAAAATGGCAGAAACATTCGCGCCCATACTATTTGATGGCTATAAAATGTTGAATGTACTTGACCATCTGCTTGCAGAAATAAATGCACTGAGTAGAAAATCTCTTCAGGATCCCAGTACAGAGATACATCCACATGAAAATTTTGTCCTTTCCTGAAGAAAATCCGACTGAAATAAAACCTTGAAAGCATTGCTTCTTGTGCTTTGTACTCACTGTCTTCCAACTTTGAATTAGAATTTAAATTCTTCAGTGCCGAACGCTGCATTTCTTGATTTTTCATTGATATTTCTTCGATGCTCCATTAATTTCTCCATCTGCTCGATCTGTATTTTGAATGACTCCAGAGGGTCTGATAGATTTTGAACCTTGCTATTTTAATGAGAGTCATGTCACGGCAACTACCCAGGGATTTCCTTCATAAATTCTTCCTCTGCAAGTAGATCCTTAGATGCATCTTCGACTTCTGTAATGGAGGAAGATATTAATGGAGATTCCTCATCACTGCAACCTGCAAAACCCACAAACATGTTAAGAAAACCGAACACAAGGATGATGGCTTGGCAGGATCCAGGGAAATGGAGGTGCAGACTTTGTTGAAATGGTGAGGTGAAACGGGGTGGTGGAAAACATAGAAAAATGGCGGAGAAGGATTTCGGCACAGGTTGAAAGAAGACGTGAAATTTGACCAAAACGGTGAAATTTCGACCTAATAACAAAAATAAACATATGGGATACTGACGGATGTACGACAGGGGTACGTGGAAGGATGGTATGAAGATGCGGTGTTTCAATACTGACCGTTCAATTTCGGAGCAAGATCCATGGCTACAAATGCATCAAGGGGCGGTGAAATGGTGGGCCATAGGCGCGATGCACTTAGATTAAAGCATATGCAACTTCAAAGAGCGACCACCCTCGGATGAAGGCTCCTAGATCTAACGACTGTCATTGATTTTTCTATGCCTCTTCAACCAAAAGATAACGCGCGATAAAGGGTGGTATTGAAGTCATACACTGGGACATGTGGCATGCGCTGAATGGCATCGCTACGATTTAAGGAATACCGCCTGCCCTGAATGAGTGGTGCGATGAAAACAGGCCGGTTTTGGAGCAGAGGACGCTGGGCGGGGACCACAAGAGTGATTGGCTGCGGTGCGTTGATCTGTGTTTAATCGGATGGCTCAGAGCGCACCCGATAGCCATATATGGTAAGCGTTTTTTGATCTGGCACGGGGTCTCGAGGCTGAGTCATGTGGAGAAAGGAGGCACAGGGACGGAGGCCGAAGGGTGCTAAGCCCAATATATTTTTAAATATGAATTTTTACTCTTTTAGAACGCGATTTTGAAACCAAGAAAGAGAAACGAGAGGCAATTAATGAACTCTGCAAACCAGGGTGAGGGAACTGGATGATTCGAACCATGCTGCCTGCGAAAATTTTAATAAGGGAATGATCGTGATCAACATTGGCTCCACCTGGGGACGACATGTTCATCCCTGGACATGTTGAGAATTGCGCAGACCTCCTAATCATGATCTGGGCACGCTTTGCTCTTAATAACCCTTTCTCTTCGTGATTCATTATAATACTCGCATCATTCAGACAACAGTAAAAAAAAAATTAATATACAATATGATACAATCAGGCCACCTCGACTTGAATCAGAATTGGAAGTAGGGCTTTAAAAATTGGCCGTTTATAGGGGCATCCAGCAAGTCACCCTATAAATTCTCCAATATAAATGTATTATTGCCTCCCTGTTCCATGATTTTAAATGGTCTGAACCAAAGTGGATCAAACTTGCCATGTTTTCCTTTTTCAGCTCTTTGTACATCCCATCTGAGAACTAGATCTCCAATCTGCAGCTTCCTGTCTTTAGCATGCTGATCAAATATATGTTTCATTTTCCCTTGATATTCTGTTAATCTCTGATTCACCTGGCCCCGTGTTTCCTCTAATTCCACCAATTGATTAATTCTCCTGATCATATCATTGGGTTCCTCCTGACTGTCTTGCATGAAACGTGCCACTGGCAAAGCCAGCTACATAGGAAACATTGCTGCTCGTCCATACACCAATTCATATGGGGATTTCCCAGTTTCTCTCTTGCTAGTGATTCTATTATCCCATAGAGTGAATTTCAATTGGGAATCCCAATTCTTCGGATTCTCATTTATAGTTTTCTTCAAGGCCCTCACCAATGTTTTATTAGAAGATTCTGCCAAGCCATTCCCCTGTGCATAGTAGGTTGTAGAGTGATTTAGTGTGATATTATATTGCTGGCAGAAATTAACATGTTTTGCAGATTTAAAGGCCTGTGCATTATCAGTCACTATTCTAGCAGGGCAGCCAAACCTGGATATAATGTTTTCTTCCATGAACTTTATGATGACAGTGTCAGTAGAATTCCTTCCAGGTATGGCTTCCACCCATTTTGTAAAGTGATTTGTGGCAGTTAATATCCATTTATGCTGTCCACTTGAGGGTGGATGAGTTTCACCTATAAAATCTATTCCCCATTATTGAAACGGTTCATCTATATGAACTAGAATTAGGGGCAGAGCTGCCAACTTCTGTCTCTCAGCAAATTTCTGACACTTATCACATGCTCTGACCCAAACAAAAACATCTCCAAATAATTTTGGCCAGTAGAAACCAGCCTTCAGTATTTTATGAGCTGTGGCCCTCCAGCTATAGTGTCCTCCATAGATTCCTTCATGAAATTCTATCATTATACTTTCTACTTCATCCTCTGTAAGGCCCAGGAGTAAAATGCCTAAAGGGTCCCTCCAATATAGTTGGCCATTAGAAACTATATAATTTTGTGATTTCAATCTTAAAGCCCTGTATTTCGCTTTATCACAACGGGGAGGACAGCTGAGTGTCAAAATATATTCAACTGTTTCTTTGTACCATGGACTGGTGAGATATTTTATGTGTGCTTTCTAAGTATCCTTCTCCAATCCTTGCTGCTTCATTTCACTCTCAGACTCTTCACTTGAAATCATAGACAAATTTATGCCCAGAGCTTGATAGTTTGATTCAGACAGAATTTTTTCAAGCCCCTGTCCTTTGATTAACTTGGTAGGGCGGATATCTAGATCATACTCATGTATTTTAGCAATCCACCTTCCCCCTTTTCCTTCACTGTCTCCCTGAAGAAGAATGTCTTTTACAGCTGTAGTAGGTACGAATGTAGTGATGTGAGACTGCAAAATATATATGCGAAAAGCTTTGAGAGATTTCAGCAGGGCATAGGCCTGCTTCTCCAATATATTATATTTCAGTTCTGCATCATGGAGAACCTGACTGAAGAAGGCAATAGGCTGCTCGTATCCCTCTTCATTCTTCTACAATAACACTCCAACTACTGTATGAGGTGATGCAAAAGAAAAAATCATAAATGGTTTAGTATAATTTGGCCCAGCTAGTATAGGGGCTTCAGCAAATGCAGCTTTAATTCTAACAAAGGCCTCCCGAGATTCTTGTGACCATTTCACCTCATTATTCTTCTTTAGCATATCTATTATATGCCTAACTATCTCAGCATAGTTAGGAATAAATCTTCTCAGGAAATTTATCCGCCCTAAAAATACCTGCACTTCCTTCCTATTTCTAGGGAGAGAGATGCTATTTATAACCTCTACTTTTTTGGGATCTATCCTTACCCCATTTTTAGTTACAATATGCCCCAAAAGTTTGCCTTCCTCTAATGCAAATAAAGACTTTTGTGGGTTAAGAGAAAGACCATACCTTCTGCATTTTTCGAAAGTTCTTCGTAAATGCTCAATGTGTTCATCATCATTTTTTGAAAACACTGTAATATCATCAAGGTACACCACCAAAAAATTATCTTTCTCCCCAACAAAGGCAATGTCCACGGCCCTCTGAAAAGTGGCCCCTGCATTAATCAATCCAAAAGGCATCCTGGCGTACGTAAATGTACCCCATGGTGTGGTGAAAGCGGTTTTATTCTGATCCTCTGGAAGTACATCCACTTGGTTATAACCAGAGAAACCATCCATCATCGACATTCTAGAGGCTCCAACCAGTTTTTGCAGGATGTGTTCCATTTTGGGCAGTGGATAATTATCTTTTAAAGATGCTCTGTTAAAATTCCTGAAATCCACACACAACTCTATTTCTCCATTCTTCTTTCGGACAGGGACAAGCTTCGCCACCCATTCAGAGTATCTCAAGGGCACAATTATTTTGGCCTTTAGCAGCTTCTTGATTTCTTTTTCAATGGAGGGAAGCAGCAGAGGGTTTATCTATCTAAGCTTCTGCTTATAAGGTTTTGCATCTTCCCTTAGAGGAATTTTATGCTGCATTATACTGATATCAAAAGTTTTAAGGTCCTGATAGGACCATGCAAATACATCTTTATAAGATTGAAATAATTTCAGGTATTTTTCTTTATACTCCTCTGGGACCTTCTTGGATAGCTTTACAATTTTGGGATCAACATTAGTACCTAGATTCACATCTTCCACTTGATCTTCCTCTACCACTTTACTAGGTTGCAATGAGACATCATTCTTGTCAAACAATATTTCTAGAGGCACCAACCCTCTAGGGATGACATTTCCTTTCAGCTTCAATACTTTACTTCCTGCCATTTTCTCTTCCCAATTGTTCTCTGGAACATTTTTAGTCTCCTCTTCATCACAGTCGTCAATCTCCATATTGGAGAATTATCCCACTGTTTCTAGGAATCTCTTCATCTGTTCCTCATCTTCGAATACCTGCCAGTGCTTGATATTATCTGGGATATATGTTCTATAACGTACCTCAACTTCATACCTCAAGAGAGGATTCTGAGGAGGATGGAATGTACTAGCAGCTGCAGCAAGAGAATCTGCCATTCTATTTTGCTCCCGGGGCATGAAATGGATATTAAATGCTGAGAAGAAATTCTCCACCATGTCCCATACTTCATTTCTATAAGCTCTCAGCCGAGGATGTTTGGTTTGACATTGATTTCTGACCTATCTGACCACCAGCTCAGAGTCTCCCAGGACCTTTAAACATTGTATGCCCATGCTCCTGGCTATTTGTAATCCCAATAGCAGCGCTTCATATTCAGCTACATTATTAGTAACCTCATATTCCAATTTAAAAGACAGCGGGATCCATTTTACTGAAGGAGAAATTAATAATATTCCAGCCCCATTACCTTCTCTTGAATTTGCTCCATCGAAATGTAGAGCCCATATTCCTACTTCATGGTTCTCTGAAGGTTGCTCAGTCTTGATCTAGCAGAAGGAAGGTTCATGAGAATAATTTTTATCTTCTTCTAACATCAAACATGAGAAGTCTCCTTCTTAGCTGTAGACTGGTGAATTCTCTGAGTTGTCAGCCTTAGTAACCATCTTGACAAATCTAGTCTCTCTGTATAACCTCCTCTCCTGGCCACCAAAAATTGGAATAGTGGCATATGTTAAGTATAATTTGCGTGACCCAGCAATTTGTGTTCCCCAGGACCTTGACAACAGCATGCCAAAGTGGGCTGGGATATCAGCCACCACAATATCCATTACTACACTCTTTGCTAGAACTTGGGCCAAATTGACCACAAAATATTTAATCATCCCTAGACATTTAACTCTTTTGGAATCAAATGAATAGAGGTCTTTATATGGGCGTGTGATTTGTAGTCCTAGTTGTTCCATGACTGACAGAGGCATAAGATTATGGGAAGCTCCAGAATCTAACATACAATTGTGTAACAATAGGTCATGAATCACTAGAGACACATAAAATGGAGGAGTAGAGGGGTCTATCTCCTCGACATGTGGGCCAAAGACTACCATGGGTATTTCTTATTGGAGATTGAGACTATCTGGAATGACTGGTGCTTCAGGAGGGAGTATGAAAGAAATAACTTGAGATTGATATGTAGGTTGTTTCGACAGTTCGGTCAGGGGAATTGGGATTTTGATTTTCTCAAGTTCTTTTTGCAGATTAAAAGTAGGAGGGGACTTTTCTATTACAACTTCTTTTGAATCTTTATTTTCAACTGAAGGTTTAACTTCTTTTGATACAGCCTCAGTGCTAGGAGGAGTGACTACTTTCGAAGAGGAAGGAATTTGGTCATTGGATTGCAAAGGTTTGTTCAGAGGGCTCTTACCTTTGTCTGTGGCTTTCTGCATCGTTAACTCCTTTTGAGAATATGCTTCCCTCTGGGGAGGCTCTTCTTCTTATTCCTGAGTACGAGTTCTCTTCCTAGAAGATCTGAGATCATATTTTCTATTGAAATGTGCTTGCATGAAATCATTAAACTGTTTGCAATAATGATCAATTTCTGCATCTTCTATGTCTCTGATCTCTTCTTCTTCTCACAATGGGCATTCTACTTCATCATTGTTTGAGAATGCAAGATTTGCATCTTGCAGTTCATAAGCAGCATCTTCAGTGGAGTCATCTACTGGGCCTTTCAGGTATAATGGGTGTGGTACTTGATCTTGTTGCTCTTTTGCTTCCCTTGGCAATATTTGCAGGGGTGGATTTCTATACTGAGGATTGTAACCCCTGTTTGGAGCATTCTGAAAGTTCTTGGAAGCCCAGTTCTTGGTTTCCAATTCAAGCTTGACCTGTTTATTAGAAATATTCTTAATCATTTTTCTCATTTCTTCAATTCTATCTAAATCCTTATCCTGATTAGAAGTAGATACTTCCTCTTTACCCCTTCTTCTGGTATCTAGTTCAGCTTTCCCTTTTAATTTTCCAGTGGAAGAAATATTTGCTTCCAACTCAAGAGCATCTGACTAAGCATCATCTAGGGTGGCAGGCTTTCTTTCCCTGAGAGAGAAACCAAAATCTGAGTCAAAGGCTGCTATGAAAACAACTTTGGAAGCATTCTGATGGGGCTTCATATCTGCAGGGAGGTTTAGATACAACTTGTTAAATATTTTGATAAACTATGACACCCCTTCATTATGTTTCTTCTTGAGTGTATTGAACTCAGTAAGACACTATCCATGATCTTTCTTCTCTCCCCATTTTCAAAGAAAAGTATTCTCCATATCGTCCCAAGTGGTTACGGAACGGTTTCCTAATGTTTTGAACCATTTTCTGGCTTCACCGTCCAGAGATTGAACGAAAAATCTTAAGACCACATCCAAATGTTCTACATTAAAGTTCTTTGCAAAAGAGAAAAAGGTCTCAAGATGCTTTTGTGCATCAATTTCATTTTCCCCAGTGAATCTAGGTAAGATCTTCAAATAATCCTGTGGCATATCATTTAGCACTTGAGGTAATGCCAGGGGAGCATATTTATTCAACAAAAAGGCTGGAACATTAGCCATTGGAGGAGGTGGGGGTTGTGTAACAATCTGGTGCACAAATGGAGGAAGAGGCGGAGGTGGAGTATGGATAACAATAGGAATATAATGTATAGTAGCCTGAGGTGTAGATGGGAACAGTTCACGGTTAACAATAGCTACTTAGGTGACTTCTTTAACCTCTTCGACCTCATGGGTAGGGTGAAGATTAGCTTTAATCCTAGCACTTCCCCTGGTTGGGCTATCTGAATAATATTCTGTGTCTCTAACAGTGGAGTCGAGATTTTCTACTAGAACTTCTTGAGAAGAAGAAGATGGTTAATCTTCTATAGAAAACTCATGGAATTCAGCATGGACTGACTTCCTTTCTTTCTAACTTCTTCTATTTACAATCCTCTCAGGGCCAGACACTGAAGGTGTCTTGGACTGTGATGTATCTGATCTCAGATGTGGCTTACGGGGAGCCAGGACTATGAATAGATTTATCAAATAAACAACAATGGAGTCGCCAAGGTGAGAGATATGCAACTCTTTAACTCTCTGTGCTCACCTGATTAGAGAGTGAATATGATTTTTCGAGGCCCAGGGAAACTAATTTTCTTAAATTCGATCCCCGGAAATGGCACCAGAAAGATGTTGTCGACAGATATTGTCGCTCCTAGAGACAGCCTAAAGTTGCCATAGACCAGTTCCTAGGACATCTTATCATAGCAAAGAGCATATAATAAAACTTGGGTGTCAATCCAAAAGCTCTCCTGCTATCTCTTGTACACAAGTAAATTGATCTGAATGGGACCAGAACTTACAGAAACTACCACAGGGAAAGTAATGTTGCAGAGACAAAATGCAAAGCTCCAACACAAAGCATCAGACAGTTAAGAGACAATTTACTGTAAAGAGGGCCGATTCAAGTAATATGCCACAGAAATCAAATTTCAGAAGGTGTATGCAGTGAAATAAATATAAGAGGATATTAGTTAAATTTAGTCTGATACCCAGATACACAACAGAACCATATATGGGCTTATCAATCTAAGAATCCATACATGACAATGGAATTTTAAAAGCACCCTGCCAAAGCAACTAATATAGCAGAAAGATGGATGAGATGAACATGAAACAGTATATCATGCCTGAGCCGTATTTAAAGCGCTTGACTGATCCAAGTATGGGTATCAACTAGGATAAATCCTTACCTAAAATCAGTGAGCCACTCGCATTCCAGTACATGATACAAGAAGATGGATAAAATGAAATGTTGTATTAAACACATGAAAGGAAGTTAAATACTATGGGATACCAAAGACCGGAATCCTCAAATACAGATAGAACTCCTCCTCACTGGGACCCTACGGGCTCTAAGCCTTCATACAAAAGCTTTTACAAGATGTATATCAAAATTCCTTTCACTGCACAATTCTCTGATAAGAATCTGGAACCCTTTCAATGTCTTCCCCCCAGGTTTTTATAGAGGAAGAAGAAGAAAAGTTCATAAAAGAAGTAGGTGAAAACAATTAATTGTTTCATTAAAAAAAAAATGGCGGAAACATTCGTGCCCATCATATTTGATGGCTATGAAATGCTGAATGTACTTGACCATCCGCTTGCAGAAATAAATGCACTGAGTAGAAAATCTCTTCAGGATCCCAGTATAGAGATACATCCACCTGAACATTCTGTCCTTTCTTGAAGAAAATCCAGTTGAAATAAAACCTTGAAAGCATTGCTTCTTGTGCTTTGTACTCCTTGTCTTCCAACTTTGAATTAGAATTTAAATTCTTTAGCGCCGGACGCTGCATTTCTTGATTTTTCATTGATATTTCTTCGATGCTCCATTAATTTCTCCATCTGCTCGAACTGTATTTTGAATGACTCCAGAGGGTCTGATAGATTTTGAACCTTGCTGTTTTAATGAGAGTCATGTCATGATAACTACCCAGGGATTTCCTTCATAAATTCTTCCTCTGCAATTCGATCCTTAGATGCATCTTCGACTTCTGTAATGGAGGCAAAGATTAATGGCGATTCCTCATCACTGCAACCTGCAAAACCCACAAACATGTTAAGAAAATCGGACACAAGGATGATGGCTTGGCGGGATCCAGGGACATGGAGGTGCAGAATTTGTCGAAATGGTGAGGTGAAATGGGGTGGTGGAAAACATAGAAAAATGGCGGAGAAGGATTTTGGCACAGGTTGAAAGAACACGTGAAATTTGACCAAAACGGTGAACTTTCGACCTAATAACAAAAATAAACATATGGGAGACTGACGGATGTACGACGGGGGTACGTGGAAGGATGGTATGGAGATGCGGTGTTTCAATACTGACCGTTCAATTTCGGAGCAAGATCCATGGCTACAAATGCATCAAGGGGCGGTGAAATGGTGGGCCATAGGCGCGATGCACTTAGATTAAAGCATATGCAACTTCAAAGAGCGACCACCCTCGGATGAAGGCTCCTAGATCTAATGGCTGTCATTGATTTCGTTGCACGTCTTCAACTGAAAGATAACGCGCGATAAAGGGTGGTATTGAAGTCGTACACTGGGATGCGTGGCGTGCGCTGAATGGCATTGTTGTGATTTAAGGAATACCGCCTACCCTGAATGAGTGGTGTGATGAAAACAGGCCGGTTTTGGAGTAGAGGATGTCGGGCGGGGACCACAAGAGTGATTGGCTGCGGTGCATTGATTTGTGTTTAATCGGACGGCTCAGAGCGCGCCCGATAGCCATATATGGTAAGCACTTTTTGATCTGGCATAGGGTCTCGGGGCTGAGTCATGTGGAGAAAGGAGGCGCAGGGATGGAGGCCGAAGGGTGCTAAGCCCAATATATTTTTAAATATGAATTTTTACCCTTTTAGAACGCGATTTTGAAACTGAGGAAGGGCAACGAGAGGCAGTTAATGAACTCTGCAAACCAGGGCGAGGGAACTGGATGATTCGAACCATGCTACCTACGAAAATTTTAATAAGGGAATGATCGTGATCAACACCACCCATGTTGCTTCTGCATGTTTGTGCGATCCCTTTTCCGTTTTGTCCCTCGTGTGCCCTTTTTTTGGGCTGGTCGGGTCGGGTTGGGTCGGGTCGTATGAGGTTGGTTGTATCAAAAATTTTGAGTTGTGACCACCCATGTTGCTTGTGCACGTTTTTGTAATCCCTTTTCCGTTTGCTCCCTCATGCGCCCTTTGTTCGGGCGGGTCGGGTCGTGCCGTGTGAGGGCGCCATAGGAAACTTGTTCGGGTAAAATCATGTGAGGGAGCTCATACAAAAAATGCTAAGTTGTGACTTCCCATATACCTTGTGCACGTTCATGCAACCCATTTGTCATTTTCTCCCTTGTGCCTTCGACGTTCAGGCAGCTCGAGTCAGGTTGGGTCGTGTGATGTCACCGAAGGAAATGTGTTTGGGTTAGGTCAAGTCGGGTCATGTTGTACCGTGAGGGCACCCAAGGAAACATGTTTGAGTGGGTTAAGTTAGCTCAGGTCATGTGAGGGTGCCTAAGGAACATGTCCAACCAGGTCAGGTCCTGTCGGGCCGTGTCAAGAGGGCGCCCAGGGAAACACGTTCACGTGGGTCGGGTCGAGTCATGTGATGTTGCCCAAGGAAACACATTCAGGTCGGGTCAGGTCAGGTCTTGCCATATTGTGAGGGTGCCCAAGGAAAAACGTTTAGGTGGGTTGGGTCAGGTCCGATCTATTCTGGTCCTGTCATGTGAGGTCGCCCAAGGAAACATGTTTGGGCGGGTTGGGTCAGGTTGGGTTGGGTCGTGTGAGGGTAGTCATATCAAAAATGCTAATTTGTGACTCCCTATGTTTCTTGTGCACGTTTGTGGGATCCTTTTTCCATTTTATCCCTTGTGTGCCCTTCGTTCGGGTGGGTCGAGTCGTGTTGTGTGAGGGTGCCACAGGAAACATGTTCAAGTTGGATCGTCTAAGGGAAGTTGCATAAAAAATGCTAAGTTGTGACTGCATGTGTGCCTTGTGCACATTCGTGTGACCAATTATCATTTTCTCCCTTGTGCCTTTGACATTCGGGCAGGTTAGATCAGGTCGGGTCGTGTGATGGATCCCAAGGAAACGAATTCGGGTTGGGTTAGGTCGGGTCGTGCCATACTATGAGGGCGCCCAAGGAAACGCATTCGGGTGGGACGGGTCAGGTTGGATCGGGTCATGTTGTATCATGAGGGTGCCCAAGGAAACATGTTCGAGCGGGTAGGGTCAAGTCAAGTCATGTGAGGTCTCCCAAGGAACATGTCTGACCGAGTCAAGTTGTGTCGGGCTGTGTCATGGGGGCACCCAGGGAAACACGTTCGAGTGGGTCGGGTCAAGTCGTGTGATGCCACCCAAAGAAAATCATTTGCGTTGGGTCAAGTCAGGTCATGTCATATTATGAGGGTGCCCAAGGAAACACATTCAAGTGGGTTGGGTTAGGTCGAGTCTGGTCAGGTCGTGTCATGTGAGGCCGCCCAAGGAAACGCATTCGGGAGGGTCGGGTCGGGTTGGGTTGGGTCGTGTGAGGGTGGTCATATAAAAAATGCTAATTTGTGACTGACTATGTTTCTTGTGCATGTTTGTGCGATCCTTTTTCTGTTTTCTCCCTCGTGTGCCCTTCGTTCGGGCGGGTCGGGTCGTGTTGTGTGAGGGCGCCACAAGAAACATGTTCGAGTTGGATTGTGTAAGGGAGGTTATATCAAAAATGCTAAGTTGTGACTGCCTGTGTGACGTGTGCATGTTCATGTGACCCGTTTGTCATTTTCTCTGTCGTTCCTTCGACATTCGAGCAGGTCAGGTCAGGTCAGGTCGTGTGATGGAGCCCAAGGAAACACGTTTTGGTCGGGTCGTGCTGTACTGTGAGGGCGCCCAAGGAACGTGCTCGGTCTGGTCAGGTCATGTCGAGTCGTGTGAGGGTGCCCAAGAAATGCGTTCGGGTGGGTTGGGTCGGGTCGGGTCGAGTCATGTGAGGGTGCCTAGGGAAACGCATTCAGGCGGGTCAGGTCGGGTCAGGTCATGTGATGGTGGCCATACCAAAAATCATAAGTTGTGATAGCTCATGTTGCTTTTGTAAATTTTTTCGATCTATTTTCTGTTTTCTCCCTCCTGCGCCCTTCATTTGGGCAGGTTGGGTCATGTCGTGTGAGGGCGCCACATCAAACGCGTTCAGGTCGGATCATGTGAGGGAGGTTGTATAAAAATTGATAAGTTGTGATGAATCATGTGCCTTGTGCATGTTCGTGAGACCCGTTTCTCTTTTTCTCCCTCGTTCTTTCGATGTTCAGATGGTTTTGGATGGGTCATGTGATGGCGCCCAAGGAAACGCGTTCGGGTCGGGTCGGGTCGAGTTGTGCCGTACTATGAGGGTTCTTAAGGAAATGTGTTCGGGTGGGTCGGGTCAAGTCGGGTCATGGCAGGATACACAAGGAATGTGTCCGGCTGGGTCGGGTTGTGTCGGTTAGTGTGAGGGATCCCACGGAAGCACGTTTGGGTGGGTCCGGTCTGGTCGGGTCAGGTCATGTGAGGGCACCCAGTGAAACGCCTTCACGTGGGTCGAGTTGGGTCGGCTCGTGTGAGGGCGCCCAGAGAAACTCATTCGGGTGTGTCGGGTCAGGTCGGGTTGGGTCAGGTGAGGTTATACTAACCGCTTTTGTGCCTTGTAGTGCATATTTGTGTGACCCATTTTCTGTTTTCTCCCTCATTCTTTCTATATTCAAGCCGATCGGTTCGGGTCAGGTCAGGTGGGGTCAGGTCATGTGAGGGTGGTCATATCAAAAATTCTAATTTGTGACCACCCGTGTTGTGTCGAGCTGGGTCCGATCATGTCGTGTGAGGTTGTCCAAGTAAACGTGTTCGCCCAGGTCACATTGGGTTGCGTTATGTGAGGGTCGCCCAAGGAAACGCATTCATACAGGTCAGGTCGAGTTGTGTGATGGCACCCAAGGAAACGCGTATGGGTTAAGTTAGGTTAGTTCATGCTGTATTGTAAGGCTACCTAGGGAAACACGTTCGGGCAAGTTGGGTCGGGTCGGGTCAGGTCGTGCCATGTGAGGCCACCCAAGGAAACATGTTCGGGCAGGTCAGGTCAGGTCGGGTCATGTGAGGGCGCCCAAGGAACATGTCTGACTAGGTCAGGTCGTGTCGGGCCATGTCATGAGGGCACCCAGGGAAATACATTTGGGTGGGTGGGGTCGAGTCATGTGATGTTTCCCAAGGAAACCCGTTCAGGTCGGGTCAGGTCGGGTCATGCCCTATTGTGAGGGTGCCCAAGGAAACACATTTGGGTGGGTCGGGTCGAGTCGGGTCTGGTCAGGTCGTGTCGTGTGAGGCCACCCAAGGAAACGCATTCGTGCAACCCATTTTATGTTTTCTCCCTCGTGCCTTTAAATTTTAGGCCAGTCGGGTCAGGTCAGGTCATGTGAGGGTTTTCATATCAAAAAGTCTAAGTTCTGACCACCCGTGTTGTGTTGGGTCGAGTCTGGTCGTGTCGTGTGAGGCTGTCCAAGTAAACACGTTCGCGCGAGTTGGGTTGGGTCATGTCATGTGACAGCACCCAGGAAAACGTGTTCGGGTGGGTCGGGTGGGGTCGGGTTGGGTCATGTGAGGGAACCTAAGGAAACTCATTCGGGCGGGTTAGGTTAGGTTGTGCTGTGTGAGGGTGCCCAAGGAAACGCATTTGGGCAGGTCAAGGTGGGTTGGGTTAGGTCGTGTGAGGGAACCTAGGGAAACACATTTGGACGAGTCAGGTCGGGTCAGTTCTGGTCATGTGAGGGCGCCCAGGGAAACACGTTCGGGTGGGTCAGGGCGAGTTGGGTTGGGTCATGTGAGGGTGGTCGTATAAAAAATGTTGATTTTTGACCGCCCGTCTACCTTTTACTACACATTCGTGCAACCCATTTTTTGTTTGATCCCTCATGCCTTCGACGTTCGGGTGGGTCAGGTTGGGTCTGGTCGTGTGATGGTGCCCAATGAAATGTGTTTGGGTCGGTTCGGCTCAGGTTGTGTCGTACTATGAGGGTGCCCAAGGAAACGTGTTCAGGAAAATTAGATCACGTATGGTCATGTGAGGAGCCATGTTTAGGGTTACAATGACTATGCTCAATAGCTGTAAACCCATTATTTTCTTGACTTGACACCGATTCAGGGGACTTCATCTGATTTACCAACAAACAATGGTGATATAAATGTTTGTACTCATGACATATTCAACATCTAAAGGGTATATGCTCATAGTTTAATTTCTTCTTCCACAACTCATCTTGAAATTAGATATCTATTGATTTCGGAAGGGTTCAAATATGTTCATGTATACACATATGCAGACATGTTGTAATGTGCCACAACATAATGAACGGATTCATGTGCTTTACCTTTCCCTTTACTGGATGTTTTAACATATTCAATGAAGGATTGTGCAATGCCACTACCATAGGAAGTGCACCACTGAAATAAAATTATGATACCAAACAACACATAGTGATGAAACAATGCTTGGTGATGAACTAATGATCCAACTTGATATAAACGCAAATTATAGGGGTATCATTCCAATGAAACAAGGGAAAAATTAGAGAGAACGCAGTGGGAATGGAGGGCATATCAGGAAAGAATATAGGGAGGAACGTTGGAAAGCGAGAAGAAATTGAGGGAAAAAATCAAGCATGCTAATGGTAGAGCTCAGGCCTAGACAACAGTGGGATAGAGCTGCAAGACTTGGAGCCCTCCGCCTTTCATTAAGCATGGATAATGCTTGGTTATCTAGGGTTCATAATTAAATATAAGGGTGGAGGTGTGGAGCCAAAACCTCTGGAATCCCTCATGGCTATTGGGTGGAGGAAGATCTCCTTTGGAATCCCATAATATGCCTGCAGGCTGAATCTAGAAGGGTGGAGGCGTGTGAAAAAAACCTCTGTAATCCCTAATTCCTGGAGATTAAGACAATGTTGCGATCCTCATTATCTGAAAATATTACATTTCTAGCGTGGTTCTTGTAGCCACCCAATTAGTAAAATTGAATAGATGTCTTGTTGCTACATATGCACATATTGAAAGTAAAGAGAGATTTAAGTTCATGAGCATGTGGCATGGAAAAAAAACCTATGTAATCCCTATATGTGCGGTTAATTAACCCTATGCATACAATGTTTACTATTTTCATATCGGATTGTGTGGGGATAGATAACTCGTAGCCATATCACATAGGCCCCATTCACTTACGAAGGTTCCCCAAACTCTACCCTGAATTTGGTTGATCTTACTCAGCTTGAAAATTTTGAATTTTCATTGATGATTGATTTTCCTCTTGCTCGAATGAAAAAGGGAGACGAATTTCATATTTTTCATCAATAATTTCCACATTCGACATCTATTGTAGCTATTCATCTATGCTCACTTGGAATCACCACTAGTTGTACTTTTTTTTTTGTAATGGATTCTTGATGTTGATCTCGACGAGATTTCTCCTCCTCAAAATCCGTATCCTGGTTGTAAGCATGGTTGTGGTACGTTGATGTTTAGATGAAAATTACAACTTGTAGCCCTTGATCTACAAGGGGTTACCTTGATATTAACGGTGGTGTATTCATACTCCTTCTGAATAACCAATAAAGGGTCAAGGAAATTGATTAATATTTTGTCAAGTTTTATCTTATCCACCTTAGCCACATACATGCATGTTTCACACTTCAGAAATGTAAGACATGTAAGATTAGGCTTCTTTCCACTTTGACTTCCTCTAGTGTCATGTCACCCAAAATTGAACTTGGTGACATATTAATTAAATAATTATTTGCAACAACTTCTTCAGCTCAAAATCCTTTTCTTAAGATAGGTTGTGAAGATTTTCCTTATCCACTTTAGCCACATACATGCATGTTTGATCACACTTCAAAAACCTAATATGTGCAAGAGAGGGCTTCTTTCCACTCTAAATTCCTCTAGTTTCATGTCACAAAATTGAACTTGGTGACATATTAATCAAATAATTAGTTGTAGCAATGACTTCAACTCAAAATCCTTTGCTTAAACTAACATTCTCTCTCAATCTTCATGCATTTTTTTATCAAGGTTTGATTTGGTCTCTTAGCATGGCCATATCGCTCAAGACCATGTGGAGTTGTCTTCAAGCATGCAATTCCCCAAGATTTTAAAAATTCCTCAATTTCCTAGGACCAATACTTACCACTGTTGTTAAGTTTTAATCTTTTTCCACACTTGTAGTAGAGATTCTAATTGTAATTGTTGACTTTTAAAGGGATACTACATCCTAGAATATTTGGTCGGGTCAGGTTTTTTCGTTTGAGGGCACCCACCCAAATGTGTTCGAGTTGGGTTGTTTCGTTTGAGGGAGGTCATATCAAATTTGCTAAGTTGTGACCACATGGGTGCCTTCTACACGTTCGTGCGACCCTTTTTCTTTTTTCTCCCTTGTGCCTTTGTTCGGTCGGGCACGCCATGTGAGGGCGCCTACCCAAATGCGTTCGGGTCGGATCGGGTCGTTTCGTTTGAGGGTGGCCATATCAAATTTGCTAAGTTGTGATCGCATCAGTGACTTTTGCATGTTCGTGCGGCCCATTTTCCAATTTCTCCCTTGTGACCTCATCCGATCGTGCACATCGTGTCGCGCCGTGTGACGGTGCCCACCCAAATGTGTTCGAGTTGGGTCAGGTCGTTTCATTTGAGGGTGACCATATCAAATTTTCTAAGTTGTGACCGCACGGGTGCCTTGTGCATGTTCGTGTGGCCTGTTTTCCATTTTCTCCCTTGTGCCTTCATTCAGTCGGGTGTGCCGTGTCATTTCGTTTGAGGGCGCCCGCTCGGTTGGGTCATTTCAGTTGAGTGCACCTGCCCAAATGCTTTCGGGTCAGGCCCCCTAAGCCCCAAATCCCTAATCCCTTAACTACTAACTCATTATTCGACCCCTAACCCCTAAATGCACCTAAATCCCCTAACCCCTAACCCCCAATCCCCTAAGCCCTCCAAATTCGAATTATCTTTGAAGAAGTAATTATTTTTTGCAATATGGTTTGTAAGCTATTTAAATAGAGGAATCTTCTCTAGAGTTCCTTTTTAGATCCAAAGTTTCATTTACTAATTTTTGAACAAGGCGTATGACACTCTTCATGTCTATGGGATTTTTATCTTGAAGCTCATTATCTATACGGGGAATTTTGGGTAGAAAAAAGAGTTTCGTAGGAGAAAAAATGGCCTATTAATTTCCTAGCTCCCCCACCAAACTCGTCATCCATTTTCTGCATTTTTTGATACTCCAAAATTATTTGCCAATGTATTCTCTCCATCTCTTATAGTAAACATGGAAGTATAAGATTACAAAGTGGTATTATAATATTCAACTATTACCTCTTCAACTAGGATATAATTTTTTAAGTATTTATTTAGGATACTAGTGAAACAAACATTGATTAAAGTACTTTACTTTTTATTTCTTATCCATTATGATAGATATTATTATTCTAAAAGTGTATCTAGTATAAACTGTTCACCAAATTTAGCAATAAATAAAATTTTAAATCATTTAATTTGTACTATACCCTACCGGAAAATAAAAATATTGCATGGAAGGTTTATGTTTAAATTTATTAGGAAACAATCTAAAAAACACATCTCCATGTTTGACATTTAAAAATATAATAACCAAATGGAAATTTAATTTGGCAACCTATTCAAATTTATTTTCCCGCTCCTCTTGTTTGGTGCTAATTCCCCTATTGAGATTTTCTTAATAGAGAATGGGTTTTCGAGTATTGTTGCTTCAAGGTGTTAGTATGAATCTTAATTCCAAGCGTACGAAAAAATACCACTTTAGCTGTGCATAAAAAACAACCCTAACAACAAAGATGGATGCTAATATCCTTATATTTGCAGTTAGGTGATCAAGATAAATGCTGCAAAAATCTAGATATATGCATCAAAAGACATTAAGTAGTAGAAAAACAAGATTTACTACATGCATCCAATAGACAAGACAAGGATATGTTGAATGAATTTTTTATTAATAGCACCTGGGAGGAAAACATAGAAGGGTGTTACCAGTTCTCCTCAATGGGATGGGTTCTTGTAAGTCCTCAACACTTCAGATATAAAATTCCTCTCTCTTGATGGTGTAGAAAACCTAGACACAAATGGTAGCAAAATATGACTATGATGGTGGATCAAAGTCAGACCAAAAGTATAGATCCAGAGTGATCTTTAGGCAACAAAAGGTGGTAAATGAATGGGAAAACCATTCTATTTATAACAAAATATTGAGTTAGTCTACATATTGGTGCATAGTTAAAATATTATTGACCAAATCAAGATCCAACTTTTATGGAATATTTTATTATATTTGTTGGAGGGAAAAGGAATTTGAATTGGGTCAAATCCATTTATTTGTAAATAATAAATAAACAAATGATTTATTTATCATTTTAATGATTTGGTTTAGTAATAATCCAATAAATAATTATTTATTTAATTATTTAAGGGTTATTTAGTCATATTCAACAAAGAATATTATTTAAATAAGGTTTAAATAATTATTCTTAGAAAATAATAAGATAAATAATGATTTATCTAGTTAATTTCCCTGTTTTGGGTTAAATATAACAAGGAATATTAAATAAAATTTTCTTTAACTAATTACTCCTTGAGGAAAATAAAAAAAATGTAGATTTGTTTAATATTTCCTCATGGGGTTTCCTGTTTAGATCATGAGAAACTTAATAAAGGTGGTTTACTAAGTTATTTTTCATAGTGAATGAAATTTTACTTAGGGTAAAACTGGTCTTACATGGTGTACTTGGGTCCATCTAATAAAAATAGTTTAGATGACCAAAAAATGGTGTAACAGATTGCCTCCCAGCGTGCGAGCGTTAGGAGATAATCGTATGACCGAAGTACATTGTAAGAACTCAATCACTAGACACTGAAGGGGAAGTCAAAGAGAGAGAATTATAAGGTAGACCAAAGTGCTGAAAGGACTAGACCCTGAGGAGGCGAGACTTACAGGTGTGAAGAGTCTCTTTTATGAGTGAGTACCTATGCTATAGGCGGTGGGGGAGGCATACCTATGCCCGCTGAGACAAAGAAAAAAGAATAAGGTGTCCAGTAAACAATGGACTGAACAATATAGTATATGCTGGCATAAACATGAGCCAGATAAACAACAAGGTAATGAATCCCACATACATATTGCACCTGGGATAACAGCTAGGACTTGTATAATAATATATGAGTACATGAGATATAAATACAACGTAGATGCTCCTGAAAACATGAAAGGGCTCTGAAAATCTGACTGATACATGTAAACAAAAAGGTGTTGCAAGTGGCTGAGGCTGACATCATCAAATGTATGGAGCTGCATCAAAGGCTGTAATGAAGAGGTCATCCAGGTATGTGGGGGGCTACCTGTAAGGCCACCCCCTTATGAGGGTTGAGACATCTCACACACACCCGGGAATCACTGATATCAGTTGTCGCATCACTGAACCATCAATTATATGGATCTCGATCATGCTAAAAGGATCTGGAGTTGAGAAAAAATCAAGTCAAAGGGTAATAATGAGTCCCTTTGCCTGATCTGAGGCATCGAACAAGAGTGGAAGCTAGAACGAAGGTACAGCGCCCTCTAGACCTGTCTTATGGAATGAATGAGTTGATGTAAATAGAAGGAGGTCTGCCGTAGGTGAGGCAATAAGGGGTCCTCAACTAAGGCACGAGAGAAAATAGTAGAGCGACTGACAGACTGGCACAAATGATGATGATGAAATGGGGGGTACTGAGTAGCGAACAGACAACCTCCCTTGTTAGAGCATAAAGGGCATGGATGACCTGGTAGCGACTGATACAATATCATGAGGGATAGGGGACAGTGGGACTGAAGGCCATAATGTGCGACGCGAGAGAGGGACCAAGAAATGAAGGATGGAGAAATATAGCGAGATGTAAAGGGACTCGGGATAGACTCCATGAATGCAATGATGAATCGACTCGGATGCTCTAAACAAGGGTGACTCGATGGTGCTGCCACATAGACAATGTCCAATAGGGACCATAAAAATATTATTATCTGATGGTAACTCAATACAAAAGTCAACATGAGCATGGAAAAGTATGAGGACAAAGTGGTGCCCCTAAGTACAAGTGTTGCAAGTGAAGAAATTCGATTTTGGGGGGTAGTGAAGTGATGCTTCATGGACAAAATGTGTCCTGATGAAGCATCAAATCTCATAAGCATGAGATGGATACCTAAAGAAAATAAAACATTCATTTCCAGAAGGAAATGCTAAGGGTAATATCTCTTTATATAGAGTGCATTGTGAGGATTGGGAAGGGGATGGCCTTCAAAGTCCTCTAATAGATATGTCCCCTTACCTAAATCCTTATTGATGATGTAAGGTCCTAGCCATAATGAGTCAAAATTCCCATGAACAAAGACATCATGGGCCTGGTCATACACCAGAACATGATCACCTTCGTGACAAGTGCGAAGGTGGAATTTTCAGTCATATTGAGCTTTGGTGCATTTCTTAGCCACCTCAATGGTTTGCAATGCAACACGATGGTCTTCGGAATCATGCTTAAGCATGATAAGTCTCTTTTCTAAAGGTTGGGTGTCAGGGATAATTTTGACAGCTAGATTAAGGGAAGGGATTTCACACTCGATCGGTAAGACTACCTTCTCTCTAAAAACAAGGTGGAAAGGGGTAAACCTGGTGGCGGTTTTAACAGAAGTTCTATAGGCCCACAAAGCAGGGAAGAGCATAAGGTTCCAGTTGGTTTTGTGCTTATCAACTGTCCATTGAAGCATGGCTTTAAGGATTTTATTGACTGCTTCAACTTGGCCATTACCTTGGGGGTAATAAGAGGAGGAATATTGGTGCTCAAAGCCCAAAAGTGAGGATAGCTCATGCCATATCTCATCTTAAAAATGTTGACCATGGTCGGAGACCAATAGTTTCAGAACTTTGAATCAAGCGATCACATGGTTAAAGAAAAAGAGGGTTGAAGTAGTTGTCGTGTTGTTACACGTTGACATGGCCTCAGCCCATTTGGTGAAATAATCAACCGCTACGATGATATACTTATGGTTACCAGTGGATGACGGTTGACACTCTATAAAGTCTATGGCCCACTCACAGAAGGGACCAGTTGAGATGACAGAATGGAGGGGAGCCAGAGGAGCTCGTGCTGTAGGGGGAAAATGTTTGCAATTAGGGTAGTGTTTGACTTCCTCAATGCAATCACCAAAGAGAGAAGGCCAAAAGCACCCAACACACATGATTTTTTGGGCAGTGGCCAGACCGAAGAGGTGGCCACCACAAGCGCCGCTATGACAGACATTGAGGACTTGCTCTACTTTAGTGTGTGTGAGACAACAACGAAGGACATAATCTACAGCACGACGATAAAGGTCGTCACCGATAAGAAGGTAGGTGGGGGATTGGTGTCAGATACGTCGTCAAGCATCATGGTCAAGATGGAGGGCGAAATTTTGGGTTCACAAATAAGTGAGTATTTCCCCATACCAAGGGTCATCGGTGGTAATGGAAAATAAATGTTCATTTTTTGGTGTCACAAATTCAAGATCGAATTCCTGGTGGATCACGATCCAATGGGCGTACTTCCCATTGATGATTCGATGGCTCAATAGGAAGGCCATAGGGTTGAAATTAGTCACAACCTTGGTGGAACGCATGAGGATGTAATGACAAAGTTTCTGGACTGAGAACATGACAACCAATGCTAATTTCTCTTCATGTGAGTAGGATATAGGAGGTCCTACCAGGTTCTTACTGACATAATAGATAACATGCTCAATTCCATTCTCATATTCCTAAATGAGGACTCCAGCGACTGAGTAGGTTGAAGCGGAGATATATAGGATGAAATCCCTATCAAATTCAGGTGGAAAAATCAAGGGAGTGGACGTGAGAGCATGATTCAAGGCATCAAAAGACTCTTGAGCATAGGCATCCTAGAAAAAAGGGATATTAGAGCGGAGGAGTCTAAGGAACCCATGCGCGTTGGTGGCATAGTTAGGTATGAATCGATAAAGGAAATTAGCTTTTCCTTGCAGGCTTTGTAACTACCGTAAAGTACAAGGGATAGGAAGCTCAAGGATGGCTTGAACTTTCAATGGGTCAAGCGTGATACCATCTTTAGACACAATGAAGCCTAGAATACGGCCGACAGGTACACAAAAGACACACTTCAGCGGGTTGAGGTGGATATTATACTTGCAACATCAGAGAAAGATAGTACGAAGATCGTGGAGGTACTGCACCCGATGTTTAGAATGTACAGTTAGGTCGTCTAAATAAGCAAGGATAATATGAGCCAGGTCATGGAAATAGTAAGACATAGCTCGCTGAAAAGTGGCTCTTGCATTTTTAAGGCCGAAAGGCATGACTCGATAGGCAAAGGTTCCCCATGGACTAATGAACATGGTTTTAAGTTGATCAATACGATGAATAACAATTTGGTTGTACCCAGAGACACCATCCATAAAGGATAGAACCTCGTGCCCCGCACACTCATCAATGATTTGGTCAATGGATGGTGTGGGGAAGTTGTCTTTGAGACAAGCTTTGTTCAGATCCTGAAAGTCAGTGCAGACATGGATGGTGCCTTGTTTCTCAAGAATGGGAACCGGATTGGACACCCAAGTGTTGTATTCAATGGGATAGATAAAACCAGTCTGCTTAAGCTTATCAATTTAAGCTTTGATATCTTCTCGTCTGGAAGGATTAATGGGTCTCAACTTTTGACGGATAGGATTGGGATCAGGCCATGTATCACTATGGTGTTCAAAAATGGCAGGATCAAGTCCAGGCATTTATGAATAGGACTAGGTGAAAATATCATGAAATTATTTGAATAGCTTGGTGTAAGCCTCAACCTATTCTGCGGTGCAATGAGCGCCCAAGGTGATATTTTCTTCTATCCCTGGTTTTTCAGAAATGTCAATTTTAATGGTAGGAGAGATATTGGCCATATTTCCTTCTTCAAAAGCATCAGGTGTAGAAATGGGATTTTTAAACCAACCAACTTCATTAGGAATGAAGTCTTTAGTTTCCACAACATATTTGTTGTGGGACTACGGCGGGAGGAAGTACGCACAGTGGTGCATAGCATCCCATGGAAAGTAGGGATCGGTCATCGCTTCCATAATGTCTTCATGAGAGTGAAATATGGGGTGACTAGAGGAAGGGAGACCACCTGACGTGGTAGAGCTACCTGACTCATCATCATTTGAATAAAGGCTCACATGTGCAACATCATGGGGATGACCGAAGAGTAAGAACATAAAGGATCTGCCGATGTTGAGCCTAGGGTGATCACTAAAGGGAGGTCAAGCGGATCATCAGGGGCAGTCTCCATGGGGGCTTCCACCGAGGGTCTCATGGATGATGATAAGTATAAAATGGTGGCCTAAGGCTCCATCATGTCGACATCAAGAGGAGGGATGTCAATGGGAGTGGGTAGATCCTCTGGTTCTGCCGAGGTAGAACTCGTGAAGAAGGAGGGGGTGCACTTGTTACGCTTGTCATGGAATTGGCAGAAAGCTTACAAAGAGGAATGATACTCTTCAAGGAGAGGACAGAGGTGAGTGTAGTGGCCATGGAAATCACACAAAGCACAAGGGTGATTTGTGTGCAATGATTTGAGTTTCAGGATTGAATCAGGTATAGTGACATAGACCTCAGGGATGTCAGATTCCAAAAACGTCTCATTAACCATGGGCTTAAGGTGAGGCAAATTCGGACAAGTATGGGTGGCATGCTAGACAACATTACACAAAGCGCACTGGATAATGTGCCTTGGCGGCCGAGGAGGGGCAAGGTTTATGGGGATAGTCTTGTCCTTGGTTGATTTGTTGGATTTTCCCCCGTTACCTGAAGCTGTCGATATAGGAGGAGGTTCATGTTGAGGTGGATGAGGCACTATAGCTGCAGGAGAAGTCATAGGGATCGGTTGAACCGAGGTGAAAGCAAGATATGGTTTAGGGTGACTAGGCAGGGTAGCGGCTGGGGTATCAAGGTACCAGATAGGAATCCCTAGGATCAGGTTAGGCAGAGAGAGGGTGGCCATAACAGGTACCGTGTAGACTTCGGGTGGGGGGGCTAGGAACGGTATCTGAATGGAGGAGTAATCACCAAGCGGGATGGATCCAAGATGGTTAAGGCCTGGAGGAACTGTTCCAGGAGGATAAAGAGGCTCA
This sequence comes from Pinus albicaulis, assembly GCA_034641835.2. NCBI lineage: Eukaryota > Viridiplantae > Streptophyta > Pinopsida > Pinales > Pinaceae > Pinus > Pinus albicaulis. The sequence continues at coordinate 160,878,136 of CM076579.1, read as the reverse complement.
TGAGTAGTATCTAAAGGTGAAGGGATAGGAGGAGGAGTTCCAGAAGGCTAAATCAAAGGGCTAGGAGCAGGCTGCGGGGGGCGCGAAGGTGAATGACTAGTAGAAGCGGGTCGTTTAAGGGTATCCCGAGATGATTGCATCATGCAAACATTTGATGAGTTGGGATCAGAGAAAAGAGGAGGAAGACCAGGGAATGTATCAATAAATGATGAATCTTTGTAGACTCCAGGTGAGACACTGGTCAAAGGATCGACGATATGCTTATTGGCCATCGAAGAAATAGTGGACTCAGGGGAGGTCTGAGACTTCGGTTCGTAATATGTCAACTGGTCAATGGTGAATATCTTTCCTTTATGATGGAAAGACATCTTGCAGTGGACCGTGGAAGGGACAACAGACATCTCATAAGTGTAGCTACTACCCAATAAAATGTTTCAATCTAAGGGGGCATCTATGACTTCTACGTCAACGCAAACAGTCTTTCTCGCAAGTGTAATAGGAAAATTGCGGAATAATCTAATGGGTTGGGAGGCATGGCCATCCCATGCTTAAAGAATGATTGTGGAAGGAGCTAACTCAAGAAGCGGACATCACACAGGTGGATGCCCCCTCTCAATAATGCATCGAGAAATGTTATGTTCCGGATCTTGACTGGGATTTGGAAGGCGATGGAAGCAGGGAGAGGAGGATGTTCCGATCGATCAACATCAAAGATAATAAATTGATTGTTGGAAGGATATACAACACCCATGGTAGATAATAGAGATTTTCATTGTGAAGGGCACAACTGAAAGAGTTCCAACGTTGAAATGGCAGCAGGGGATTGTGCCAAATCATCTACTATGCTATACGAATGAGTAGCTTTGCCAGAAGCAACATTTCAATGTATTGGTCCCTTAGGGATCTTGGTACGAACCTCCGCCTTGGGCTGAGGGATGTGTAAGGGACCATTAGGTGTCGAAAGAGGCTCTATAGAGACCGAAGGAGGTGGCTCGGGGACAGACGTAGAAGGAGGCTTTTTATACTGATGGGACCGAGTCTGAAGATTGATTTCTACAGTTAGAGGTTGATCAGAGTTCATCATGAGAATCTAGTAATCGGAGGTACCAAATGGAAAAGGTTGAGTGGCCACCTGACCTTCAGGTGGTTGGGTAGCCACAAATCTTTGCTGAGGGAAAGGATCGGTAAGCACAACTGATTGAGTAGGTGTAGGACTGGGAGGGACGGAAGGGATAGCTTGATGTCCTCTCAATGTTGCTTGAGACTCCCACAACTGCTGCAATTGTGGCAAAGGAGGACATTCATGCATGTAATTACCATAAACACAACAACAAGAACATGGCTTTGCCATGCGAACAGGCCTGTCCTTATTGGGCTGAGTGCCTTATTGCTGCTTCGTAGTGTTAGGAGCATTACCTTGATTAGGTCGAGGATTACCAGGGGTAGCTTGATTATGAGTGCCTTTCCTCTTTTTTTTTGAGGGAGGAGGATTAGTCGTGCTCTGCTATGCATACACCTGCTCCTGAGGGGGCAGTTTTTGCTATTGTAGGGGTTGAGTAGGCAGGGGAGGAGGAGGTTCTAATGATGGAGGAGCTCGAGCACTAGGCTGTGGATATGGATAATAAGGAGGTTGGGTAACATTGTGGTAAATAAGAGGTTGGGAAAAAAGATGAGGCATGTCGTATCCTGGGTACGTGCTATCGGGAGGGGGAAAAGTGTAGAAGGTCTTGGCCCCACCTGAGGAAAACCATAGCCCATGGGAGGTTGAGCATATGGGTTAGAGAGAGCTTCAATGATACCATCGGTGGCATCATATGCCCCCAGTGCGTTGGCACCAGCAGGTCTAGGAAGATCAAGTAGAAGAGTATAAACATAACCCGAATGAGCATAGATCAGGTCATATTTTAACGTAATTTGGAGAGTGGCTTCTTTGGTTTAGAAAAGTGCAATGCGACATATTTTCTAATAGGTGGCAAAAGAGATGTAAGGAACCAGTCCATGTAGAAATGATCTTTGAATGTAGGAGCTTGACATAGGCTCTTTCTTCTCCGCCATTCCTGGACATGGTCGGATAGGCGGGTCGTAGATGATTGATGGAAAGAAGTCAAGAGTTCGGTACCAGTGTCATAACGAACGAGAAGCTGGAAGTAAGACAAAAATTCCTGGGCAATAGTCGCAAAGGTGATATGAGAGGAAGGGTCATGATCAACATACCACTTAGAATCTTCACCTGTAAGCATATGTTGGAACAACCAAAGACGGAGAGAGTCATCAGTAATGGAGTTAGATGAACACTACATGTGTAAAGATCGAACATGATTTGTAGGATCTCCTCCAGCAAGGCCTTCAAACTTTGGGATGTCAGAAGGGAGCTTCATCGGCATAGCAGGCCAACTAGCATCATGGTGTATAGGGTCATTTATCAACTGCTCAAAATCGAGGAGTCTGAGGCCTGCCATGAAGGGGAGCAAGGGCGCAGTCGGGGTAGCATCTGTTGCGGTCCCAATAGTGGTATTCCCATCACGAGGGTCAGGGTTACCACTAGCATTAGGTCCTGCACTAGACATGGTGAATGTGTTAGGGGGAGAACCAAAGGCAGAACGAGAAGGAGAACCCACAGGACCAAAAGAAGAGTCAGTGTGCGGACTCGGTGGAGGACTAACTCGAATCCTACGTGGAGGAGTAAGTATTCCTACCAGAAACTGAGGATGAAGGCCAAGAATTCTCAGGGATAAATGCCTTGGTGGTGCAATGATGATGACACAAAAATGACACAAAGGAAAAAGAGACTGATAAGGGCAGGGAGGTGCAATATAAACTGATTATAATGTCGAAACAAGGGTAGAGAGGTGTAGGATCATTTGATTTCATTTTTTTATTGTCTTTTCTTGGAGGTGTTAACCAAACGCTTTTTCTCTTAGGGTGTGTGTGTGAAGTGTTTAAATTTTAATTTTTAAACCCAAACATTTGTAGAGAAAAAAAAAGTGTGTTGTATAGCTGTAAATAAACCTACAAATGACAGTATATAAGCCTGCAAAAACATAAAATAAACAACTAATAATGCAATAATCTAAACCCAAGGAGGTGGGTCTCTCAACAAATAGTCTATAGGTGAGTAAAAAAATAATCAAAACACACTAAAAAAGCAAAGACAATATCTGCTGGAAAGTGGTGCAGAAAACAACAACAAATCAGAGGAAAAATTGCTGTAAAAAGAGGTGGCGAAAGGCTATCTCCTAGAGGGAAATGGAGTGAACCCTAGAGGAAAACCAAAAAAATATAAATGAGGTGATTTGGATGGATAATAAGCTGATCTGAAGTGGATATGAAGGTGAGGTATCAAATCTAAAAAAATGGCTGAAGGCTCTAAAATTTCAGACAACCTGCAACAACAAAAACTCTTCCCCAAAAAGTGGAGGGTACTGAAGCCCTAGTGAAATAGGTTCCCGCTTAGTTGAGAAAAACAAAACAATTACAGGTCCAAAAATGGGTGGAGATGGAGGTCAGACAACCCTGAACAAAGGCTCAGACAAACCCAGAAAACTTTTAGAAAAACTCCTGCAAAAAATCTAGGTCTCAGTTTCTAACCTATTTTCGGCAGAGGTCGCAGTTTTTGGGATGATTCCTGCTTCCTGAAGCTCCAGGTCACAGGTTTTGGGCCAAAAAGTGATACCTGCACTTTCGGCACTCTCGGCAGCAGATTTTAGAAAAAATTGTCATCTTAGCTGTGGCTGATGTCTGTCACCTGCGCAATAGGTCCAAAAACACACAAAAATTAGAATTTTTATCGTTTTAGGGTTTTATAGGTTAAAAAGAACATCAAGAAAAGAAAAAACAAGGGGCTAAAGAGAAATCCTAGGGTTTGAAATAGCTTGATATACAAGGATAAAAAAAATGATAGTGGTCGTAATTGTAAACCCGTGTGGAGTCGCCAGTTGTTAGTATCAATCTTAATTCCAAGCGTACGAAAAAAGACCACTTTAGCTATGCATAAAAAACAACCCTAATAGAAAATATGGATGATAATATCCTCATATCTGCAGTTAGGTGATCAAGATAAATGCTGCAAAAATCTAGATCTATGCATCAAAAAACATTAAACAGTAGGAAAACAAGATTTACTCCATGCATCCAATAGACAAGAGAAGAATATGTTGAATGAATTTTGTATTAATGGCACCTGGGAGGAAAACACATAAGGGTGTTGCCAATTCTCCTCAATGGGATGGGTTCTTGTAAGTTCTCAACACTTCAGATCTAAAATTCCTCTCTCTTGATGGTGTAGAAAACCTAGACAAAAATCGTAGAAAAGTATGACTACGATGGTGGATCAAAGTCAGATCAAAAGTATAGATCCAGAGTGATATTTAGGCAAGAAAAGGTGGTAAATGAATGTGAAAACCCTTCTATTTATAACAAAATATTGAGTTAGTCTAGATATTGGTGCATAATTAAAATATTATTAACCAAATCAAGATCCAACTTTTATGGAATATTTTATTATATTTGTTGGAGGGAAAAGGAATTTGACTTGGGTCAAATCCCTTTATTTGTAACTAATAAATAAATAAATGGTTTATTTATCATTTTAAGGACGTGGTTGAGTAATAATCAAATAACTAATGATTTATTTAATTATTTAAGGGTGATTTAGTCATATTCAACAAAGAATATTATTTAAATAAGGTTTAAATAATTATTCTTAGGAAATAATAAGATAAATAATGATTTATCTAGTTAATTTCCCTGTTTTGGGTTAAATACAACCAGGAATATTAATTAAACTGTTGTTTAACTAACTATTCCTTGAGGAAAATCAAACAAATGTGGATTTATTTAATATTTCCTCATGGGGTTTCCTGTTTAGGACATAAACAACTTAATAAAGGTGGTTTACCAAGTTATTTTTCATAGTGAATGCAATTTTACTTAGGGTAAAATTGGTCTTACATGGTGTACTTGGGTCCATCTAATAATAATAGGTTAGATGACCAAAAAATGGTGTAACACAAGGGCTTCACTGAGAAAATCAGTAATAGTAAAAACCTGATTTTAAAATATTTTTGTCATTTGAATGATTGCTTCCATTTAGCACAACATGTAGCTTATTCCATACTCTTACAGTTTTTGAGTTCATCTTGTGAAAGTCGTTTCAGCTAACTCCACTGCTTTTGATCTCAATTCTTCCAATTGCTTCCTTCTCTCATATGATACCTGAGCCTTTGCCTTTCTCTTCCCTTCTAATTCCGTAATAGTGTCATGGTGATGCCAACCAACTTCTTTGGAAAGCCTTCTCAGCATATACAATAATTGTGACTAAGGAATCCTCACAAGCTGCTTATATCCGGAATGGACCAGCTATAACCTTCCCTTAGCCTAGAAAGTGTTGTAGCACCACGCTTGGTTTTGTGTGGAATCATTCCTCTAATTGTCCTCCAAAGAATTCTTAATGGAGCTCAAAAATGAATTGGACCATGAGATGGCTTTGTATTCATTCGCTTTCTTAGAAAATGCAAGTATTTCATCTTCTGACGAACAAGTCCACCAGACATACATATCTCTTCACAATGCACCACAACCACTCGCTAGCCATGGAGAAGCTCCTAGGCCAGGATAGAGGAGAGGCAGTCGAGCATGTGGTGGTGTGCATCTACCACCACCTCCTTCACACAGATTCATGATCCGCTCACCATTGTTCTCCTCCTCTCTACTACTCCTCTCTCCCTCGTTCTCTCGCTCGAGACTCAACAACCAAAATGCCACAAGCCTATTTGGAGGTAGTCTAACTTTTACGAAATCAGATTTATCTTGTCATCGTGAGGGTTATGTTTTATTATTTTGATCGGAAATACTTGTAAGGTCTGTGGATCCTTCATTAATCACCTGCTCTTGAGGATAGTATGCATTACTTGGTATGTTCTCTTGCTACTTTTGATTTTGATGCAAGCCTATATTGTTAATACGAAGTCTTCTAGAACGATATCAGAGATGGAAATATTCCTTCCTAGTTTTGTATAAAATATACATGATTTTTATGATGCTAATGACTCTTTCCTGCAGAAACAAAATTCCTTAAACATGTAGATCCATTAAAGAGTACTCTAGATTGGTTGAGGTAAGGCCTCAATTGATATTCTGAAAAGGAGAAGTGGAACTACCCTGGAATTGTAAATCAAAGGGATCCTTTGTAGGATGAAAACATGTAGTGGGAAACTGACCCAAAGGGAACTTACATGGATATCTCAACTACGTCCCCATCAGTCATGATCTTCTTAGTTGAAAGTGTTGCAAGAGACTAAAAAAAAATCTAAAAAAGCTTCTCAGTTGGCCGTGGTAGACAACCCCTTCGAGCAATTTGTGAAAATATTGGTGTTGGAGAATGTTTCATTGCAGCTATCTGAAACAATGATTGGAAAGGATCATAGCAACAAAGATAACTAGAGCTACAGACACTTCTAGTATTGTTTCCTAGGCAAGGACTACTACAGTGCTCATGGGAGTGGAAGACAATGGTAGTGGAGATGAAATCACTACTATTGGAGACAATTTAAAGGAAGCAACATTCATTTATGAAAGAAAATAAAAAGTCACCATGCCTACAGATTTGAAGGATTTCCTAGTTATGGGGGAGAAGGTGGATCAACATATACAAAAGATGCAGAAGGAAAAGAGAGCATCCAACATGAAAGACACCCTGATGTACCTTTAAAAATTTCTACCAAATTTCTTGAGGGTGTCAATATATTCCACCAACCCTGAGGGCTTAAACCCCACAAAATTCTTGCAAAACACTATCAATATTTGAAGACCAGGTGGGTGCATTTGGATCCTTCACATGGTGACATGGACCCCATCTTCCACCAAGGAAAGACCAAACCATTTTAATGGGACCACACCATACATCACCATAAATTTGACACCTACCTAAGGGTGTTCCAAAGCCACTACAATGCACCAGAAAGTCTGTGAGTATTAAACCTTGATTTATGGTGTGAAACTACTTCATTGAGTGGCCACGTTTTTGAACACTAAACAAGGTTTGATGTTGTAAATTCATGGCCACTACCAGCGATAAGCTATAACAAGAGGACCAAGTCCATCTTGTGCATTAGTTTTTGGTTGCATGATCCTCTTTTTATCATTGTAAATATAATATGCATGCCCAAGTCATATGTGCCTAATTAGTCACTCTCGTCAGCCGTTCACAGTGAATGTCATTTCCATGAAAAAACACAACCATTGATATTGTAAATGAGCTAGTATCCCAAATTAAAATAAATAATGCACCAAGGATGTTCTTTCTGATATTTATTTTCATGTTCAGGCCCTTTAGGTTTTTATGAATTCGACAGAGTAAAAATAGTTATATAACATGGCATGTTATATTTGTTTTTAAAACATTGTCAGAAACAATACTAAAAAAAATGTATAAACAAAATTTTGACATTATGCCCCACAACTAGTGATTATGATCTTAAGTAGAGAATTACTGTAATAAGGGAGATGAGATTTTGATATGTTCACTGGAATCTATTGATTGATCAGAACTTTGTTATGTACAAATTTGACTGATGAGTAGTTCATCTTTTTGGGTACCTCTAGTTCAGTTATATATTTAGCATTGTGCACAATCTAGTATAGCCCATGACAAAAATCTCCATCTATAATAATAGAAAGAGAAAATTTTGAAGGAATATTTAAGATAGCCCATCAAATTCACTGAGGCATATGTCATGAACAAGAGAGAAAGGGAGAGGATTATATGGTAGTTTTATTTTTTGAAGGTTTCTGAAGCATTTCCATGAATGAGTTGGTTGTTTATTAAGAGAAAACTAAAAATTTTAAATGAGTTGATCATGGTTGTAATTAAAGTTCATTGGGATTGTGTCGTTTGGATATTTTTTTTTTTATGAGCATTCATTCCTACACGTATTTGCTTTGGCTAATCTGGGCTTTGGGTTGTACCTTAAAATGTCCATTGTGAAGCTAAAGGAGAAGATGATAGACCATCTTTTCATATTTTGATTTGATGTTCTTTACAAGGATCCATGATGCCTATTCCCTTGTTTATTTAGTTTTCTTGTAAAAGAAGGTGCTTCCATTAACTTGTTTTTATGTTTTTTTTTCAAACTTGCAGATATGGAGGGGTTTATCTTGATTCAGACATCGTAGTTTTGAAGCCACTAGATTATTTAAATAATATTTTGGGGACAGAGTCTCCCGTTGATGAGGAATTGAGTCTTAATGGGGCTGTTATGGCATTTCAAAAGCACAGGTTTGAACATTCCTTCTTATCCTAAACTTTCTATTCCTTCTTTTTGTTTCACTACTTAAAGAAATAAATGTCAAATAATCATGTTTATTCATTTTTTCTTTGGTAAATATGAAGGCTATATGATATATATGGCATCGAGATGATAAAATCCATCCCTGAGATACTTATGATATATATTTCACTTATGTTGGCAATAAATTTCTCTTCAGATACGCTTTCTATATAAGGAGTCCAAAACAATAATTCAACATTCTTCTTTTCTGCTACCATCGTACTTGAATGAGGAATAAGACACTCTCCCATCTTAGGAGATTCAATGCTGGTAGAAACTTGTCTTTCAAGCCCTTTTTTATTTCCTAACTCATTGCCAACAAAATAATTCAATGCATCTTTAATTGTCAGATAGTTCCTACACTCTTTACAAAGCTTATTCCTGTAACATGGACCTTCACGTTGTCCAACAATGTTCAATGATTCTGCAGCAATGACTGTAATGAGAGAATCTTGACATTCATCAAAACTTCCACTTTAGTAATGGAAATAGTTTGGTAGAGGTCTCAAAGTGCTTCTCCGTCTTTTGTATCCTCTGGTTGAACATTTGGACCTTCTCTTTCAAGTGTTTGTTCTCTTCTCGAGTCTCAACATCGTCGTCTCTTAAGTCTTCCAATCTTTCTGTACCTTCTTTGACCATGTTTAGGCCTGCAATGTTCTCTTCATAGTTTTAGCAGTTGAGTCACAGTCAAGGATGCAGCCGCTCCTATACATTATGATCCATAAATGGACTTGTAGTCCACTTACCAACACAGATTCATTGTGGAAGTTGTAAATCTGTTCTCTATCTCAATGTTGGATAGAGGACGCTATATTTAGAGAGGATATTGGGTCTTTTCCCTCTGCCTTGTACAAGGATATATTGGAGGAAAATTTATCAACCTTTTCCTTATCATCTGCATGATGTCATTCCTTCCTTGAATAAGATCGTTTTTTTTTCTTTCAACAGAAACATGGATTTAGGTCTAGCTCTAGGGTTTTATCCACAACCCTATGGAATTATTATCAAGTCTTCTAGATTTCTATGATTTACAAACCGTAGACTTCCAATATTGTCTAAAGCTTTGTCAAATGCAATTTTTCTTTCCAAAATTCAATTGCCCAAAATCATAAGACCTCTTTACATATGTGATGAACTCCATTATGGATTTTTTAAGGTAGCATATCTCAGCTAGTGACATGTGCAGGGAATATTTCAAAGTTCATGGCATCAAAAAAACATCCTGCATTCTAAAATGCAATGAAACATTTCCAAGGGAAACATAGGTCCCCAAAACTTCAATTCAATATATATCACCAAATATTCTTGGCACAGGTATAAGAATTTCATCCCTTATATATACTTGAATGTCTTCTTTTGCAGTTACCCAATATATATTTTTAGAGATTCTTCCTTTAGCTATGGATTAGCCATAATTCTAAAGACTTAAAATAATCATTTTTCATCATATCTCATTCAATACAATCATACTCACAATAGTGCAATGCAAGACATATCACTGCAGTATAGGGTATATGGCATTACAAACATTGCAACTTCAGGGCAGCATTTCATATCATAGGAAATGTCCTACACAGGTTACCCATTCTTTATTAAATTTAATGAACTTGATCCATTTCATTGCTTCTTCCAATACCAATATGGCTTGTGTGCTTCAAATCAGTAGATGCATATAACATTGCCCAAGCATTGTTGAAGATATTATATCACTTGAGGATTTCATCATTGAAATTGTTGTGTATAAGTAGGTGAAGGGGCTCTATATAAATGATGTCCTTAATGTTTTCTTTAAGGAACCCTTCATAACTTCATATAATTCATGTATTTCCATAACATTGGCATAGTCCTTTGATGATACATTTTTGCACAAATGATTTTTTTTCATCAAGGCATACTAAGATCAACCTTAACAACATCAAAGAAAATTTAATACAATTCTTAATAAATACTTTTTAAATCAGTCCTACGTTTGATTCTCATATAATCTACGATATTATTGCTAAAATAAATTTAATTTCAAAAAAAAAATTCAGAGAAAAACAATATATATAGCCTTCAATCTAATGTAATCAATCTTCAGTAGATTTTTCAAACTAAAGATACCTTTGCTAATGTTGTCACTAATTAAGGCATTTCAGACTACTTTGGATTATGTTCTCAAATTATTTGGTCTTTATATCTTTCATATGATGTCTTTTAGCCTTACTATAGTAGACCAAATACCATTGGATTTTATCCTTCTTTCAGAGTTTCAGACTAGAGCTTTTAAAGGCACATACTCAGATAGGAAATATATAATTTTCTTAATAAATAGTGAGTCCTAAAAATTTCAGATTTTTAGCTCTTAAATCCTCTTCAAAATAGTTTCCATTATGTTCTTCCATCTCCAAATCATAACATATCGAAAACCCTTCATCCTAGAAATATTTCCACTGGGCATAACATAGTGATAACAATAATTATGGGAAATTCTGGTGGAAATAATTAGTTACATACACATGTTCATGTTGCTATATTTTTTTTCGTATTTTCCAAGCCATTGGTAGTGGATGGCACAGTGAAGTCACATGCCTTGTCACTAGGATATGATCAGCTGAGTCTGTCAGAGCTTGACCCTCCTTTGGTGCTCCAAGAGTTTGTAAATAATGCTATGGAAGTAACATCTTCATCTTTTTTTTGTTCAATCTTCAGTTGCATAATGCTTTCAACAATACTTTTCAAAATTATTTGGCCAATAGTTAATCAATGAAACACTCTACCATGGTTTTAGGTGGAGTGATTTTCAAGGTTTACATTTTTGGGGACACTGTTAAAGTAGTCGAAGGTTTTGTTTACCTGATGTGGATGAAAGTGCATCTTTGGGCTATGGAGTGATTCCGTTTCCAAGGGTGTTAAGTGTTGCAGCTTCAGCTGATGATTCAGATTTAGATCCACATGTTGGGGGTGAGGCTTTCTTTTGAGCCTAGGTGACAAAATTCACGGATGTTTATTGCGTTTGACTCTTTAATTATTTTCTTGCATTTTATGATTGATGTGTTTTAATGCTTGCAGATTTGCCTCTACGTTTGTTGCTTGATAAACTTGGAACTAAACTCCATCGAAGACTGGTAAGTAGTGTTCATCTTTGGAACAATGGGTTAAATTAATTTGAAGCCTGGTCTTTATTTTGATGCCTTTTGAAATATTTCTTTTTAAATATTTTTTTGTTGCCATCGATATTCCAACGGCTAGGTTTTTAAAGAAATATTTTTTTTCCATCGCTCTAGCGACACTTTGTTCTTAAAAATAACTTTCCATTGGTAATGCGACGTTTTAAAAAATGTGTCTTTACCGTCACTATAACAACACCTACATTGATAACATCGCTCTTCCAACACATTTATAACATCGCAATAGAGACATATTGCTAACGTTGCAATAGCAACTAACGTCGCTCTTCCGACACTTTGTGAACGTCGATCTTTTGACACTATGCGAATGTCACTCTTTCAACAATTTGTGGAGATCGCTCTTCTGACACTTTGCTAATGTCACTCTTTAGACACTTTGCGAGCGTTTCTCTTCTGACACTTTGCAAACGTCGCTCTTATGACACATTTCTGATGTCTCTCTTCCGACACTTTGTGAACGTCGCTCTTCTGACACTTTACGGAACATGTGTTGCTCTTCCGACACTTTATTGAAGTGTCAAAATTGCGATGAAATGGCTAACCACATTTTTCCCCACCTCAAAGTGTCGCTCTTGGGATTCCTATGTGTTGGAAGAGAGACATTTTGGCTGTCGGAAATTGGGCCAGATGTGCTAGTGACTATAGGGGTCACATCAGACCCACTTTGGAACCCTAGGAACTAGCCTTCCTCGATTTAGAGAGGGATCTCTCTATATAAGTGTTTATATCTGATATGTCTTTATGCTTTGTTATGATGATGGATTTTCTAAGGACTTGTTTGTTTTGGTTTATTAATTGATAGGTTGACAGATTGGTGGTATGATTAATTGAAGGAGTTTTTTAGCTAAATCGATATACCATGAGAAAAAATTAATCCATTGGGCTATGGAGTCATAAGAGGATTTGATTGTTCATCAACTCTGCAAGGTTTTTCATAGGGAAATATAACTATATGAAGTGGATCTCTTAGATTAGATTGTGATATGAAATAACAACAATTTGTGAAGGCAGTAGAACTATAGTTAGTTAAGAAACTTCCGGCTCTACTTCAACAAGAAAAGCCTTTTAGGTAACTGTTAGAGGAAAACCAAAGGATAGGGAATACCATAGACTTATTTGGCCAGAATTTAATAAGCAAACCTTTAAGACAACAATCCAACAATCCTATAATTACTTTTAGATAAAGAAAACATTTAAGATAACAGTGAGAGCAGCTAAAGAGAAAGCTAAACCTATCTTCTTTAACTAAACACTCAAAATACCTTCAAAGAAACATTTTGAGGCAGAACAGAGGACAGGGCATACCATAGACTTCCATGGTTTAGACTCCACTAAGTATACTTCAAAGAAAGGCCTCAAAAACAATGTTTCAAGCTACACCAAAGGATATGGCTTACCATACACTTCTTTGGCTTGAATATATTAAATTATTTCCAAGACAAAAACCTAGGTGGAACTGGAGAGAAATTAAGAATTCTCCAATTAGACATTGCAGAGGTAAACATTAAGATAAAGAAGGCAGACATAAATAGGGTGCTAAGAAAAAATATCCTACTCTAAAACTTATGTTCTTTTATTAGAGAAATAGTGGATATAATGGAAAACAGAAGAAAAACAATGACAAAGAAGGAAAACATCACCATTAACATAGCTCATGAATCCTGTGAACATTCTTGTATTACTGATTATCAAAAAAATTACATTACTCCATGTACAGTAAAAATCTGCAACTCAGAGCTTTCGCAAATCCAACCTAGCAGTCCTCAGCTAGATCAGCAACATAAATCAGTCAAATAACTACCAACTAACCAACACTAAAAATGAAGCTTGCATGCAGTATTTATCTACAAAATAAGGAGGTGGTGCTAATATATGGTTTCATATGTCATTTATTATAGAGTTAATGAGTTTTTGACCTTTGAGACCATGCAAGGCCCAACGAAAAGATATCTGAGAGTTTTTCTCTGAAACAGTAACTCCTAACTTAACTTATGAGTTAATTTCTAGAAATGTTTGACTTTAATGCTTTTTCAATAAGTTTACAATAACTGTTGGGAAGATGAAAAATATCTCTGACTGTTTGTAATAAATACTGATGTTTTATTAAAATAAAGAAATGTTGTAGGTGGCAGAATATATCCTCTGAAGAAGCAAATGTTTGGATTTTATCATTCAAATCTGTTTATGGGTAGATATGCCTCTTTTTATCTTTTAAACTCTATTTTAGGCATTCAAACTCTGGATTTTACCTTTTAAATTGTCTTATTGTCTTTTCCTTTGATTTTAATTTTATCTCCAATTATTTATTAATCCTTTTGATTAACCTTTTCAACCTCTGTTTTAAATTTTAATCCTTTTAATATTTTCCTCTGTCTTCATCATCTTTAACCTCTGCTTTATGGTTAATCTTTATGATTTGTCTTTCAATCTATGATCATCCCTTTAAACTTCACTACCACACTCTTCTAACTATTTTATTTCTTCACTGTGTCTTTGTTTATGTTCCCTGTGTAGGGTGAGCATTCTTATGTTGCTAGAGGGTTTTAATAACCACCAAGGATCATGATTCATCATTGATGAAGCTTGAATTTCGCCTCTGGTCCCTTTAAAATAAAAAAAATCCCTAGATCGTCACCCAGACATTCATTTCAACGTTTTTGGACCATTGGAATGCATTATATACCTTTTCGCCATTAAACCTACACATAAAACAAACTGTGAGATTTTAAAACCCGCGTGGAGTGATTTTTTTGCATTTATTTGGGCTTTGGAGCATTGGAGAGGCATGGAATGATGGATCGGGGCTTGGTTCCATAGGCAGAAACCTTTGGAAAGTTTGAATGGGGGCAGCAGTATTCAAATTTTTGCGCAAATGGAAAAGGATTTTTCAGAGCAGGGAGGCAGTTTTTGCTCAGACGAGGAGGTGGTAATGGTTTTGGGCGGAGGCGTGCGATTCCACACCATGATCAATGCGTGGTGGATGGGACCCAGGCGAATACCACCCATTTTTCACGGTTGGGGTTTGTTTAACCCCTGTGCCATTATATTTGCGATGAGCGTGGTCAACCGTTAGATCTCATGGGATGAGATCAACGGTGGTCGCAAGCTTTGGGAGCGGCAGGTAAAACAAACGGGAGTGGTGTCCAGGGACAGATGGCGGAGTTTGAAAGGGGTGCGATATTTAGTTTAAAGCGGGGCCGGGATTAATAAAACAAGCGAATGCACCGGATCTATAAGGTAAAAAGATGGTTTATGAAGGGTTTTTAACAAAGTCGGAGGGCTTAAAAAACATTAAGGTGGGGATTTAATTTTTTAATGGTTGTGTAAATAAACATAAATGCCGAGCTTTAATTTTTTAATGGTTGAGTAAATAAACATAAAGGTTGGGATTTAATATATTTCAAACAAAGTTTTAAATAAAATATCAAAGGTACCAAAAGGTTAATATTTAAACTTAAAACAATGTGAAAAACTTATTTTTCACATTGTTTTAGCGCATATGAGGTAGAATAGCAAGGGGAGGAAGTTAATCGAGGTTTTTGGTGGGGAAAATGGGAGAAAACATGGTGATAGGAAAGAAGGGTGAAAATGAGAGAAATAAACCCATGATGAGTCTTTTTAAGAGTAGTAAAGTGATTTTGAAAAGGGCAGAGATGAAATATAGTGAAAAAGACTTATTGAGGATAATGAAGGTAGTCATATTTCTAAAGATAGTTGATAGGAAAAGAATGCTATCTTTAGCTACTTATGGAAAATCAATATTCACCTAGTGAATCTGTAGAATACAGGAGGATAATAGACTGCATGTACCTTGATATTATCCCTCCATGACTCGAAAGCATCTAACTTATCCTTTTCGAAATGATTTCTGACACCTAACAGCTAGACTCACAAGACAGACAGGATACCGCACTTTCGTAGTGACTTTAGTGTTAATTTGATTGTTTTTTCTACGAAACTATCAACAGTTTCATAGCGAAAAATGACTTTTTGCAGTGCATTGTGCTACGAAACTGTGGTTTCTTGGATAATTTGGCAGTTTCTGTACAAAAACTTTAGAAAATGAAATAAGTCAGAAAATGATGAATGATGTGACATGAAGGAGTTTAAATTTGAGTAGGTTTAGACCTTAGGGTAAACTTAAACCATAAAAATTTAATATTTCCCTTGACCAAAGTTAAAAATGAATCCTACAACCCTATTTTGACCTGTGAACCTATTTAACCTTGTCAAAATGATGTTTGAATTTTTTGGGTGATAACAACTTAGAGGCATATAGACCTAAAATTTGCTGACCTATGAACTCTTCTCGTTTTTCTAATTCGAAAAGTATTCAATATGAAAATATCATTAATATCTTGTTCTCCATGTGGCAGGTGAACAAATCCTTTTTTACAAGTTCCCACACCACTCATTCTTACACCACGCTCCTGCACCACGTATTCCTGCACTATGCATAAAATTCCTATACCAACAGAGCAAGATACTATGATGTTTTCTTTGATTATTGAGGGCAGTGATTGCCATGTTTTTTAGCAAAGAAAAAATTCTCACCTTGTTGAAAAGAATCTCAAATGTTGAGGTGTTGTGGCTTTTGGGTGAAGATGAGGTAGCCCTAAGTATTTCGAATGGAATCTGGACCAGTCATTGCGGGGTATGGGGATTGGTCATATGGTTATGGATTTAACACCAATCTGGCCATGGTGAGTCAACTACCGCAAGAGCAAAGGGTCGCAAATGGATATGGATGTAGATACCCATATGGTTATGAATATTAATACAGTTAACTACAACAATATGCAGGATAACCTCACACACCCCACTATATATATGCTCTACCACCACCACAAGCTCCACCCCTAAATCTGATTGTTGATATAATAAATCCAAATGGAAAAATAAACAACCCTTCTCAACTACAAGCAACAACACCAGAGTGACAATGTCGCTCTTATAATCTACAACCACATTTACAACAACCATAATTCAAGCCCAAAGCTCCGAGAATGAAAATTAAAATTAAAATAATCACAACAAGAATATGATAAAGAGGCTCATGGAAAGGTAATGAACAATGGCTGAGTTGGGGCAAAAAAATCTGTGTTTGTAAGAGAGATTGAAGAGGGAATCAAAGGAATCTTAAGATGCCCTCGACGAACTTGTGGAGAAATATCCTGAGCGATATGATTCAGAGAAAAAAATCATGAGTGGTGGTGGAGGTCTATCATATGTGGGGAATCAACTGGTGTCTTCATCTTTGGGTACTGCTTATATTATTATTTTGCATGATCAGACATGAATGGTTTCATGCAAACCTCCTTTTTCTTTGTCTATATGACTTGCATACGCTATGCATTGGGGGGTTTTTGGTGTCTAAAATGGGCCTCCTAAGAAAAATGTACAACTGAAAGAAACTTTATAAGAACCCATAGGATTCAAGATGATGATGTCAACCACGGTGGGTGATTCACCATATTTGGAGTAAAAAAGTAAAAAGATTAAAAAATAATAAAATAAGAAAACTATTTTTTCAACTTATATTTTCAACTTATATCCCTAATTTTTTACTCAAATTTCGAGTGGGAGTACTCAATGGATGAAAAAATCAATTTCTCATCCAAGGAGTACCCATGTTTCATACTTTCGATGGACCCTACTACCCAAAAAATGAGAAATACATGAAAAAACATGATTGCAATGTTTTTCATGTATTTCTCATTTTTCGTGTAGCAGGGTTCATCAAAAGTATGCAAGATGGGTACTCGCTAGATGAGGAATGAAATTATGCATCCAACGAGTGTTACTTCTCAAAATTTGAGTAAAACCATAGGGAGAGAAGTTGAAAATAATATTTGAGAATATAGTTTTTTATTTTTTTCCCTCTAAAATTTGATGATGTCATCTAATCTTATTTTATTATCTCCATTGTTATTTTATAATTTCCTTAGGAGGCCCATTTTAGACCTCATAATTATCTTAATGGATTTTTCTTAACGCTTGGAACAAAAGAATTATATGCATATTTACTATTTTTCCGTCATATCTATCGCTCAATTAAGTGCGAATAATTCTATTCCTAGGCATAGTGAACTTCTAGGCTTCATCGGGCATTATTCGAAAGTGCAACACATCGAAAATAAATTGTATGACTATAAATGTGCATTGATGCATTTACAGAGAATAGTGGGCAATATTCTATTTGCGCTAATTGTTGTATTATCCTCCAAACATAGACAAAGTGGATTTTCTAGTTTTAGGTCCAATTTGTTTTAAAAAACCGTGCTAAAATTGTAAGCACAAATCCAAGAAAGTAGGGGCAGTGCTGCTGCCATAAAATAGAGGGTTGCACACAGAGGGGAGGCCAACCCTCAAACCCATATCTGACATTGAATTTTCCAAATAGGGAATCACTCTACATTGTAGGAAGGGAGGAAATGCATGCCAAGTGGGATGATCCTTGGAGGGGACCACTAGAGCCAGGGCTACATTATTTCATGATTTTGTAATAGTCCTTCACAAGGAATTTAATAGGAATTTTATTGTAAGTTTATTTTTCGTTTCTCCTGAATTTTTTAAGACTGTAATTTAAAATGTTGCAAAGGAAACGAGCTAGGTGGTTGGGCCCACTAGCCAATCCATTGCCCCAAACCCTTAGAATTCATTTCGCTGCCCTCTAAGTTTCAATGGTGTGAGTATGATATTAGATAACTCTGTAATTTATTTTCATAGCTCTTCTTTTCAGCGATTTAATTTTTAACTTCATTCCATAAATTTGTTTTGTTAATTTCATTATTTAAAAGGCTGAACTCAAGTAAACAACAATATCTTTATCATTGTATCTCTCATTCTTTTTATTACAAGATTAATTACTTTCCCTGATCTCATTACTGCATAACGAAGTTTACTCTCACGATGAAATGGTGAAAGAAATGTTGAATAAGAATTATGATTAACTGAACTTAACATGTATTCATGATTTCCCTTAAATTATTATATGAAATTGATTCTTGTACTTTGCAAATGCCAGGATAAATGTTAAGTCCCTATATTACTTATGTAGTCCCTTATTTTTGTTAGTGTAGCCTCCTTATTTTCATTTTTGTATCCCTGTAACCCCCATATTGTTATTATTTTGCCCTTACATTATTATTGTTATGTCGGCTAGGATTATATTGTGACCCCATGGACTCCTATATATAGAAAGGAGGTTTTTTCATTTTTATCATCTAAGAATTGTTAATTTATGTAATGTAAAGGAGGTTTCCCCCTCAAAGTGGCTTATCTCTAAGGCGTTGATCTCTCTTTTCTTCTATTTTTGGAGTTGGTTTCATAACTTTTGGTACCAGAGCTTTGGATTCTAGGTTTCGCTGCTCCAAATAGGTCATCGTGGAATTTTCGCTATAAATTTTTTAATACAAAGTTTCAGTAACTGAAATTTGTATCATGCGAAGCTGAAATATTGAGGAACGTCGTGTAAAAATTTCAAATCTTGTTTCATAATATTTTTTCAGATATGATCTATGGAAGTTAGGGTTTTTGGAGGCTCCTGAATTTCATCTAAAATATGTGACCTTGGTAAAATCGTCATAAAAATCTCTCTTTGAGCATCAAATTGGAATTCTGTAACAAGTGGTCGAAATTACATAGAATTTAGTTTCCTATGTATCAATTTCAGATCTAAAGGAGGAAAAAGTGACATATGGCATGCCGTACAAGTTCACTCTATTGAAACCGTCCATAATTAGGTCATTGTGGGAGATTGGGCATAAATTTCACTTGAATCATCCAAATCAGGTCAAACATGTGGAATTAGAAAGACGATTCAGAGGGCTACTACAATACCAAATTTTAGATATTGAAGATCCAAAATCACAGAGAGAATTCAGTTTCAATATCGAGCTCTTCAAAAGCAATAAAAAGGTGTGTATTTTTTTTTCAAATTGCAAAAATATTATTTGAAAAATTAGTTTGAAGTGATTCTAAGGAAATATTGAAGCATATATATCAATATTGGGTTCTAAAATTCCCCATAAAAATAATTGAATACCCATTAAGCCCTCATAATACTCTACTATGACTCATGAAGATGAAGAAGTGAAACATGACATATCAAAATTACAAGAGCAAGTGCACCAAATTTCTCTCTCACAAAGAGAAACAAAAAATGAAATGGAAGTTTTGAATAAATGTGGGGAAGCTAATATGGATGATTTGAAGAATCACAAGGAATAAATGGAAGCTAAGATCGATGGTATAGTAGAAAAAATGAAAGACAACATGGAAGACATGAAGAATGATCTAAAAGCAGACATGGAAGGTTTGAGAAAGTTGATACAAGAAATGATTCCTAATGGTGAAAATACAGTATAGGAAACTCATGATGAGAAAAAAATAAATGTTAATTTTGATTTCATAAAATCTAATACTGGATTGAAGATCCAACATATTTCAAAGATTGATATGAGGAAGTTTGATGGCAAGGGTCTTGTAACATGGATACTACAGATGGAACAATATTTTGATCTCAATAATGTGCAAAACACACAAAAGGAATGCATTGAAACTTTATCTTTAGAAAAAAATACATTTGTATGGTATCAATGGCTTTTCTCCTGAATTTTTTTTTTCACTTGGTCAATTTTTACGTAGGAAATGATAGCACATTATGAAGATACAAAGAGAACACCTTCTTTAGCCAATTGGTAAATCTAAAAAAAAGGGTTCAGTGGTGGAGCACATTGAGTACTTCCAAAATTTTAATATAAGGGTAAATGATATTCCAGAGAAACACATGATTGATGTATCCATAAGGACTTTAAAGGATAACATCCAACATGAGGTTCACCTTTGGGAACCTGATTCATTGGAGAAGGCATTTAGGTTGGCAAGAAAAAATGAATGTAAAATTATGGTGAAAAGGAAGCCTACCACTCAGATCTATAAATATGGAAGTGTTGCAACTACTATACTTCGACAACCTACAAGGTTGACACCACAAGAATTGGAAGAAAAAAGAGCGAAAGGGCTTTGCTACAGTTGTGATAGAAAATACACTAGAGGTCATAAGTGTGCCGAGAAGAAATGATTTTATATAGATTGTGAAGAGGAGGAAGAAAATGAACAAGAAACTTCAAAAGAAGAGGATATACACAAGGAACCAACCTTAGAGAAGGAAGAAATGTGTCCAACCATATCATGTAATGCATTGGTAGGAATTACCACTCAAACTCTTAATATAGAAGGACATATCAAGAAGAAAAAGGTAATAGTGTTTCTTGATTCGGGTAGTACCCATAATTTTATTCATTGTAAGGTAGCCAAGGAATTGAATTGCTTCCTATACCTAGCACCAGAATGTCAAGTGATGGTTGCAAATGGAGGAACTATAAATTTCTCCAGATAATTCCATAATATCAAGCTAACCATGGGGGAATATGTATTGAATAGTCCAATGCTTTCCATTCCAGTGAGAGGTGTTTATGTTGTACTAGGAGTACAATGGTTACAATCTTTAGGGACGATAGCTTTTAATTTTAAATAACTTTTCTTGAATTTTTTTTTGGAAGGAAAGGAAGTTGAATTGCAGGGTATCGAAGGGAATATGGGAAAGATAATAAGCCCTAATGTCATGAAAGATATTATGAATAAAGAACAATTAGGTGTACTTTCACAATTATGCTAACTATAAGTCCTAACATAAAAACCATCTATTTATCCAGATCTACAAAAAGTCTTGGAAATTCATTCCAAGGTGTTTGAAACTCCCAAAGGACTCCCACTTATTCGTGATAATGATCATGCTGTTCATTTGATCCCAGGAAGTGTTCCTCGAGACATCAGGAATTATAGATAACCTTATTTCCAAAAGAGCGAACATGAACGTATGATTGCAGAAATGTTAGAGGCTGGTATAATTCAACCTAGTCAAAGTTCTTTCTTTTCTCTAGTAGTATTGGTGCACAAGAAGGATGGATAGTGACACATGTGCCTATATTATAGGGAGCTCAATAAGCTCACTTTTAAAGATAAATTTTCCATTACTGTGATTGATTAATTATTGGATGAATTCCATGGAGAAATTTATTTTACCAAGTCGGATCTTCATTCAGGATATCATCAAATTAGAATGAAGACTGAAGGTATTCCAAAAACAAAATTTCAAAATCATGAGGGTAATTATGAATTTTTGGTCATGCCTTTCGACCTTACCAATTCACCTTCTACATTTCAAGGGTTGATGAATTCCATTTTCAAACCCTTCCTTTGAAAAATTTTGTTAGTAATTTTTGATGATATACAGTCTACAACAGGTCTTGGAAGGATAATTTTCAACATGTTGACAGGGTCCTCAAACTATTGGAAGAGAATAAATTATATGAAAAAACCTCCAAATGTTTATTTGGAGTACAATAAGTGGAGTATCTGGGTCATATTGTATGTCACGAGGGTGTTAAGGTAGACCCCAACAAAATAAAAAACCATTAAGGAATGGAAAGTCCCCGCAACTATTTATCGCAAGTTTTTTAAGAATTATGGTAGAATAGCATCACCTTTAACAACATTATTGAATAAAGATGCATTTTCATGGACTCCTGAAGCAACTAAGGCCTTTGAGAATATTAAATATGTAATGTGCCTATCACTGGTCTTAGCTACGCCAGACTTAAGAAAAACATTTACTGTGGAATGTGATGCCTTCGGAAATGGAATTGGTGCAGTTTTAATGCAAGAAGGAAGACCCATTTCTTTTGAAATTCATCCAATCAAAGGAAAGTATTTACAAAAAGCTATTTATGAGAAGGAAATGTTGGAAATACTACATGCACTAAAGAAATGATGACCTTACCTAATGGGAAGACACTTGTTGGACAAAGGATTCCTTGTTGGAAATGTACTAGGATCTCAAGATCCTAGTACATCTGATACATTTAGTAGGAAAAATGATTCCTTATGGTAAAAATATCGCTTATATCTTTGTAATAATTCCAAAATAAAACAAAAGATTATTTTGGAATTGCACACATCTCCTTAGGAGGACACTCAGGATTTTTGAAAACTTACCACAGGGTGAAGAAAGAATTTTTTTGGGATGGCTGTAAATCTAATAATCAAAATATTGTGGTAGAATGTTTGGTTTTCTAGCAAAATAATTTTGACACAATTAAGACCCTGAGTCTTCTAAATCCTTTATCCATTCCAAGTCAACGTTGGGAGGATATTTCAATCGATTTTATCACAGGTTTACCTAACTTCAAAGTAAAGAGTGTCATCATGGTGGTAGTTGATAGACTTACCAAGTATGCACATTTTTTTGCATTATCTCATCCATTTAAAGCAAGTACAATTGCTTCTGCATTTATGGAAACAATTAAAAGTTACATGGAAACCCAAATATTATTGTGAGCGATAGAGATCCCATTTTTACTGGAAATTTTTGGATGGAAATATTTTCTTTTTTGGGTACTCAACTAGCTCATAGCTCATATTATCATCCTCAGTCTGATGGGAAAACTGAGATAATGAAAAAATATTTGGAAGGATATATTCATTGTTTTGTATCTGATAAAAAGACACAATGGGTCAAGTGGTTACCTCTGGCTGGATGGTGGTATAACACTTCCTTCCATACTGCAACAAAAATGACCCCATTTATGGAACTTTATGGATATCATCCACCATCCATCACATCATCTTTAAGATGAAATTATAAGGTTAAAGTAGTGGAAGATCACATGGAGCATGAACAACCAATTCTCCAACTTTGAAAGGATAACATAAATTTGGCACAAAATCGAATGAAACAATAGGCAGATCAACATTGCAGCGAGAGAAGTTTTGATGTAGGACACTGGGTATTTTTATAGGTACAACCATACAAACAAATGTTCCTCAAGCAAGATAAGAAGGATAATAAATTGTCGCAAAAGTACTATGGTCCTTAGAAGGTGTTGAAAAAGATTGGTGCAATGGCATACAAATTGGAGCTTCCTTCTTCTTCTCGAGTGCATCTAGTTTTCCATGTTTCATGCTTGAAGAAGGTTATAGGTGACAAAATTCTAGTTGAAAAAATATTTCCAGAACTTGACGAGGAAGGAAAAATCATATTGGAACTTGAAGCAGTCACGGAAACAAGAACTCGACAACTACGAAATTGATCAATTTGAGAGTATCACATCAAGTGGAAGAACTTACCCACTGAAGATTCAACATGGGAGGAGGATAATTTTATACAGAATAATCTAGTGCTACTCAAGCGTTGAGGAGAACACTGTTTTGAAGGGGAGGGACATGTTAAGTCCCTATATTACTAGTGTAGTCCCTTATTCTTGTTAGTGTAGCCCCCTTATTGTCATTGTTGTACCCTTTTGACCCACATATTTTTATTATTGTGCCCTTACATTATTATTGTTAGGTTGGCTAGGATTATAGTGTGACCCCATGGACTCCTATATATAGAAAGGAGGTTTTTTCATTTCTATCATCGAAGAATTGTTCATTTATGTAATGTAAAGGAGGTTTCCCCCTCGAAGTGGCATATTTATAAGGCGTTGATCTCTCTTTTATTCTACTTTTGGAGTAGAATAAAAGTAGAATATTCATTATAATTAGATGATTGCACACATCATACATAATATTTTGAGTTAGTATTTAATAATATCAAGGTAAACAACAGGAAATACATAATCATTCTATTTTTCTCTTATTACATGTTCTCCTCATAGCTAAGTACTTAATTATCTTTAATAGAAGTAGCGCATTCCAGATATTAGTTGGAATAAAATTTCCTTTTGATTTCTAGTTTAATTTCATGCTGTAGAACATAGTAGTAATTCCTTAAGAGGTTTTTCATTTCTGAATTGCATTCTTTTGAGTGGGACCTACATTCTAATTTCGCCTAGACCATTGAGGAAGACTTTCTATAAGAGTCAACTCGACCTAGAATAGGAGCCATAAGTAGATTCCCAGAGAGTGTTTACTTTGTTGTAAAGAGTCTTGTTCATTTTTATTGGATGATGCTTCATTTGAATTTCTTGCAACATCTTGATTTTATTTTGACAGATCCCTGATGTCGTATTCTGGAATTTATTATGCTACAACTCAAAGTATACCAAATCGAATTGATGTTTTAAATATTGGTGTAAATATTGCATTTCTACCACCTGACACTATCATGGTTTTGATCTCTCTCTATTGATGTATTTTGGTCTTGTTTATAAATATCATATCTTTCATTTGATGTAAAGGTCATGTAAATACCTATGATGTAATTATTGTCATATTCATTCATGTATGGAATTTTGGGGTCATGTCAAATATGTAATCCCACTTGGTTCAATGATTGTGTCAAATATGTAATCCCACTTGGTTGGGTGATTGTGTCAAATATGTAATCCCACTTGGTTGGGTGGTTGAGTAAAAAATGTAACCCCACTTGGTTGGGTGATTGATGTAAGTATGAGTCCTTGATGATAGGAAAGGTCGAACTTAGTTGATTTATAGAGTCGTGTACTTCATTGAAAATATTTTTAAAGATTCAACATATACTCACGGGGAACATGGTCAGTATAGTGCAGATCACATCTACAAAGCTCTTGTATCTATAAGGAAAGAGGAAACCTTATCATCATCATTGGTCTGCACTTTTCCCTTAATGTCAAAGGGGGAGAATAACTTGGTGTTTGAGTAATTCTTATATTAATTTCTCTTATAGGTGTCTACATATTGTGGTGATCAAACACCAACGTGGTTTCCATCAAGTCCAAAGGCGGAGATTGCTGGAATTATGATGTAATGTGTTATCTGTGATGTCAACCTATTTGATGAATATGTAAACATGATGTATCCATAGGCCAATTCATATGTGATAGAGAAATAAATACCAATCATTGAAATAATTATTGTGAAGGCAGGGAAAATTTTAGGAGCTAATATTCACAGGTGGGCTAATTTTCTATGTTTTCTCGAGAAAAAAGATTCATCAATTTCCATTTTTCCCAAAGCTTATTCGCCCAAATTTTATATCATAAAATTATTTTACCTCAAAAATTGCCTAAATTTTATAGACACTATATAAAATCATTATAAATTTGAATATTTTTAGAAACATGTTTTATAGTTTGCATTTTAGGGACTAGTAAGATTCGCCAAGGTTTCTAAACTTTAATATAAATTTCCATCCTTAAAATTTTCCTTGTATGAAGGTAAAGTTTTAGGAAATATACAAAGGTTCAATGAAGCCAAGTCATGTACGTACGCAGTTTTGATGAAGTGAAGTAGTGTATACGTAGATTTGTTAAAGAAACGTTGCGTACACACACAAGTCTGATGAAGCAAATTCATGTACATGGTGGTGCACTATTTTATGAATACCAAGGGTCTTTACCATGGTATTAGCCCACAATATTGAGTGAAGTAATGACTAGTTGATCCTATCAAAGATGAACACTGGCACTAGTGTGTTTTTGGCTCATGGTATTGGTTAAGGCTCAAAATATATAAGGAGGTGAAGATAAAAGTGCTAAGTGTGCATGAGTAAGGGTTAATGAATGAATACTTCAATCTAAAGTATATTTCCAAGGTATAGGGCATTAGACACTAGCCAGCAATGTAGGAAGTTTTGTCCACATGTTGTGGCTAGGAGGGTTCAAAATCACTTGAATTGTAATAGCTAGGTGTCAATACCTCAGCTGATTGTATTATTTTAGATCAGTTAGAATCGTAGAAGTCGAATAGCTCAGTTAGTCTAGCTGCCATATTTCTGTTAGTTGAGTCATTTTAATTAGGCTGTTGATTTTAAAAAACGGTCGTCATAGAGGAACCAAACAGACAAATGTTCATCTATATAAATGTAATCCCTCGGATTTATATAGAAAGAGGAGAGGAGAAGAAAGGAGAAATTTCTGCAATAAAGCTTTGTGTGTGATCGATTTCTTCCAATTAAATAATTTCAGTGCGCATTTTCCATAGAGTTTTTTCGTATCCTTAATTGTGAAGAGATTGTTTAATTGCGAAGTGATGAACTCTGTGCATGAACTCCTGTATGAATTCCACATATCTCTGTCTTTGAATTCCCGTAATTTGGTTGGATAACCCTGTAAATCCACCCCAACCGCAGGCGAGTTCTGTGTAGAGAATCATGGCGTGAACACTGTTCAGATATAAAATTCCCACTTAATAAGGAAAAACAGAGATGTCGGCTTTCAGAACCTGACCCCGAGATTAGACCTGAGTTAATGAATAAAAAGGAATAACATAACCCAGGACAAACCCTGGTAAGGCACTGTGCAAAACCACGAGCGGATTTGAGGAGGCGGATTGCCCATATCGCACCACTTTTGGTATGCAAGCAGTATTTCCCGGTCACGGAGTGATTCCATAGAGATGTCGACGCGTGGCAAGGTGGACCCCCGAAAAACCACCGTTCAGAGCGTGCCATCGTGCGTTAACGTTCATACCACGAGGGTGAGCGATATGCGTACGAGCTGTCAATCTGGAGCCTTTCGATCTAATGGTGGTCGCACGATGAACTTTCCTGACGTTTAGCTAAGGTACGGTGTGTGTGTCCCATTGGATTTTTCCGGTGGTTTGTGTGGGCCTGGAGCCAAGGTTTATTGCACAGTTAATTATTCAAAATAGATCGTTGGTTTTAATATAAAGTTTCAAAGATTTAACCATTGGTTATAAGGTTGGTGGTATAATATTAAACCGAGAGATTTGAATAAAATTGCAAAGGTGGTGGATTAAGTTTATTTATCAAATTCCACGAATTTGATAAATAAATCTCTGAGGAAGATATAATTGGACTACGTGGAGTCAAAGAGCGAGGTTAGAAAGGGAATGCTGACAAAGCCATGCCATAGTTGACCATCTCTCCTTAGGGTTTACTTTTAGTTTTGTTGCGTCATTTGTGGTATCAGAGCTGTTGTTTTGAGCTGACATGGAAATCCGAGTTGGTAGAGGTGCTGGAAGAAGGAGGCATGTTGCCAACACTGAGGTGTTGGGTATGTTGCAGAGGGTCGAGGCCATAATGGATGCCATGGAGCGAAGATAGCCCAGAGATCCTGAAGACATCAGTGAACCTGAAACAGAAGAAGCTGAAGAAAATGTTGATATTCCTCCTGACATGAGGCTCCTTAGAACTGTTCTGGGGTCTGCAGTTAAGCCCAGAATTGAAGTGTCGAGTTATGCAAGGGGAATGAATCCAGAGGAACTGGTGGATTGGATAAATGAAATGAATAAATGCTTCGATTATGAAGAAATAAATGAAGATAAAAAGGTTAAGTTTGCAGTGACAAAGCTAAAAGGACATTTTGCACATTGGTGGGATGGAGTGTAGGCAGAAAGGAGGAGAGTTGGCAAGCAACCTATCAAGAGTTGGACCAGAATGATGGCTAAATTAAAAGGTAAATTCTTGCCTAGTGATTACCAGCTGATATTTTATAAGCAAATGCAGAACCTGAGACAAAGGTTGGTAATAGTAAAAGAATACACAGAGGAATTCTACAGAGTGAGCATAAGGGCTGGGCAATTCCAAGACACACTAGAGAAGACTGCTAGATATGTGAATGGTATCAAGCTAGAGATCCAAGATGATATTGGTCTCCTGTCTCCTAAGACAGTGGAAGAGGCCTACCAGATGGCCTTGAAAGCAGAGGAGAAACTCCTGAGGAAACAGTCTGCCAAGAAGAGAGGTACTTTCCATGGGAAGGGAAGTTAGGGTGGTGGAGGAAAGCCTACTACACCCAGGGATGGAGCTAACAATAGCTCACCTCAGAATGCATCTACAAAGGATGATGCAAGGGGCAGAAGGGGTTCTTACAAAGGAAAAGGAAGAGGAGGTAGAGACAGAGGCATAGGTAGAGAGTTGAGGTGTTATAGATGTCAGCAAGTGGGACATAAGAACTATGAGTGTCCAGAGAATGTGGGTGCTGGTTTAGGGAATGTTGTTGTTGCCCAAACTGGAGAAGAGGAAGAGATTGAAGAAGAAATTCTTCCAGAGAGGGGAGAGTCCTTGGGGGTAAATAAGGTCCTATTGAAGCAAGCCAAAGAGGTCACTGAGCCTGCACAAAGGAAGACTTTGTTTAGGAGCATATGCAAAGTCCGAGGGAAGTGCTGCCAGCTATTCATTGATAGTGGAAGCACAGACAATCTGGTTTCCACTGAGGTAATAGAGAAGTTGAAGCTGAAGACAAGGGAGCATTCAACTCCCTATAGGGTGTCTTGGCTGCACAAAGGGCACCAGCTGGTTGTGAAAGAACAATGTGAGATAGAGCTGCAAATGGGAAAATATAAAGATAAGGTCCTGTGTGATGTGATGCCCATGGATGTGTGTCATATACCGCTGGGTATACCTTGGTAGTTTGGCAAAGCAGCAGTGCATGATGGCAAGAAGAACACTTACAAGTTATTCAAGGATGGGGTACATCATACATTGATACCCATGGAAGAAGGAGAGACATCCAGTCGAGTGATTGATCCAAAGACCTTGTTGCTGAGCGGGAAGGAATATCTATAGCAGATAGAAGAAGAAGAGGTAATTTTTTCTTTAGTTTTCAAACCTAAATTACTTCTTACTTCTACAAATATTTTTGATTTTCCAGTAGAAATCCAAGAGATGTTAGACAATTACTGTAACATTGTTGTGGATGATTTACCTGATGAGCTGCCACCTATGAGAAAAATCAGCCATCAGATAGATTTTATCCCTGGTTCAAATCTGCCAAATAAGGTAGCGTATAGAATGACTCCCAAGGAAAATGAGGAAATCAGGAGACAAGTACAGGAATTGGTCGACAAGGGGCTGATCAGAGAAAGTTTGAGTCTAGGTGTTGTACCAGCAGTATTGAACCCAAAGAAAGATGGGCGCTGGAGGATGTGTACTGATTCCAGAGCAATTAATAAGATCACAATCAGGTACAGATTCCCTTTGCCCAGAGTTGAGGACTTAATGGACTGTTTGAGTGGTGCTAAATATTTCTCAAAAATAGATTTGAAAAGTGGATACCATCAGATTAGAATACGAGAGGGTGATGAGTGGAAAACTTCCTTTAAAACAAATGAAGGATTATATGAATGGATGGTAATGCCTTTTGGGTTGTCAAATTCACCTAGCACTTTTATGAGACTTATGAATGAAGTATTGAAAGAATTCATTGGTAAATTTGTGATAGTGTACGTGGATGATATATTAGTTTTCAACAGAACTAAAGAACATTTAAGGCATCTTAATCATGTCTTGAAGAAGCTGCACCAAGAGAAATTGCTGATAAATCTGAAGAAATGATCATTCATGAAAGAAGAGTTGGTGTATTTGGGGTTTGTTTTTTCTGCAGAAGGATTGCAAATGGACCCAGAAAAGGTTAAAGCAATTGTGGAGTGGCCTTCACCCATGAATGTTTTTGAGGTAAGAAATTTCCATGGACTTGCTAGTTTTTACAAAAAGTTTATAAGAAACTTCAGTAAGATTTATGGACCCATAATTGAGACAATAAAGAAGAGAAAATAGCCATTTAAGTGGACTACTGAAGAAAAAATAAATTTTAAAGTTTTCAAGCAAAATATAACAGAGAACCCTGTTTTGATTCTGCATGATTTTACTAAACCATTTCAAGTAAAATGTGATGCCAGTGGAGAGGCCATTGGAGCTGTGTTGAGTCAGGATGATAGGCCTATGGCATATTTCAGTGAAAATCTGAATGACACCAGAAAGAAGTATTCCTCTTATGAGAAGGAATTTTATGCAATTGTTCAGGCACTGAAGAAGTGGAGACATTATTTGATGTCCAGGGAATTTGTATTATATTCTGACAATCATGCCTTGTAGTATATTGTACAGCAGCCCAAGTTGAAACATAAGCATGCTAAATGGGTTGAGTATTGTTGACACCTAATCCTATGGATGGGTGTGCATTTGTATTTTTGTATATTATTTAATATTAGGAAATAAGGAAGGCCAAGAGTCATTGGGAGCTGAATCCCAATAGCCTCACCTCCCATCTATATAAGCATGTACATTCTTCAGCTAATACACAATTCCAGTTTTGAGGAGTTACCTCGTGGTTTGACATGGTATCAGAGCCAGCCCCACATTTGGCATTTCTTCCCTGTGGTGTAACTCCCTACCCTTTGCTCAGTCAATTTTATTAATTGTTTTCTGCTGCTCCTAATTGCTAGACTGTTATTCTGCATTTTTTTTTCCCCTATTTATCACTGACATTTGCAGGCTCTGTCAATCTGCAAATTGCAGGCTCTGCCAGTCCAGCAGTCCTGCAACTGTCTTTTGCAGATTCAAGTTCAAATTTTTTTGTAACAGCCCTTTTGGGCCTCCACCATTCTCCATCCATCCTTGCGCCCTCTCCATTCATCCCTGTTCCATTCTCCCTCTGCGCCCTACGCCCTCTCCCTCACTCACCTCCCTCTCCCTATTGCCTACCCACCACGCCCTCCTTACAGTCGACTATCCCCTTGGCATTCGGCCCACGCAGCTGCCCTGCTCTTCCATACGCAGATCCATACGCCGATTACACTACACATCTTTGTAATATTCAATGCCTGCAGCGTTCACTCTTCCCTCACGGCAGGCCCCCTCTCACCTTGCGCTCTGCAAACGACCCTGCTCTACTCGCTATCCCTATCGATCTGCTACACCATCACTCCATACAACTCCGTCGTCCCACGTAGCGAGCTCTCACCTTATATGC
Source organism: Pinus albicaulis (assembly GCA_034641835.2). Lineage (NCBI taxonomy): Eukaryota > Viridiplantae > Streptophyta > Pinopsida > Pinales > Pinaceae > Pinus > Pinus albicaulis. The sequence goes on along the minus strand of CM076579.1, from coordinate 160,846,939 downwards.
AGGCTCCACGCACTCGCTCCACGCACTCGATTCTATCCGCATACACTCATCTCTCAAACGCTGCGTCGACCCCTCATTTAACATGAATGCTGCCACTTTATATTATCCACTGTTTGAACGCTGTCGACATTCATAATTCAACAGTTGTTATATCATATATACATTGTAATACGACCATTCAACATTGCGCTGTCCCATGTCACTTTTCGCTGTCATATACGTATTGAACGTTGTCCCATATATTGCTTATATATTGAACGCTCTCCCATATATATTGAACGTTGTCCCATATATTGCTTATATATTGAACGTTGTCCCATATATATTGAACGATGTCCCATATATTGCTTATATATTGAACGTTGTCCCATGTATACACCCCTCCCATCGTTCAATAATTCCATTCCGCCCCCTTCCCATTTATAATTCCACCCCTTCCCATTCATAATCCCATTTTTTCATATACATTATTTTCCCCAAACAAAAAAAAAAATACATTTTTTTTATGCAGAATCAGTCTATAGCATAGAGAGTTTTTTTAAAATTCAGTTTTCAGCAAAAGTTTTCTGAGCAGATTTAGTTTCCAGAAAGAGTTTTTAAACTCAGAAAATTGTTCCAGAAAGAGTTTTTTGCCCCTTTATTTGAAATATTTCAAGAGTTCGAAGTTTTTATAACAGAATTTGTTTCCTCTTCAGAAGATTTTTTCCAGCAGTCTAATGCATTCTCTCATCTCCATTGTTGGGATAGTTCTCTCTGGCAAAGAGAACTATCTTGAATGGTCGCGGAAGATTAAACACACACTCATTTTTAATGAGCTGTGGAGAGGAATCTGTGAAGGACAAGCAGAAAATCCACCAGAGAAGCCCACTGCAGACAAAGAGCTTGCCATTTGGGAAAACAAGAATTGCAAGGCGTATGCCTTGATTGCAGCCTCAGTGAGTGAAGAGGTGAGTCGCCATATTTCATCATTCTCAAATGCCTTTGAAGCCTTGAAGAAACTAAAAGAACTCTATGACTCACACTCAGAATTAGAAAATGTTCAATTGATGGTTAAGCTGTTCAGTCTTGAAATGAAGAATGATGATCCCCTTGCTTTAGCTTCAGAAATAAGATCCATAATGCATGACATTCAAAACACTGGTGTAAAAATGGACATACCTCTCATAGCATATGTTAAGGCATTATATCCGACTTACTCACATTATCTTGAGTCTTTGCAAGCAAGTGGAAACCTTGAGCAAATCACCTTTGATAAACTTGAGCAGAAGTTTGCAGAAAGAGAGAAAGCTTTTGGGAAGATGACAGTCCCTTCATCTTCCGAAGAGGCTGCATACTTGGCACATAGAGAAAAGAGTCATACTCCGGATTCATCCAGAGGAAGAGGTGGCAGAAGAGGAAGAGGAAGAAGGAACTTCACAGAAAGGGGGGGCAGACAAGCTGACAAATCCAATCTTCATTGCACACGGTGCAATAGAGATGGACATGATGCATCCAAATGCCGAACACCATGGAACAAAATTGAGCAGTACAAAAATCAAGACAAAGGTAAAACCAATGACAAAGACAAAGGTAAAGCACCTGAATCCGCTCACTATGTTCTAGCACATTGTAACAATGGAGTAACTGAAAACCTCTTTGATGTTTCATTTACTTCATGGAGAGATGATTGGTTGCTAGATTCAGGAGCAACATGTCACATGACATTTAGGAAAGATTTTTTTGAATATTTCAATGAAAAAGTTGATGGAGCAGTATATTTCGCAGATAAATCCAAACTCAAGCCATCAGGGCTTGGCACAGTCAGGCTTAAACTGCCTGGTCTTCCTGATCATATCCTACATGAGGTTCTATACCTCCCGGAGTTGAAGAGAAACTTGCTGTCCCTGATCGAAATCCGGCAGCAAGGACACTCGGTTCACTTGTTTGATGGCAAGGCAGAGGTCAGATCAGCATCAGATCACTCACTTGTCATGGAGGGAATAGAAGAAGGGAGACTTTTGAAGCTGAAAGGTTCATCTTCTCATGCTCAAAACTTTGCATTCAGTTCATATCATGATGAAGGTACATTTCCATCAAGTCTTTTATGGCATGCTAGATTTGGACACTTAAATTATGACAGCCTTCGTTTGTTGAAGAAAAATGGTGTTGATGGACTGCCTACAATTCCTAGAAAACCTAAGGAATGTGATGCATGTATTCTAGGAAAGCATAGCAAACAGCCATTTCATGATTCACACTCGAGCACATAGGAAACTTGAACTTGTTCATTCAGATTTATGTGGCCCTATGCCTATTGCTTCTGCAAATGGAAACAAATACATGATGACATTTATTGATGACTACACCAGAATGTGTTGGATTTACTTACTGAAAAATAAGTCTGATGCTTTTCAAACTTTCAAGAATTTTCATGCATGGATTGAAAATGATGCACAAACACATATTGGCTCTCTACGTACTGATAATGGAAAAGAATACACTTCAAACGAATTTGAAAATTATCTTCGTCAACATGGAATCAAGCATCAAACAACTGTGCCATATAATCCACAACAGAACGGTGTAGCTGAAAGAATGAACAGAACCATTTTAAATATGGTCCGCTCCATGTTATTTTTCAAGAATGTAAAATTGATGTTTTGGGCTGATGCGGTTCTATGTGCTGTTTACATAAAGAATAGGTGTCCTTCAAGTTCAATTAGAAACAAAACTCCTTTTGAAATGTGGCATGGCCACATTCCTTCGGTAAAGCATTTCAGGGTCTTTGGGTCCACCTGTTATGCCTTAATACCCAAGGGTCAAAGGAACAAACTTGGTGCTAGAAGCAAAAAATGTATCTTCTTGGGGTACTCCAATACCTCCAAAGGATATCGTCTCTATGATGAAGCAAATAAGAAGTTTGTGATAGCAAGAGATGTCATATTTCTTCAATCATCCAAGAGTGACAAGGTTGTTGAGCGGCAACTTGATCGCCTGGATAGATTCACACATGCAAAGTCTTTCAAATAATTTGATAATGTGATTCCACACCTTGAAGGGGGGATTCCGATATTGAATCAAACTGTGGAATCATTTCCTGAACCACACTCTCCCCCACATGAAGAAACAACCACGGATGACACATTGGATGATGTGATTGACAGAATTGGGAGATTGAATCTTGAATCAATCCCAACTCGGTCAAGTGACCAGCCAGGGCCATCTCAGAAAGGTCCCCCCAAATGGCTGACAAAGACACTGGAGGATGTTCATCCTGATGAGGTTGGAAAAACAGGAACAAGAAGTTCCACTCAAGAGATCGAAGGTGATGTAGATAATTCTGATTCTGATATGGATATTGCTTATAACTGTGAATTGAGTTTGTCTACAGATCATGAACCAACTTCCTTCAAAGAAGCCGCTTCTCATGATGAATGGAAAGAAGCGATGCAGAAGGAGTATGATGCCTTGATAAAGAATGGCACTTGGAAGCTGGTTGATCCGCCTTTGGGAACAAAACCAATTGGCTGTAAGTGGGTCTACAAGAACAAGTACAAAGCAAACGGCTCACTTGACAAGCACAAGGCCAGGCTTGTGGCAAAAGGATTCGCACAGAAGGAAGGAATTTATTATGAAGAAACGTTTGCTCCCACAGCAAAATGGACCACCATCCGGACTCTCTTTGCCTTAGCAGCTCAGATTGGATGGAAAGTTCATCAGATGGATGTAAAAACAGCCTTCTTGAATGGAGATCTGAAGGAGAAAGTTTATATGTCCCAGCCAGAAGGATTTGTGATAAAGGGTCAAGAACACAAAGTTTGCAAACTTGTAAAATCCTTGTATGGCCTCAAGCAAGCACCACGAGCCTGGTATGAGAAATTGACCGAGCATCTTCTGAAACTTGACTTCAAACATTTTGATCTTGATGATGCAACTTTGTTTGTTAAGAAAGTTGGAAAAGCAGTTGTATATCTTGTGGTATATGTAGATGATCTTTTGATAACAGGAAACAATGAGAGCTATATTGCATCCATGAAGAAAGAGTTGAAGAAAGGTTTTGAAATGACCGATTTGGGTCATGTTCATTACTATTTGGGTATTGAAGTAATTCAACATCCTAAATTCATATTTCTTTCTCAAAAGAAGTACATTGGAGATCTCTTGAACAAATTTGGCATGGATGATTGTAAACCCTTAGGCACTCCAATGGAACAAAACTTGAAGCTCACATCTGTTGAAGGGAAGGAATTTGAGGATGCAACTAAGTATAGACGGCTTGTAGGAAGTCTTATCTATCTGACCACCACCAGACCTGACATCTCATTTGCTGTTGGAATCCTCTCAAGGTTCATGCAGAAACCTTGTGAAGGACATTGGTCTGCTGCAAAAAGAGTACTAAGGTACTTGAAGGGGACTCAAGACTTTGGACTCAAATATACACAGGTAGGCGACTTCATCTTGACCGGATACTCTGATTCAGACTTTGATGGCGACAAATAAATAGGCGTGTCTACTACAGGTTACACCATGAGTCTAGGATCAGGAGCTGTCTCATGGAGATCACGCAAACAGTCAGTTCCAGCAGATTCCACGACCGAGGCAGAATATGTGGCAGCAGCTGAAGCAACAAAGGAAATTGTGTGGCTCCGGAAAATCATGGAATATTTGCAGATGAAACAAATGTATTCCACTCCACTCATGATCGACAACACTTCTGCAATAAATTTGGCCAAGAACCCAAAGTTCCATGATCGAACAAACCCAAAGTTCCATGATCGAACAAAGCACATCAATACAAAGTACCATCTCATTCGACATCATGTTGGGCCAGGCCAATATCTATGTTTATTACAAATAAAACTGACATCTTCACCAAAGCACTTGGAAGAAAATTTGAAAAGTTCAAGATCGATGCTTGGACTCACCATAGCCATACCAGATTAAAGGGGGAATGTTGGCACTAATCCTATGGATGGGTGTTATTTGTATTTTTGTATATTATTTTAATATTAGAAGCAGGCAAAGAGTCATTGGGAGCTGAATCCCAATAGCCTCACCTCCCATCTATATAAGCATGTACATTCTTCAGCTAATACACAATTCCAGTTTTGAGGAGTTACCTCCTGGTTTGATAAGTATCTCCAAGGTTTTAATTTTTTTTTGAAACATATAACTGGCCAAGCCAATAAAGTAGCTGATGCCTTGAGTAGGAGGCACATGCTTTTTCAAGAAACAAATTTTGAAGTTGTAGGATTTGATTTTCTGAAATAATTGTATAAAACAGATCTAGATTTTAAAGAAGCATTTGAGGCATGTAGTAACCTTGTTTTAATAGATAGAAGCCAGTGGCTGGATTATTTTCTGTAGGAGGACTTGTTATTCAAGAGAAGCCAACTGTGTGTACCAAGATGTTCCATGAGGGAATATTTGATCAAAGAGAAGCACAGTGGTGGACTTGCTAGACAATTTGGTACTGATAAGACTTATGAGTAGCTGAGTCACTTTTATTACTCACCTAAGATGAGAACATAAGTGGACAAGTTTGTGAAGAATTGCAAGATTTTTCAATATGCCAAAGGAAGGAGCAAGAATGCAGGATTGTACACTCCCTTGCCTATTCCAGACAGGCCTTGGGACATGGTGAGTATGGATTTTGTTCTAGGATCACCCAAGACTCAGAGAGGGAATGATGCAGTCTTTGTTGTGGTGGATAGATTCTCCAAAATGGCACATTTTATTCCATGCTACAAAACTAGTGATGCCACCCATGTTGCTAACTTGTTTTTCAAGGAAGTTGTTAGATTGCATGGGTTTCCCAAGAGTATTGTTTCAGACAGAGACACCAGATTTGTGGGTCATTTTTGGAGGAAACTTTGGAAGAAACTTGGTACCAAATTGAGTTTTATCTCAGCTTATCATGCCCATACTGATGGACAAACTGAGGTAGTGAATAGGAGTCTGGGAAATTTGTTGAGAAGTCTTGCAGGAGAGCATCCCAAGCAGTGGGATCATATTTTTCCCCAGGCAGAATATGCATATAATGACTCACTGAACAGGAGCACAGGACAGAGTCCATTTCATATTGTTTATGGAATGCACCCCAGAGGAATATCAAAGTTGAGAAATCTTGGAAAGGCAGAGCTGAGGAGTGCAGATGGTGAGGAATTTGCTTCAGAGATCCAGGCCATACATGAACAAGTGAAACAACAACTACAAGGCAGCAGCATCAAATAAAAAAACAGAGTAGACTTGAGCAGAAAATAAGTTCATTTTGAAGTAGGAGATCAAGTTTTGGCACACTTGAGAAAGGAGAGATTCTGAAAGAAGCAGTATAACAAATTGAAGTTCAAAAAGATTGGGCCATGCAAGATACTTAGGAAGTTTTCTGCAAATGCTTATGAGATTGAATTACCTCCAGATGTTGGAATATCTCCCATTTTTAATGTTACATATTTGTACAAGTATGAAGATGATGGTGTAGAATAAAGATCAGCAGATAAGGAACAGATTGAGTGGAAAGAACAACTATCTCCAGCGCAACCATTGGAACCAGAGAAGATATTGGATAAAAGAGCCTTCAGAAGGACCAGAGGATGAGAGTACTTCTAGTACTTGATCAAATGGAAGGATAAGCCAGAGGAAGATGCCACTTGGATGAATGAAGAGATGTTGCACAAGATAGGCAGATCAGTGGAAGAGCTCATGGACAGGAGCCCATGAAGAAAATTTCCCTCGGGAGTCTGATGCAGGGGCATTAGACACTAGCCAGAAATGTAGGAAGTTTTGTCCACATGTTGTGGCTAGGAGGGTTTGAAATCACTTGAATTGTAATAGCTAGGTGTCAATACCTCAGCTGATTGTATTATTTTAGATCAGTTAGAGTCGTAGAAGTCGAATAGCTCAGTTAGTCTAGCTGTCATATTTCAGTTAGTTGAGTTATTTTAATTAGGATGTTGATTTTCAAAAACGGTCCTCATAGAGGAACCAAACAGACAAATTTTCATGTATATAAATGTAATCCCTCGGATGTATATAGAGAGAGGAGATAAGAAGAAAGGAGAAATTTCTACAATAAAGCTCTGTGTGTGATCGATTGCTTCGAATTAAATAATTTCAGTGCGCATTTTCCATAGAGTTGTTTCGAATCCTTAATTGTGAAGAGATTGTTTAATTTTGAAGTGATGAACTCTGTGCATGAACTCCTGTATGAATTCCACATATCTTTGTCTTTGAATTCCCCTAATTTGGTTGGATAACCCTGCGAATCCACCCCAACCGCAGGCAAAGTCTGTGTACAGAACCATGGTGTGAACACTGTTCAGATATAAAATTCACGCTTAATAAGGAAAAACAGAGATGTCGGATTTCAGAACCTGACCCCAGGATTAGACCTGAGTTAATGAATAAAAAGGAATAACGTAACCCCGGAAAAACCCTGGTAAATCACTGTGAAAAACCATGAGCGGATTTGAGGAAGCGGATTGCCCATATCGCACCGCTTTTGGTGTGCAAGCAGTATTTCTTGGTCACAGAGCGATTCCATAGAGTTGTCGACGCGTGGCAAGGTGGACCCCCGGAAAACCACCATTCGGAGCACGCCATCGCGCGTTAACATTCGTACCAGGAGGGCGAGTGATATGCGTATGAGCCGTTGATCTGGAGCCTTGCGATCTAACGATGGTTGCACGATGGACTAGCTCGACGTTTAGCTAAGGTACGGTGTGTGTGTCCCATTGGATTTTGTCGGTGGTTTGTGCGGGCCCGGAGCCAAGGTTTATTACACAGTTAATTATTCAAAATAGAGCGTTGGTTTTAATATAAAGTTTCGAAGATTAAACCATTGGTTATAAGGTTTCCGGTATAATATTAAACCGAGAGATTTGAATAAAATTGCAAAGGTTGTGGATTAAGTTTATTTATCAAATTCCACAAATTTGATAAATAAATCTCTGAGGAAGATACAATTGGACCACGTGGAGTCAAAGAGCAGGGTTAGAAAGGGAATGCTGACAGAGCCACGCCATAGTTGACCATCTCTTCTCAGGGTTGAATTTCAGTTTTGTTGTGTCATATAGTTGATTGGTTGATCTGAAATAATGATGCACCTGTGAATATAATGATGGATCAGGATCATTAGACCTACAATGACTATGTATTTTTTGATATGTTTATGAGTAGTTTAGACATGTGATCTAGTGCATATTTAGTGCAGTGAAGGTCATGATCTGAGTATGTTTGAAATTCTGAAGTGTTGCACAGTCATGAATTAGTTACAGATCTGTATGCGAGTTTGAAATATGGAAATCATGTATACACACGGGTTTTTTTCTATAGAGTCACGTATATATTCCAAATTATGTTAATATATCTATGTGATTTCGGCTTTGGAATAGTGCATACATACGTGGAAAAGACTTATGGAAGGTGCGTATGTAAGTCAGGGTTTTTTTGAAGAATATGTTTGATCGGTGTTTCTTTTGTCTATCAATGAAGTTTTCATATACATCTGGGTTGTTTTATTATTAATAGTGTTTCTAGTTGATTGTGGTTGAAGATCATTGATTGGTTGTGTTGATCACGATCATTCCCTTATTAAAATTTTCCCAAGCAGCATGGATCGAATCATCCAGTTCCCTCGCCCTGGTTTGCAGAGTTCATTAACTGCCTCTCATTGCCCTTTCTCGGTTTCAAAATCGCATTCTAAAAGGGTAAAAATTCATATTTAAAAATATATTAGGCTTAGCACCCTTCGGCCTCCGTCCCTGCGTCTCCTTTCTCCACATGACTCAGCCCCGAGACACTGTGCCAGATCAAAAAGCGCTTACCATATATGGCTATCGGGTGCGCTCTGAGCTGTCTGATTAAATACAGATCTATGCACCGCAGCCAATCACTCTTGTGGTCCCCGCCTGACGTCCTCTGCTCCAAAACCGGCCTGCTTTCATCACACCACTCATTCAAGGCAGGTGGTATTCCTTAAATTGCAGCGATGCCATTCAGCGCACGCCACGCGTCCCAGTGTATGACTTCAATACCACCCTTTATCGCGCATTATATTTCGGTTGAAGACGTGCAGCGAAATCAATGACAGCCGTTAGATCTAGGAGCCTTCATCCAAGGGTGGTCTCTCTTTGAAGTTGCATATGCTTTAATCTAAGTGCATCGCGCCTATGGCCCACCATTTCACCGCCCCTTGATGGATTTGTAGCCGTGGATCTTGCTCCGAAATTGAATGGTCAGTATTGAAACACCGCATCTCCATACCATCCTTCCATGTACCCCTGTCGTACATCCGTTAGTCTCCCATATGTTTATTTTTGTTATTAGGTCGAAAGTTCACCGTTTTGGTCAAATTTCACGTGTTCTTTCAACCTGTGCCAAAATCCTTCTCCGCCATTTTTCTATGTTTTCCGCCACCCCGTTTCACCTCACCATTTCGAAAAAGTCTTCACCTCCATGTCCTTGGACCCTGCCAAGCCATCATCCTTGTGTCCAGTTTTCTTAACATGTTTGTGGGTTTTGCAGGTTACAGTGACGAGGAATCGCCATTAATCTTTGCCTCCATTACAGAAGTCGAGGATGCATCTAAGGGTCGACTTGCAGAGGAAGAATTTATGAAGGAAAGCCCCGGGTAGTTGCCTTGACATGACTCTCATTAAAAAAACAAGGTTCAAAATCTATCAGACCCTCCGGAGTCATTCAAAATACAGTTTGAGCAGATGGAGAAATTAATGGAGCATCGAAGAAATATCAATGAAAAATCAAGAAATGCAGCATCCGACACTGAAAAATTTAAATTCTAATTCAAAGTTAGAAGACAGGGAGTACAAAGCACAAGAAGCAATGCTTTCAAGGTTTTATTTCAGCCGGATTTTCTTCAGGAAAGGATAGAATTTTCAGGTGGATGTATCTCTGTACTGGGATCCTGAAGAGATTTTCTACTCAGTGCATATATTTCTGCAAGCGGATGGGCAAGTACATTTAGCATTTCATAGCCATCAAATAGTATGGGCGCGAATGTTTCTGCCATTTTTGTTTTAATGAAACAATTAATTGTTTTCACCTACTTCTTTTATGAATTTTTCTTCTTCTTCCTCTATAAAAACCTAGGGGGAAGACATTGAAAGGGTTCCAGATTCTTATCAGAGAATTGTGCAGTGAAAGGAATTTTGATATAGATCTTGTAAAAGATTTTGTATGAAGGCTCAGAGCCCACAGGGTCTCAGTGAGGAGGAGTTCTATCTGTATTTGAGGATTCTGGTCTTTGGTATCCCACAGTATGTAACTTCCTTTCATGTGTTTAATACAACATTTAATTTTATCCATCTTCTTGTATCATGTACTGGAATGCGAGTGGCTCACTGATTTTAGTTAAGGATTTATCCTAGTTGATACCCATGCTTGGATCAATCAAGCGCTTTAAATACGGCTCAGGCATGATATACTGTTTGATGTTCATCTCATCCAACTTTCTGCTATATTAGTTGCTTTGGGAGGGTGCTTTTAAAACGCCATTGTCATGTATGGATTCTTAGATTGATAAGCCCATATATGGTTCTGTTGTGTATCTAGGTATCAGACCAAAGTTAACTAATATCCTCTTATATTTATTTCACTGCATACACCTTCTGATATTTGATTTCGGTGGCATATTACTTGAGTCGACCCTCTTTACAGTAAATTGTCTCTTAACTGTCTGATGCTTTGTGTTGGAGCTTTGCATTTTGTCTCTGCAACATTACTTTCCCTGTGGCAGTTTCTATAATTTCTGGTCCCATTAAAATCAATTTCCTTGTTTACAAGAGATAGCAGGAGAGCTTTTGGATTGACACCCAAGTTTTATTATATGCTCTTTGCTATGATAAGATGTCCTAGGCACTGGTCCATGGCAACTCTAGGCTGTCTCTAGGAGCGACAATATCTGTCGACAACATATTTCCTCACATCTTTCTGCTGCCGTTGCCAGGGTTCAAATTTAAGAAAATCAGTTTCTCTGGGCCTCGACAAATCATATTCACTCTATAATCAGGTGAGCACAGAGAGTTGAAGAGTTGCATATCTCTCACCTTGGTGACTCTACTGTTGTTTATTTGATAAATCTATTCGTAGTCTTGGCTCCTCGTAAGCCACATCTGAGGTCAGATACATCACAGTCCAAGACACCTTCAGTGTCTGACCCTGAGAGGATTGTACATAGAATAAGTTGGAAAGAAAGGAAGTCAGTCCGTGCTGAAATCCCTGAGTTTTCTACAGAATATTACCCATCTTCTTCTTCTCAAGAAGTTCTAGTAGAAAATCTTGACTCCATTGTTGGAGACACAGAATATTATTTAGATAGCCCACCCAGGGGAAGTGCTAGGATTAAAGCTAATCTTCACCCTACCCCTGAGGTCAAAGAGGTTAAAGAAGTCACCAAAGTAGCTGTTGTTAACCATGAACTATTCCCATCTACAACTCAGGCTGCTGTACATTATATTCCTATTGTTATCCATACTCCACCTCCGCCTCTTTCTCCATTTGTACACCAGATTGTTGCACAACCCCCACCTCCTCCAATGGCTAATGTTCCAGCCTTTTTGTTGAATAAATATGCTCCCCTGGCATTACCTCAAGTGTTAAACGATATTCCACAAGATTATTTGAAGATCTTGCCTAGATCCACTGGGGAAAATGAAATTGATGCACAAAAGCATATTGAGACCTTTTTCTCTTTTGCAGAGAACTTTAATGTAGAAAATTTGAATGTGGTCTTAAGATTGTTCGTTCAATCTCTAGACGGTGAAGCTAGAAAATGGTTCAAAACATTAGGAAACCGTTTCGTAACCACTTGGGACGATATGGAGAATACTTTTCTCAGAAAATGGGGAGAGAAGAAAGATCATGGACAGTGTCTTACTGAGTTCAATACACTCAAGAAGAAACATAACGAAGGGGTGTTAGAGTTTATCAAAAGATTTAACAAGTTGTATCTAAACCTCCCTGCAGATATGAAGCCCCATCAGAATGCTGCCAAAGTTGTTTTCATAGCAGCCTTTGACTCAGATTTTGGTTTCTCTCTAAGGGAAAGAAAGCCTGCCACCCTAGATGATGCTCAGTCAGATGCTCTTGAGTTGGAAGAAAATTTTGCTTCCACTGGAAAATTAAAAGGGAAAGCTGAACTAGATACCAGAAGAAGGGGTAAAGAGGAAGTATCTACTTCTAATCAGGATAAGGATTCAGATAGAATTGAAGAAATGAGAAAAATGATTAAGAATATTTCTAATAAACTGGTCAAGCTTGAATTGGAGACCAAGAACTCGGCTTCCAAGAACTTTCCTAATGCTCCAAACAAGGGTTACAATCCTCAGTATAGAAAGCCACCCCTGCAAATATTTCCAAGGGAAGCAAAAGAGAAACAAGATCAGGTACCACACCCATTATACCTAGAACGCCCAGTAGATTACTCCACTGAAGATGCTGTCTATGAACTGCAAGATGCAAATCTTGCATTCTCAAACAATGATGAAGCAGAATGACCATTGCAAGAAGAAGAAGAGATCAGAGACATAGAAGATGCAGAAATTGATCATTATTGCTAACAGTTTAGTGATTTCATGCAAGCACATTTCAATAGAAAATATGATCTCATATCTTCCAGGAAGAGAACTCGTACTCAGGAACAAGAAGAAGAGCCTCCCCAGAAGGAAGCATCTGCTCAAAAGGAGTTAACGATACAGAAAGCCACAGACAAAGGTAAGAGCCCTCTGAACAAACCTTTGCAATCCAATGACCAAATTCCTTCCTCTTCGAAAGTAGTCACTCCTCCTAGCACTGAGGCTGTATCAAAAGAAGTTAAACCTTCAGTTGAAAATAAAGAGTCAAAAGAAGTTGTAATAGAAAAGTCCCCTCCAATGTTTAATCTGCAAAAGGAACTTGAGAAAATCAAAATCCCAGTTCCCCTGACCGAACTCTTGAAACAACCTGCATATCAATCTCAAGTTACTTCTTTCATACTCCCTCCTGAAGCACCAGTCATTCTAGATAGTCTCAATCTCCAAGAAGAAATACCCATGGTAGTCTTACACCCACATGTCAAGGAGATAGACCCCTCTAATCCTCCATTTTATGTGTCTCTAGTGATTCATGACCTGCTGTTACACAATTGTATGTTAGATTTTGGAGCTTCCCATAATCTTATGCCTCTGTCAGTCATGGAACAACTAGGACTACAAATCACACGCCCATATAAAGACCTCTATTCATTTGATTCCAAAAGAGTTAAATGTCTAGGGATGATTAAATATTTAGTGGTCAATTTGGCCCAAGTTCCAGCAAAGAGTGTAGTAATGGATATTGTGGTGGCTGATATCCCAGCCCGCTTTGGCATGCTGTTGTCAACGTCCTGGGGAAAAAAAATTGGTGGGTCACTCAAATTAGACCTAACATATGCCACTATTCGAATTTTTGGTGGCAAGGAGAGGAGGTTATACAGAGAGACTAGATTTGTCAAGATGGTTACTAAGGCTGACAGCTCAGAGAATTCACCGGTCTACAGCAAAAAAGGAGACTTCTCATGTTTGATGTTAGAAGAAGATCAAAATTATGCTCATGAACCTTCCTTTTGCCAGATCAAGACTGAGTAGCCTTTAGAGAACCATGAAGCAGGAATATGGACTCTACATTTCGATGGAGCAAATTCAAGAGAAGGTAATGGGGCTGGAATATTATTAATTTCTCCTTCAGGAAAATGGATCCCGCTATCTTTTAAATTGAAATATGAGGTTACTAACAATGTAGCTGAATATGAAGCGCTGCTATTGGGATTACAAACAGCCAGGAGCATGGGCATACAATGTTTAAAGGTCATGGGAGAATCTGAGCTGGTGGTTAGACATGTCAGAAATCAATGTCAAACCAAACATCCTCGGCTGAGAGCTTATAGAAATGAAGTATGGTACTTGGTGGAGAATTTCTTCTCAGTATTTAATATCCAGTTCACGCCCCAGGAGCAGAATAGAATGGCATACTCTCTTGCTGCAGCTGCTAGTACATTCCATCCTCCTCAGAATCCTCTCTTGAGGTATGAAGTTGAGGTACGTTATAGACCATCTATCCTAGATAATATCAAGCAATAGAAGTTATTCAAAGATGAGGAACAGATGAAGAGATTCCTAGAAATAGTGGGAGAATTCTCCAATATGGAGATTGATGACTGTGATGATGAGGAGACTGAAAATGTTCCAGAGAACAATTGGGAAGAGAAAATTGTAGGAAGTAAGGTATTGCAGCTAAAAGGAAATGTCATCCCTAGAGGGTTGGTGCCTCTAGAAAGATTGTTTGACAAGAATGATGTCTCATTGCAACCTAGTAAAGTGGTAGAGGAAGATCAAGTGGAAGATCTGAATCTGGGTACTAATGCCGATCCCAGAATTGTAAAGCTATCCAAGAAGGTCCCAGAGGAGTATAAAGAAAAATACCTGAAATTATTTCAATCTTATAAAGATGTATTTGCATGGTCCTATCCGGACCTTAAAACTTTTGATATCAGTATAATGCAACATAAAATTCCTCTGAGGGAAGATGCAAAACCTTATAAGAAAAATCTTAGACAGATAAACCCTCTGCTGCTTCCCTCCATTGAAAAAGAAATCAAGAAGCTGCTAAAGGCCAAAATAATTGTGCCCTTGAGATACTCTGAATGGGTGGCGAACCTTGTCCCTGTCCGAAAGAAGAATGGAGAAATAAGGCTGTGTGTGGATTTTAGGAATTTAAACAGAGCATCTTTAAAAGATAATTATCCACTGCCCAAAATGGACCACATCCTGCAAAAGGTGGTTGGAGCCTCTAGAATGTCGATGATGGATGGTTTCTCTGGTTATAACCAGGTGGATGTACTTCCATAGGATCAGAAGAAAACTGCTTTCACCACACCATGGGGTACATTTATGTACGCCAGGATGCCTTTTGGATTGATTAATGCAGGGGCCACTTTTCAAAGGGCCATGGACATTGCCTTTGTTGGGGAGAAAGATAAATTTTTGGTGGTGTACCTTGATGATATTACAGTGTTTCAAAAAATGATGATGAACACATTGAGCATTTATGAAGAACTTTCAAAAAATGCAGAAGGTATGGTCTTTCTCTTAACCCACAAAAGTCTTTATTTGCATTAGAGGAAGGAAAACTTTTGGGGCATAATGTAACTAAAAATGGGGTAAGGATAGATCCCAAAAGAGTAGAGGTTATAAATAGCATCTCTCTCCCCGGAAATAAGAAGGAAGTGCAGGTATTTTTAGGGCGGATAAATTTCCTGAGAAGATTTATTCCTAACTATGCTGAGATAGTTAGGCATATAACAGATATGCTAAAGAAGAATAATGAGGTGAAATGGTGACAAGAATCATGGGAGGCCTTTGCTAGAATTAAAGCTGCATTTGCTGAAGCCCCTGTACTAGCTGGGCCAGATTATACTAAACCATTTATGATTTTTTCTTTTGCATCACCTCATATAGTAGCTGGAGTGTTATTGCAGAAGAATGAAGAGGGATATGAGCAGCCTATTGCCTTCTTCAGTTAGGTTCTCCATGATGCAGAACTGAAATATAATATATTGGAGAAGCAGGCCTATGCCCTGGTGAAATCTCTCAAAGCTTTTCGCATATATATTTTGCAGTCTCACATCACTGCATTCGTACCTACTGCAGCTGTAAAAGACATTCTTATTTAGGGAGACAGTGAAGGAAAAAGGGGAAGGTGGATTGCTAAAATACAAGAGTATGATCTAGATATCTGCCCTAACAAGTTAATCAAAGGATAAGGGCTTACAAAAATTCTGTCTGAATAAAACTATCAAGCTCTGGGCATAAATTTGTCTATGATTTCAAGTGAAGAGTCTGAGAGTGAAATGAAGCAGTAAGGATTGGAGAAGGCTACTCAGAAAGCACACATAAAATATCTCACCAGTCCATGGTACAAAGAAACAGTTGAATATCTTTCGACACTCAGCTGTCCTCCCCATTTTGATAAAGCAAAATACGGGGCTTTAATATTGAAATCACAAAAGTATATAGTTGCTAATGGCCAGCTATATTGGAGGGACCCTTCAGGAATTTTACTCATGTACCTTACAGAGGATGAAGTAGAAAGTATAATGATATAATTTCATGAATGAATCTGTGGAGGACACTACAGCTGGAGGGCCACAACTCATAAAATACTGAAGGCTGGTTTCTACTGGCCAAAATTATTTGGAGATGTTTTTGTTTGGGTTAGAGCATGTGATAAGTGTCAGAAATTTGCTGAGAGACAGAAGTTGGCAACTCTGCCCCTGATTCCAGTTCATATAGATGAACCGTTTCAACAATGGGGAATAGATTTTATAGCTGAAATTTACCCACCCTCAAGTGGACAGCATAAATGGATATTAACTGCCACAGATTACTTTACAAAATGGGTGGAAGCCATACCTGCAAGGAATGCTAGTGACATTGTCATCATAAAGTTCATGGAAGAAAACATTATATCCAAGGTTTGGCTGCCCTACTAGAATAGTGACTGATAGTGCACAGGCCTTCAAATATGCAAAACTTGTGAATTTCTGCTAGCAATATAATATCACACTAAATCACTCTACAGCCTACTATCCACAGGGGAATGACTTGGCATAATATTCTAATAAAACTTTGGTGAGGGCCTTGAAGAAAAATATAAATGAGAATCAGAAGAATTGGGATTCCCAATTGGAATTCGCTCTATGGGCTAATAGAATCACTAGAAAGAGAGCAACTGGGAAATCCCCATATGAATTGGTGTATGGATGAGCAGCAGTGTTTCCTGTGCAGCTGGCTTTGCCAGTGGCACGTTTCATGCAAGACAGTCAGGAGGAACCCGATGATATGATCAGGAGAATTAATCAATTAGTGGAATTAGAGGAAACATGGGGCCAGGTGAATCAGAGATTAACAGAATATCAAGAAAAAATGAAACATATATTTTATTAGCATGCTAAAGAGAGGAAATTGTAGATTGGAGATCTAGTTCTCAGATGGGATGTACGAAGAGCTGAAAAAGGAAAACATGGCAAGTTTGATCCACTTTGGTTCAGCCCATTTAAAATCGTGGAACGGGGAGGCAATAATACGTTTATATTAGAGAATATACAGGGTGACTTGCTGGATGCCCCTATAAACGGCCAATTTCTAAAGCCCTACTTCCAATTCTGATTCAGGTCGAGGTGGCCTGATTGTATCATATTGTATATTAATTTTTGTTTTACTGCTGTCTAAATGATGTGAGTATTATAATGAATCACGAAGAGAAAGGGTTTTTAAGAGCAAAGCCTGCCCAGGTCATGATTAGGAGGTTTGCATAGTTCTCGACACGTCCAGGGATGAACGTGTCATCCCCAGGTGGAGCCAATGTTGATCACGATCATTCCCTTATTAAAATTTTCACAGGCAGCATGGTTCGAATCATCTAGTTCCCTCACCCTGGTTTGCAGATTTCATTAACTGCCTCTCGTTGCCCTTTCTCAGTTTCAAAATCGCGTTCTAAAAGGGTAAAAAATAATATTTAAAAATATATTGGGCTTAGCACCCTTCGGCCTCCGTCCCTGCGCCTCCTTTCTCTGCATGACTCAGCCCCAAGACCCTGTGCCAGATGAAAAAGAACTTACCATATATGGCTATCAGGCGCGCTCTGAGCCGTCTGATTAAACACAGATCAACACACCGCAGCCAATCACTCTTGTGGTCCCTGCCCGGCGTCCTCTGCTCCAAAACCGGCCTGTTTTCATCGCACCACTCATTCAGGGTAGGCGGTATTCCTTAAATCGTAGCGATTCCATTCAGCGCACGCCACGCGTCCCAGTGTATGACTTCAATACCACCCTTTATTGCGCGTTATCTTTCGGTTGAAGACATGCATCGAAATCAATGATAGCCGTTAGATCTAGGAGCCTTCATCCGAGGGTGGTCGCTCTTTGAAGTTGCATATGATTTAATCTAAGTGCATCGTGCCTATGGCCCACCATTTCACCACCCCTTGATGCATTTGTAGCCGTGGATATTGCTCCGAAATTGAACGGTCAGTATTGAAACACCGCATCTCCATACCATCCTTCCATGTAACGCCGTCGTACATTCGTTAGTCTCCCATATGTTTATTTTTGTTATTAGGTTGAAAGTTCACCATTTTGGTCAAATTTCACGTGTTCTTTCAACTTGTGCCAAAATCCTTCTCTGCCATTTTTCTATGTTTTCCGCCACCCCGTTTCACCTCACCATTTCGAAAAATTCTGCACCTCCATGTCCCTGGATCCTGCCAAGCCATCATCCTTGTGTCCGGTTTTCTTAACATGTTTGTGGGTTTTGCAGGTTGCAGTGACGAGGAATCGCCATTAATCTCTGCCTCCATTATAGAAGTCGAAGATGCATCTAAGGATCGACTTGCAGAGGAAAAATTTATGAAGGAAAGCCCTGGGTAGTTGCCGTGACATGAATCTCATTAAAACAGCAAGGTTCAAAATCTATCAGACCCTCCGGAGTCATTCAAAATACAGATTAAGCAAATGGAGAAATTAATGGAGCATCGAAGAAATGTCAATGAAAAATCAAGAAATGCAGCGTTCAGCACTAAATAATTTAAATTCTAATTCAAAGTTGGAAGACAGGGAGTACAAAGGACAAGAAGCAATGCTTTCAAGGTCTTATTTCAGCCGGATTTTCTTCAGTAAAGGACAGAATGTTCAGGTGGATGTATCTCTGTACTGGGATCCTGAAGAGATTTTATACTCAGTGCATTTATTTCTGCAAGCAGATGGTCAAGTACATTCAGCATTTCATAGCCATCAAATAGTATGGGCGCGAATGTTTCCGCCATTTTTGTTTTAATGAAACAATTAATTGTTTTCACCTACTTCTTTTATGAATTTTTCTTCTTCTTCCTCTATAAAAACTTGGGGGGAAGACATTGAAAGGGTTCCAGATTCTTATCAGAGAATTGTGCAGTGAAAGGAATTTTGATATACATCTTGTAAAATCTTTTGTATGAAGGCTCAGAGCCCGTAGGGTCTCAGTGAGGAGGATTTCTATCTGTATTTGAGGATTCTGGTCTTTGCTATTCCACAGTATGTAACTTCATTTCATGTGTTTAATACAACATTTCATTTTATCCATCTTCTTGTATCATATACTGGAATGCGAGTGCCTCACTGATTTTAGGTAAGGATTTATCCTAGTTGATACCCATACTTGGATCAGTCAAGCGCTTTAAATACGGCTCAGGAATGATATACTATTTCATGTTCATCTCATCCATCTTTCTGCTATATTAGTTGCTTTGGGAGGGTGCTTTTAAAACGCCATTGTCATGGATGGATTCTTAGATTGATAAGCCCATATATGGTTCTGTTGTGTATCTGGGTATCAGACCAAAGTTAACTAATATCATCTTATATTTCTTTCACTGCATACACCTTCTGATATTTGATTTATGTGGCATATTACTTGAATCGGCCCTCTTTACAATAAATTGTCTCTTAACTGTCTGATGCTTTGTGTTGGAGCTTTGCATTTTGTCTCTACAACATTACTTTCCCTGTGGCAGTTTCTGTAAGTTCTGGTCCCATTCAAACCAATTTCCTTGTTTACAAGAGATAGCAGGAGAGCTTTTGGATTGACACCCAAGTTTTATTATATAATCTTTTCTATGATAAGATGTCCTAGGCACGGGTCTATGGCAACTCTAGGCTATCTCTAGGAGTGACAATATCTATCGACAATAGGTTGGTTGATTAACGATTCAGTGATTGGTTGATTGATTTGGTATAGTGTTATGTTTCAGTTCAAATGTATGGTATTGGGATTAAATGAGTGTAGTGGGTCTAGTATGAAAATATTATGAAAAAAGGCCTACAAGTTGTGATGTGTTGAAGAAGGCGGATCTAGTAGGAAAAATTTCTACAGGAGTCAACTCGACCCAGAAGAGGAGCCAGAGGTAGATTCCTGGAGTGTGTTTACATTTCTGTAAAGAGTCTTGTTCATTTTTCTTATATGATGCTTCATTTTAATTTATTACAAAATCTTGATTTTTATTTTGATAGATCCCTGAGGTCATATTCTGGCATTTATTATTCTACCCCTCTAAGTCTACCAACCCGTATTGACAATTTAAATGTTGGTGTAAATATTGCATTTATACCGCCTGACAGTATCATGCTTTTGATCTCTCTATTGAGGCATTTCTCTCTTGGTTATAAATATAATATATTTCATTTGATGCAAAGGTCATGTAAAGACCTATCATGTAATTATTGTCATATTTAGTCATATATGGACTTTTGAGGTCACGTCAAATAT
The DNA here is from genome assembly GCA_034641835.2 of Pinus albicaulis. Lineage (NCBI taxonomy): Eukaryota > Viridiplantae > Streptophyta > Pinopsida > Pinales > Pinaceae > Pinus > Pinus albicaulis. The sequence continues at coordinate 160,826,624 of CM076579.1, read as the reverse complement.
GTAATCCCACTTGTTTGGGTGATTGTGTCAAATATGTAATCTCACTTGGTTGGGCGGTTGAGTCAAATATGTAACCCCAATTGGTTGGGTGATTGATGTAAGTATGAGTCCTTGATAATATGAATGGTCACACTCAGTTGAGTTATGGAGTCATGTACATCGAAAATATTTTTGAAGATTCAGCATGTGCTCAGGGGGATCATGGTCAGTAAATTGCAGATCAGATCCACAGAGCTCTTGTATATACGAGGAAAGAGGAAACCTTATTCCATCATTGGTCTTCCCTTTTCCATTGATGTTAATGGGGGAGAGTAAATTGGTTTTTGAATAATTCTTATATTAATTTTTCTTACAGGTATCTACAGATTCTGGTGATCAAACACCAACGTGGTTTCCATCAATTCCAAAAGGGGGGATTGTTGGAATTATGATGTAATTTGTTGTCCTTGATGACAAAATATTTGATGAATATGTAAACATGATGTATCCACATCAAAATTCATACATGACAGATAAAAAAATACCAATAAAAGACAAAACAATTATGAATGTAAATTTTTAGGAAATATACATAGGTTCAATGAAGCCAAGTCGTGTATGTATGCAGGTTTGATGAAGCGAAGTAGTGCATACACAGGTTTGGTAAAGAAATGTTGCTTGCACACATGGGTCTGACAAAGAAAAGTCATGTACATGGTGGTGCACTATTTTATGAATACCAAGGGTCTTTAATGATGGTATTATCCCAAAATATTGAGTGGAGTAATGTCTATTTGATCCCGTCAAATATTACCACTGGCACTACTGTGGTTTTAGCTCATGGTGTTGGCTAAGGCTCAAAATATATAAGGAGGTGAAGATAAAAGTGCTAAGTGTGCATGAGTAAGGGTTAATGAATGAATATTTCAATATGAAGTATATTTTCATGGTATAGGGTATAGTTGATTAGTTGATATGAAATAATGATGCACCCATGAATGCAATGATGGATCATGATCATTAGACCTGAAATGACTATGTATTTTATGATATGTTTATGATTTGTTTAGATATGTGATTTGGCATATGTTTAGTGCAGTGAAGGTTATTATCTGAGTACGTTTTAAATTCTGAAGTGTTGCATAGTCATGAATTAGTTACAGATTTGTACGTGAGTTGGACATATGGAAAGAGCGTATACACATAGGTTTTATTCTATAGAGTTGTGTATATATTATAAATTATGTTAAGATATGCGTGTGAGTTGGGATCTAGATAATTGTATACATACGTGGAAAATCCTTATGGAAGGCACATATGTAAGTCAGGGTTTTGCTGAAGAAACTGTCTAATAAGTGTTGTTGTGTTTCTGTTGTCTGCCAATGAAGTCTTCATATAGATCTAGGTTGTTTGATTATTTATAATGCTACTAGTTGATTATGATTAAACATCAGTCATTGGTTGGTTGATTGGTGATCCAGTAATTGGTTGATTGATTTGTTATAGTGTTGTATTTCAGTTCATATGTATGATATTGGGCTTAAGTGAGTGTAGTGGGTCTAGTCTAAAAATATGATGAATAGAGGCCTACAATTTGTGATGTATTGAAGAAGATGGATCTAGTGTGAAAATTTATGAAACGTGGTGCACGGTGGTGTTGAGGGTTGGAACCTTAAGTGAGGGGGTGGTAGCACCCTTGTAGTGGGTGTTGGTAAAAAAGATCAGGGGGGTCATAGCTTACTTCCAGTGGGTGATGGTAAACAAGGTCATGGGGTTGGAGGTCCCTTCTAGTTGGAGCTATATAATGAGAGAAGGTTGTAGCCTTCTGCACGTGGGTGCCTGTATGTTGGTATGGGTTTCCACCTTAAATCTTGGTGTTCATATCTGTTGCTTATGTGTGGTGTTCTAGTCTATTTTTACTGCACATGTTTACTGCTTACTAAATTTATGATATATCAATGATACACTGGTCTAAGTCAAGTTACTAAAGATATCTGAATTATAAATTTACCGGGCATACACTAGTTTCCTTAATTATAGTCATGTACATACACTAGTTGGGTTAAGTAAAGTCGTGTACAAAATTTAGAAAATAAAAAAGAATAATTTTTGTGAGTTCTAAATATTGATTCACCCCCACACCCACCCCCCCCCCCCTAGTATTTTCGCAACAATTTCCAGATGGAATGAGATACACATTGGGAGTGTTCCCTAGAACAATGAGATGGTAGATGATCACTGAGAGAACAAGTAGCGAAAGGATTTTAGAGTTCAATACTGGATGTCGACTTTGACTTTGGTAGTGGATTCTGCACTTTCTCAGAAGGAGGTGAATCCTGGTATTACTTTGAGGGTGGAGGTGTGAGCCTCTAGATTCTCTTATTGTTGATGTGGGCTATATATCCTTCATTGTTTTTCAGTTGAGGAAAAGGAGTTTTGTTATGTTTACATATTTATTCATGGTTTTTAATTGTGAATACCATAATGAGTTGTGTCATAAAGTTCCAGTAAATGGTATGAGTGTCATGTTTTCAGTAGGATGTCATTATGAAGGCTCCAACAAGCTGGGTTATAAAGCTCCATAGGAAGTATGTTTTGTTTTCAGTGGTCTGTTGGTCATAGGTGTCATAGAAGATTTAGGATGGTGTTCCCTTAAGGGGTAGAGGTCTATAACAACCCCGGGTTAAAAGTTCATGTAATAAAGTTAATAAAGGAAAAAATAAGACCAATGTCATGGGACACTTATTCCAAGATGATTGTTGGAAGAATATCCTAGTGGTTGTTAATTTGGTTTATTATGGCTAAGGAAATTGGAAAAGAAAATAGAAAAGGTCTTTAAAAGGAAAAGATACATTAATTTCCATTTTATTTATGAAAATAATGGAAAATACGAGAAAAGGAAGGTGAAAGGTCACATGTTTCACGTGAGGGGGAAATTGAAGGCAAATTGGTGGAAATGGAAGAAAATAGAGGCCTCATTGATAAAAATGATTTTTAGGGTAAATTCATAGCTTTTGTTAGTTGAGACTTTTTTTAGTTTAGTTTTAGATCTCTCTCACTCTTTTTCACACTTAGAGCTTTCTTGGTGTTAGCATTCGGTTTGCACCATTTGTTCAAGGAAATTTTGTGAGTCCATTTTTTGCAAGGTCGTGATTATGTAAAGAGGGTATTGTATTTTGTAAATTTTGCTATCTAAGCCTAGCGATATGTCTCATAAAAAAAAATTATCCTAACCCTAAGCTTATGCTAAATTTACAGTAGCGCTTTGACTTATAGTGAAATTTCATCTCGCGCGAAGAAATGTTTTCGTAGCGCATATCAAAAAATTTTAAAACTTGGTTTTTGACCCCCCTAATTCCATTATTTTGAGTGCCCAAGTGTTTATTCATAAAATATTAGCCCTAATTATTCATTATTTGACAGCGTCCATAATTTTGATTCCCAATGGATTCATTAAAGAACAAACCCTAATATGCCTTGTTTTCCATAAAACAATGTTTTCCAACATACCCAGATTTGTAGTATTATTGTGAAGAAATCTGGTTGGGTGTGTTAAAGCCTTCGTCTAGAGTGTTTGAAGGTTATAGAAATTTTTTGCAGGCTTAGTATATTTGGAATATGGGTCATTCTGGTCATGTAAAGGGATTTGAACTCGATGGCATGTATTTTGAAGTATACCATGAAATGTTGGATCTTTTCAAAAATGCAGGCTGGGATCTAATCTTTCAATATTTCAATAATAAAAATCTTAGTTTCTGCCATGATTTCATATTTTATTTTAATGGAAATTCTACTAGAATTAGGACCCTGCAGTTACTTGTTAGAGATAAATCTATTGCTGAAGCAAAAAAATTTCCAACAGAGGGTGAAAGGTGGTTCAAAAAATAGAGGTTACTGAATGTAGATTTGAATTTCTTCCCTAAGGAGGGTTGTCTAAATAAATATTGGAATGTAGGGGTCGTCCAAACTATGTTGAAGCCTCAATGATCTGCTACACTTAGAACTATTCAACTCTTCTTCACCTGTGACATAATGTGTTCCAAAGCCTACTTGTATCATATGATGTTTCTTTCTCACTTTGTAAGTTTTATCAAAATGAATTTACCATATTTCCTACATCAAATTTGCTAAAAACATGCACTAAAGAGATAGGAATACTTGAGTTACAAGCCTATAATATTTATAATCATGACCTAATTAAAATATTATACACTCATGAGTTAAATAATATGGTGGAACAATTGAGGAAAATGAGACAAAGAAACCCAAACCCACCTGTACCTAGAATATCAAAGAGAGGCCAAAACAAAGTTTCTGCCCAAACCTTATCTCAGGAAAATAAGGGAGAATCCAGTCGCCTATAGGTTGAAAAACATGATAAATTCCTTGTGAACACACCAAATATTAAGGTTAATGAAATAAATACTAGAAGCCAACATAAGACTATAGTAGAAGAGGAGGAAACAAAACAAAAATTATCAAAAAGCGAAAAGGGAAAGAAAAAAATTGAAACAACGAATGAAGAAGTCGAGACAGAGCTTAGGTTTTATGGAAAAGACCTCACACTCACCATACTAATAAATTGATACTAAGTTTTAAAGCTAGAATGAACCCTAATATGAGAGAAACAATTATTGTCATTGATTTAGAAGAGAATCCAATGCAGACTTCAAAGAGATGAAACAGACACAATAAAATAGAGGACATTGAAAAGAAGAAATAAAAAACCCTAAAAGCTAACAAAATTCCACAAAAACCTACTAGAAGGATGACAATGAGTCAGAAAAAGCTAGAAATCCTTGTTAAGGCTGCAAAAGACATAGAGAAATTATCAGTTGACTTCAAGGGAAGAGTATTACACAAACCCTAGCCTTGTTGCATCAAACCCTAATGGTTCCTCAACATTTTGGCTTATTGAGTTTAATATTTAAGCAATAAACTATTTTTTAATATATTTTGGTCAAATATTAAATTTTTTTTTTTCTAAGGGAGTAATAGTCAACATGAGAAGAGAAAGCATTAATGAAGAATACAATTACACATTTTTTTCATTATTTACAGGTTCTTGCATCAGTTTCTTACAAGGAAGGAATACACATTTTGGCTCAAGATATCAAGCTTGTAAACTAGTAAATAATTTTTTATCCTATTTTATATCAGTGACTTTGATATTTTTCAAGGTTACCCTTGATGGCTCAGAAATTGCTGCCTCAAAATCGGGGATAACCACCCAGTCGAGAACATTAAAATCGATCCTTTTCCATTTGGAATAGTGGCTCCGACTGGGGATAATGGGACCAGTTTCCATTTATAATCTAATTGAGTGGGCGTGAGGTGTAGAGATAGTGAAATGGGTGTGATAAATGGAAGTAACAAAAAACTAACTATGTAGATGTTTATTTTTATATATCTCAAGACTTAATTATACTCTTTATATATGATTTCAAAGATATTATTAAGTGGAAGATAATATAGATTGTCAAAAACTTAAGGAATTAAACACAAGTAAATATGATTAATTTGATTAAATATTTTATAAAATTAATGTTTAAACACATATCACATTAATATCTTGTTTTCTTGTCCATATTTTTGAATATGGCAATCTCACATGTTCAGTTTTGAATTAATGCTCGATTGTATTTAAGGAATATATATAACAAAAAAAATTGATGAAAAATATGAGTATGAATCACATGTAGACACATAAATCATATAAAGATATAAGTTCCCAATATATCATAACTCTTCTAATGAAACAAATAGTCTTGGTCCATCCTTTCTATTAAGATGATTTAAAAATCATAGTAGTGCAACTTTTCGAAGCCTTCCTTACAAAAATTTAGAGCACTTTTCTGAAAGACATGAAAGGGTTTATATTATTAATACTAGAATTGTAAAAATAGTAAATACATAAAATTTTGAGGATGTTTGAACAACCATCCTTAAAATAATAGAGAAAAGAAAAAAAATAGAGTCTGTTTGAATAATAAGCTCAAGAATGAGACACTGGTTGATTTCCAATTTATGGCTTGAGCTCGTAGATATTCATCATTGGCTTCAATTCAGGAGGCTTAGATGGCCTTACATGCATCTGTCCTATATATACTGCATCTGAAAGTGTGGGAAGCATGTGAGAAGTTGTGTTGGCAAGGCATCAAAACATTAGCCATTAGGGATGTGGATTTACCAGATATTTCCAATACTGTTCAAGGTTTAACTTTGATAATTGCTTAATGTTATCCTCCTTCTTCCTTGACCATTCTCGCCATGATTTCGTTAATTATTTAACATTAGGCAAGGAACCAACTGGGAAATCTTGAATAATGTTGGCACCAAATAGGTTGTCACTGAGAGTTTCAGTAACATTGGTTGCAATATCCCTTACTCCGAGGATGGCCCTTTCTGCTTATTTTAATTTTATATCCCAATCTATGAAGAGGTTTTATTTGTGTGAATATTATATTCTTGGAAGGTTTGTTTATTTTCCCTTTTCACTATCTTGACATGTGATAAATTCATAAATCTTCTCATCAATTTATTTGAAATTCGTCCTCAGTTCGGACGATTTATTCATTAGTGAACTGATTTATTACATAAATCATTGATTAATGACAATTTTTTGCAAAATACCACGTAATGTTTGGCTAATAGGGTGTTAAATACAATTTATTCCTTCTTAAAATCTTCAATTTTAGGTTTTTCATTTGATTTCTTAATTATAGCTTGGAGTTCCTGTACTTGGGCATCTTTAATCTTGATAACGGTTTCGTGTTAAAGTTTAATTTCATCAAAGTTATGTTGCAGTTGTGAAAAATGTATTTTCCACTCATGATCAATACTCTATATTTATTTTAACAATTCCTGTTCCAACTATTGAATCCTATGATCCTTATCTTTGATTAATTTTTTCATTTCTAAAGCTTTATCAATGGTGGATCTTGCATAGGTTCCTATGAATTGTGATAGCCTAGTTAAGTCATCAGAGGGGTTGGTTTGTGGATCCATCAATAGAACATCCATTGCTACATCTCCAAGAAATAGTGTCTCGGATTTCTCAACTCTTCTCCTCTTCCTTTGCCTGCTCATTACAACCCTATGCTTGGGACTGTAAAATATATTGAGAGTAGAAATCTCTTCGATCTTAAGAATAATTTTTAAAAAATGGTATGCCAGGATGAATTCCACATCTTCTGTATTAAAAAATTTATTATAATCCCCAATAGTAAGCATGATCTTCTTATTAGTCTCGGGAGTGTGGATTGTTTATTTTGGAATGGTGTTTTTCTCTTGCAATCCTTTAATTTGTTGATCAAACTTATCCCCGACCTTACATAAAACATTACTAAACAATATTTCACCAGTTTGTTGCTATGTAGATGTGGTCTCTTTTTTTCTCTATGTCACATCATTTTCCTTTGAAGATTGTGCTAAATCTTATTCTTCTTGTAAACTAGTTGAGAAACTCTCAATGTGTTAAGAGGGAGATTCTCAAACATTTTATTCCTGTATTGATTGAAATCATTCATCTGTTGTGGACTGAAACGGTTTTCTGCCAACTTTTCTACTTGTAGGTATGTTTGGGTGGACTCAAATAGATCATCAAATTCATCAGGTGCAGGTATGAATTGTCTCACTTTAATCTGAGATGTGAAATTCTTAGCCACTTTGTTTGGGTCGCACTGTCTATTGGAAATGGTGGGAAATCTTAGTAATGTATATGTTTAATTTCAAGCCAAGCGTGTTTGATATTATCCGAAGCATAGATAACACAATGGATGGGAAATGATGGAAAAGTAGATTTCTTGGCCTTTTTCAAATCTTTGTTTAATTCATTTTCAGTAGTTTAATAAGAAATTTCTTGGGCCAAGAGTTTATCAAGGACATAGAATGGGAGAAAATGAGGCTTGGATAAACTAACGAAAACCCTAACATACATGAATAACCGTTCTCCGAACCACTTGCCTATAGATGTGAAATAATCTTGGCTTCATTGGATAATCTTGGGGCTTTTACACCAAAGACATATTTATGTAAAGGTAACATGACTCCATGACATATTTTATAGAAATGGGATTTGCAATTGGATTCCCAAAGGATTTTTGGAGAGATGGGGATAGGGGTATGGTCTTCCAAATTCTATTTCCATCACATGGATGGGAAATTAGAGGTAAAGCATACGATTTCCATGATGTATGTGTTCATATGAAAGTGGGGCACTATCTTGGAAGTGAATTTTTTCTTTTTTCTATAGGGTAGGATTTGGGAGGCTATATTATTCGACAAGATAGTTACCCAATCCATTATGTAGGAGTCTAATATAGCATTAGTGAGGGATTCAACTGAAAAATTTGTTGTATTTGGATACCCAAACAATCTACACATCATTATAATGGTATATCAATGAGGACCAACAAGATAATATATGGAATACATACCCTTACCGTCGTGCTTATGCTTATTTGGATGTCGTCCTCATTGTCTTATCGGCTCTGACTCATCCTTTTTTTCATCTAGAATTTTTTGAAGGAAATTCTTATCATATCTGTTCTGTGGATCTAGTAGATGACACATTTTATTCAAATTTTCAGCATTGAAATACCCAATTATTTTTTACCTTGAAGTTAGGAATATCCTTTCTGCAATATTCAGATTATTAATAACTGAGTTAACCATGTCTGTATAGGGTAGGATCTTAGGCCGAGAAGAAAATTGATGAAGGAAGGAATTTGCGGCATCAATATAAGTAGTTTCAAAAGATGATGAAGAGTCATCAGCTGCAACTTCCGTTTGACTTATCATGGGTTGTTCATCGTTGATTAGTTTGTAGATTTCTTCCCATGAAGAATTTATGGAATCTGTGGTGCATATTGTATTAGAGAACAATGGGGGAATATCAGTCATCTCCAGAGTAGGAGGAGCCACCTACAGTGGAACCATAAGATTCTTTTTTTCTTGGTGTTATTTGACACTAAACTAAAGTCTTGCATCTCGAGACTAGCCTACAACAAAGATGAAGGGCATAGAATGAAGAACAACACTTGGGATGCGAGAGGATTTAAGAAAAAACCATGAAGTGATAGCTAATATATGTTTTAATTCATAAATACTGAAACATTAAGTGAAGAAAATGAAATCATTTGGGATATTGAGAACATAAATACCATTATTCTTTAGTAATAAATGAAAACGAGTGCCCACATGGTTTACCAGAAAGCTCAATTCCTCATTGGAAAATTCACATCATGGATTTGCTTAAAAATACAACTTAAAACATGTGATATTCTCCCTTTCTGATATGAAACTGGTTCTTTTCATAGTTAGAAATTAATATGAAAAGGTAAGGGTGTATCGGAATAATAGCACTTCGAAGAATTGGAATACCAAGCTTGTTTGAAGTTTAGAGATGCGATAAAAATATCGTGATCCAAAATATCGAGGAGTAGGTATATGCAATGAAGATTTGTGATATGGAGATTGTGATACATCACATTAGGGAACTAAAGCGAGCATTACCAATGGTACACCAAAAGTCATATTGCGATGGTGGGGAAGAGATAAGTGATGTGGAAGATAGGTAGTACCTGCTACAGACTTTATTATAATCGGGAGGTGTTTCCTTTTTTAAAGTTTATTAAAGTCCTCCAGGCATTATCTTTATGAGTGAGGTGACATTGCATCAAAAATTTTCAAATCGGGCACTTTGGTTTATCCTCGGAACTTGTGATATGTGATATGCGATAAGTTTTCAATAAGTGTTTTTGTAATTCCTTCGGTCAATAGAATTAAATCTTGAGTTTAGATAGGAAAATTTTTGTCCTTTTCAATAAAATTACTTGTTTTATTATTCTAGATAAAAATTAAAAGGGTACACATTATTAGCTAATTAGATAATTATAATAGGCGGGGTTTTTAGTAGCACAACAATTGGTGATTCACACGGAGAACCAATTATCCCTGGTATAATATATAATGAAATTTTCAAACTTAATATGTAAAAACAATTTAGGAAAGGAAAAAATTATTTGGAATGTTGGATGAATAAGATTACTATGAGTAAAAAAAACTCATTTTATTTTAATTATTTTTAAAACCTCTTATAGATGAAAATATTAACTACCTGTATCCGTCATTAATTAGTTACAAAGATAAAGTAGGGGGATTTTGAAACTTAGCTTTTTGGTGTACGCATTTTTTCATAGGTAGATCCTTTGCTGTCGGCAGATGTCCATAACCTTGATAGGGTTACATTTTAACCATCAATGACCCAGTATCCCATCCATTTTATCATTGCAGTATTTAGAGGTAAATTTTATATTCTTTTAATTCTTTAATTATTTTCTTTTCGAAATACACTTAAAATGCATTGATCTGGTTTGGTTGGTGGATAATGACAATTCCATTCACGGATTATAACATAGTTGAGAAAGCTAGCTCGTGATGAGAATCCTTGTCTTATGATTGACTAATCATAAACCATTACCCTCGCTTGGTGTCTAGTAATGAAAATATAAACTTATTATTTTCCCATGATCATGGTAAGAAGGCTCATGATGAGACCTCTTATCTTTTAAGTTTCTTATATTTTTGAATTTCAGTCTAAAAATGTATCATTAATGGATGGGGAGGATTGACATTGACTCCTTAATATTAAATGGATGACAATGAGAGTTAAAGATGCTAAATGTATACAATAGTATTTACTTTTTAAAAGGAAACCTTTCCTGAATGATAACAAGATCAAATATTTTATAAAGATTGAGCTTAAAAGAACTTACAACTTACATGGATAAAGATTTTAGAGTTTTATGATAACTATCCAATATTCATTTCCATAGAAAAGTATACTTTAAAAAGAGAAAAGATCATAAGATGATTAGAGATATGGAGATAAGACAAAAACATGTCACATAACATTATTTTTCCTAAAATACATACATATGTATATGCGATTATTTAAATATTTACAATAGAACAAATGTTCTTTTATGAAAACATTTTTTTGAGAATCAACCCATTAACAGGAAGAGCACCTCTCTTTCCTTGTAAATTTTGCAAAATGAAATCTGATGAGCCTAATTTCTCAAAAATTTGAAATAGTCCAAGCCACAATTTTTTAAATTTGGTATTCTTTACATTTTCTCCATGTCCCTTGTCCCACTTGAGGACTAGATCTCCAACTTGAAAAGATGTTTTATCAACTGAGCTTGCAGCAAAGGAATATTTTACTATCTGTTGATCATGAGCATGTGTTTCCTCGTCTTTTTCCCTTTCTTGTTCTAATTTAAGTATTTGGGACATCCTTAATTTCATAGAAGAATAAGGTTTTTATTCAATGAATTGGACTAGGGTAGATGAGGCAAGGGACAGGTTAGGAGGAATAACATCCTCTTTCCCATATACCAAATTAAAGGGAGAAGTACCTATAGAGGTGTGCTTGGTTATTCAATCAGCCCGTAGAGAAAATATAAAAGTTTTATGCTAATTATTTTGTCTTTGATAAACAGTTCGTTTAATAATCCAAATGAGGTTTTTATTAGTTGATTATGCTAAATCATTCCCTTGAGGATAGTAATTAGTAGAGTATTTAAGTTTAAACCCTTTTTAAAGTAAAATCAGTCATGATATTTCCTCAAAAGTAAGATGCATTTTCAAACATAAGTGCATTGGGTAAGCCAACCCTGGAGATAATGAACTGATCAATGAATTCAATAATATTTTCATAATTCTCTACCTTTAGTGGAATTTCTTCCAGCCATTTGGTGAAGTAATTTGTAGTAGTAAGTGTTATCATTGAAAAATCGTACAAACAAAAGACATTAGGAAATGCGAAGAAGAAGGTACAAATAAGGATTTACAGGGAAGGAAGACATTATATGATTTGAAAATTTTAAATTTTCCTAAGGTCAGCTGGAAAATTTATCAAATAATTCACATAAATCACTATCCCTAAGCGATATGTGCAGCCTTTTATTTGATAGTAGAGAAGATCATCATGACTATCCCTCAGATAGGTGCGCGGTCTTGGGTATGCAAAAAGTCACCATACATGACCACTTGGCACACTTGAAGAAGAAGATTACAACTCAAGCCAGTCAAGTACATCTACCTTGGAGCCACCTTGAGGAATTAATTGCAATACACAATGGAATCAACCTCCCACTCTTGTGTCAACATCCATATTGTGCTAAGAGAGGGAGGAAAAATTTGAAATTTTCCTATAAAATACTACCATGGGAAGAGGAACATGAGAATACATTGTTATGTTGGCCAAATTGTTGGACATAAAACTAGAATTGTGTTGTCCAAGCATGAAGGAGTGGAAGGATTCAACTGCTGGCCATCTAGCACCTCAATCCAAGAGAATAAGTTCACCAAGTGTCTGTTATTATACCATCTGTGGAGGAGAGAGAGAGGCTTGTAAGAAGCTTAAAGGGAAGATACCCCCTTGCCTTGAAAATTATATATCCATAGCTATAGGGATTCTTTGCAAGTGATTTAGCATCCTATTCTCTTATAACATCAAAAACTAATAAAAGGGGAAGATTTCTCCATTTGGATTATTAGTGTGTTTGACTCGATTGAGCTTGTGATTGTACATGAGTATTTTGTTTCTTGTTTCTTTTTTATTGTAGCATGCTCTATTATTTACTTAGTTTACTACATGTTATGTTGTTCCACTAACAATATAACAAACAAATTGACACGTTACTTTCTTGTAGGAAAGCAACCTCCCCTATCAAGCATAGTGTATTTCATCCGCTCATGCGTCGAATGCACTACAATAGGAATGGAGACTCCACTTATTTCTTTCTTTTAAGCTAGTAGTTGTTGATTGCAGGTCCTCTCTCCTACCTAGACTTACTACCAGATTACTCATGCTTCCCCTCAGCACTTTTCAGTCACCCACAATGAGAAATTTTTCGCAGAGAAGGCGAATATTTTAGAAACTATAAATCCACGCGTGTTTAGCCCAGACAGACCTACAGACCGCGCGCCTATGAGAAAATAAGTCACACGGAACACAGTGAGAACATTTTTCACTATTGTTTCTCACTTTTAGTAGTTTTAAAGTGATTGGAAACCTAGAATAAATTTTCCATCAATGTGTTATGGTGTTTCATGACTGATTAGGACACTTTTTGCTGAAGTTTAGTTTAGAAAATAGTTTGTTTTAATTTAGTTTTTTATCATCACAAATCACACATATTTTAAGTAGGGGTGAGTAAGTGGCCTTCAATCCAAAAACTCTATCTGAACAAAATATTTTCTAGTAAAAGACACCAAACACATAGGATAATTAGCGAAAATTAAGTAGCCCATACATCCACACATATTAAGCTAGTTTTTCTTTTTCAAATTTTTTGCATTAGTTTAGCTCAATTTTTTTCATTAGGATTCGGGACCAGGACCAAAATATCGAAAAAATGCAGGTAATCTTGATGACCATTTCACCTCTCGGTAAGCCTAGGTACACATATGAAATATTTCTTTTGATAATTTTCCATCTCCCTATAGTGAAAAACTTAGTCTAACTAGGCAAAGTGTAAGAGGCCCATGATCTTGACATTGTTTATTTTCTGCAATGAACAATCACACATAGTCTAATTATAGAAGGATTTTAAGGGATCACTGCATATCCATATCTTATAAAATTTGTGGTTTTACACTCCAAAGCACATACGAAGCATTGGTAAGCACCGGACCAAAAGACACCCAGGGCATTGGGAAATTTGTCCTCTTCTTACGGTTTCAGCCTCAAGGCACACCTTAAGAAAATTAGGAATCTATAAGATTGACCACTAAACGAACTCTCTAAATTCTCCCCAGAGGGGCCAAAAAAGAAATTATAGTTTAGGTTAGGACCATTGGGGGTAGGCATCCAATAAGCTGTCATGGTCATTCTACATTTTGAAACATATATGTTGAATTTTTAGGGGGCTTAAAATTTGTCTATACACCCACATAATAAAATTATTGAGTGCTACAGAGACCTATTTTAGAGGGGGTTAAGCTTAGGCCTAGTACGTGTGGTACTCTTTGGGGCTATGTGACCCATCCAGTGCTTGGTATTGGTAGCTGAATACCAAGAAGCTCAAGACTCAAACATTCACGTGGGACAACGATAATTAGTGGAAAAATATATGGAATCGTTCCCTACAAGTGATGAGGCATGCACCACTACATCCTCATACCTTCACCTTGGTTAACTCTTCGGCTACTGGAAGGCTTCACCAATTCTTTTGGGACATTAGCCCCAATACCCATCAGAAGATATCTTTGTAAGGCCCAGTTACATTTGAGAGTGTGAGGACGATTGGGTATTTTTAGGATTTTTGAGTATCATACACGAAACAACCAAAACCATTTTTTTTTCTTTCTTGATCACATAACATTAATCTAAAGAAAAAAATTACCTTTTATTTTTCTTTTTGCCTTATGTATGTGATCATATTTTCTTTGGTAATAATCTCCCTCCTCTCAGAAAAATAAAAAATATTTCCAAAATTAACTAAGTCGACACCATAACGGACCCAATTGGACCCCATTGATCTGGACGTTTTTTGGACCTCCCCCGTTTAGAGGGAGGAATGCTAGGTCTTTCACCATTCAGGTGTCAAAGACGACACAATTCCACCCTTATTGGATCATCCTTTATCAGGGCATATTTAGTTGGAAACCTCCAAGGGTCACCTAACACCACACCCATGAAAACCCCAACAAGGTCACCACACACAACTCCTCCCACAACCCCTAGAGGGTATAGGAGCGCTACCCCTCCACGGAGTCAACAGAACACACATCCAAGTACGTTACAGGGTAATATTCCCTGGACACCCCCGTACATCATCACACTTAGATTCCTGTGTTCCCACAATAAATAATGGCAATCAATACTCAGTTGCATTTTTTAGCATTATTAAACATATAAGATCTATCAAAGCTAACTAATGACCCCATTGCACACAACCCCAATTGGCCCTCGATGCCCACGAAGCTCACCTCAGACATTCCAAAATTCGAAGGGAAGCAAGTGGAAGACCCTGGAAATCATATTATGAATTTCCACCTATGGTGTTCATCCATTAGTATTATTGATCATAATATTCGATTGAGACTATTTCAATGCACCCTAATCGGACCCACTGGGAAATGGTATGTGGAGCATCCTTCTGCTTCACATGGAACCTTTAGCACTGTTGGATGGATAATTCGTTCTTATAGAAAAGACAGACCTCCCAAGTGTCCTATGGAAAACTAGCAACAAACAGACAAATAAAAACTATTTTCTCTAGATATTGCTTGACATGGAATTAATTATAACAGGGTTTTAGAAACCTACTTGTAGTCTAGCACTAATGTTCTTTCCAGTGGCTTGAATAAAGTCATTGTCAATTATCTACAATCAAAAACACAAGAAAAGATCAAAATAACTTGTATAATAAATCAATTCATGAATCGAACATCTATCAAGATGATCAAGGAATTCAAGAAATTACATAATTAATTAAATAACCCATTGAGAAAACAATATTCATTCATATTAACTTAAATAAATAAGAGCCTTACAACCTTGTCTGCCTTGATGTCATACAAGCCTTCCTGGGGTCCGGAATAGGCGTTTCCTTTACTCTGACAAGCCTTGCACTCTCTCAGCTAAAAGCACATGGGTGTGTAATCATTCCCATATAATGATTGGCTATGAGAGTATGAGTCTCTACAGCATTTCTCCTCAAAAATTCTCCAAGTCTAACTCACTAACTCCCAACTCTATCTAACCTTTGAAGCTACACTATGGCTTCAATTTATAGGAAAAGAGAGGAGGTTATGGCTCCCATTAAGAAGGGATGGAATTCTCTTTTGAAGGGATTGGGCTCCATAAATCAAGGGGTAGGCTACCATAATGGAGGAATGAACATACATGATAGAGCGAACCTTCGACCAGATAACTGCTTCTAGAAGCTTCTAGATTTGACTGCTATGCTTCTAAATGTTACTTTCTGCCTTTTTTTTACCTTTTACAGGGGTCTACACCTTTAATAAATAAAAAGTGCATTTAGCTCCACACGATTTAGAGAAAAAAAGTGCAGCACCGCAGGCAATGTTAAGAGAAAGTGCAGTACAAGTGTTTTTAAGACTTTTATGAGATTTTATCTTAATTTCAAGGCTTGACTTTAGGAACTTTGATGTTGTATACTTCTAAGGGAGTACTAAAATTTCATGGTGACAAATTTCAGTGTAACAAGCACCCTCGCTACTGCGTTCCTCACATATTTCCAGTTACTCATCCAACAGGATTTGGGGATGGATTTATTGACTCATTTTAGGCAAATGCCAACTATCCATATCTCGAACCATCTCCATGAATGGCGATGACATCGAAGTTTTTAAAAAACCAAAATTGATGATATAGTCTTACTGGCCTTGTTTTTGAAAACTCTCACAGCAGAGATTTCAAAAGATGTGGCGACCCAAGGACCTGCCTCCGAGGAGGATGCCATTTGTAAATCCCAGCAGCTCAAAGTTATATACACCTAAGAAGGATACATTTACAATGTCCTACCTAGTTCCTTGTGCATGCAAACTTATAGAGAATTTCCAAGCGCGTTGAATACTACAGACGACTTGATCAGGTCATTGACCCAAGGTAACCTAGGTAGCAATATCAAGTACCCATGTTACTTATACGATTCAAACCAGAACATCACGCAACCTGGCTACCACTAGAGTCACTCTACCCCTTTGTAGAATATGACAAATAAGGTGTCATCATACCATGATAAGTAGGGAGGATCACCCCTTCCATCGCAGGGGACACAGTATGCAGCTAGGAGTTCTCATGGAAGAGATCCCCCCAAGCAACAATACACCAACCAGGGACAGGGAAACATTTACTCCCCTTCCCCTGCACAAAACCCACCAATGTAAAACAACGGGCCGATGAACTTTGTGCAACCTTCTCAGGCTCAGCCGCGCTAGTATTATGACCAAGAGAATTGTAATAATCCTCCTAATGCTGCAAGGGAATAGAATAAGAATAAAGAAAATGGAGACTCTAGACAGGGGGTAGTAACCAGCAGTGTCCCCCGCGATCTCAGGGTTGGGGCAACCCCAAACGAAATCAAAACCAGGAGCCAAATAACTCCCAAGGATAGAACAAGAGGGCTAGTCTATGGAAAAACCATTCTTGTGCTATATGTGGTGAGTAAAACCATTACAATCACTATCCAAAGCTCCATGAAATGAAAAAAACAAATAGGGTGACCTTGGAAAAGGAGGACCTACACAAAAAACCACTATAATGCAAGAGCCCTTCCCCCACCAAGGAGTGGCTAATAACCAACAACAACAACCACTCCCAAATGATTCTAGGAACAACAACTAGTAAATTAACATGACTGGTGAGGAAATGTTTTTCTAGACAAGGAATCGAAACTTTTATGCCCCCCCAGACACCAATTCATCAGGAGAATGCACCAGTGCACCTACTGGACCGTTTACTATATCCAAAATACCTATTGAACCCCTGCCAAAGATGGCTAACGGTCCAACTAGGTGAGTAGGAAACCATTCAAAAGCAGCTCATAACTAAAACATCGTGCATAATTTAGCACAATATCACACTTCCATGTCAGCTTTAGAGGTCCTAAAATATTTCCCAAAAGAACAAAATGCCTTAATTTCCACATTAGGTTCCATGGACCCTTCCGATTTGCGCCTAATGGCTTTCGACTTAGACCAAGCCACCCCTAAGCTTCCTTCATTAGTCACCTTTCAGATAGTGGTATCAATCCAAAATATCACTATACATCAATGTATCATCGACGAAGGTGCATCTACATGCATCATGTCCAACCCCATTTGGAAGAAGTTGGGATCACACGACCAAAAGCCATCTGACATCATATTGAGAGCATACGACGTGGGACCATTTTCCACCGCCAGTCTGAATCATAATGTCCCTGTTAACTTGTCCGGAAAAATGGTACTCATAGACATTGAAGTCTTGGACGCTCATCTTGACTAAAATATACCCCTTGGGCAGAGTTATATGTCGGCCATCACTGCCATAGCCCCCTCCATTTTCCAGGTGATGACGTTCCCCCGCGAGGATTGAATCGTCACCATTGACCAACTGACATACTATGATAAGGAACCCATGATGGTTGTCAATTGTGTTCTACCTAATGTAGACACAAATAAAGAGTCTCTCATATGATACCAAGAATATGGCCTATTGAGGCTGCTTTTTGTCTAATTTTCATCACCTCCTTAACCCCTTTTTGGCCTAATTTGACACCTATAAACCCTCTTGTCCCTCTCCTAAGTCCCTAAAATGGCCAGACCTTCATCAACCATAGTTAAAGGTAAAAGTAGTATAAGTAGAGTTGTTTCCACTATTCTATAGCTAGTATTAGGCATTTTTTTTGTAATATGCTATTTATCAACTTATCACTATGGGCAGAATAATGGATATATTTTAGAATGTGTTGATTAGCTTGGAGGAATTTTCAGAAAGCCTACAATGGAGGTGTCAATATGGGAAGCTCCAGCTCAAGCCCTTGCTCAGCAATTCAACGTCCTTCTAGAAATTTGGCATAGTCAAAACTGGTGGAGGGCCAGCTAGCCATTCTACAGCATAGTGGAGTTTGATTCATTCAAAGAAGATTTTGTTTTTTTATTTATAGCTACAATCAGTTGTAATCAAAACTGTTAGTATGATTTAGATCAGGAAGTGCCAATTTCGTGGATTCCAGATCTCTGGTCTCTAACACTTGCCATGTCATGGAACTGTTACTAAATTTACGATGTAAGCATGCCTATAAAGGCAAAGACTCGCCTTTTGATGACAGAGGTTAATATAATGCATCCTTCAGCTGTCCATTCATGTGTTCTTTGGTGTTTAGAAGCATAAATTGATTTAAAATACCAGTGTGTTCTTGATTGCTCGAAGATTATAGTAGGTGTGTTGGGTTTTTGAGAATATTGTTGTAGGTGTGAATTAGTTTGTAATCAGCATTTTCCTGGGTGTGGAAAGGGCCCACCACAGCCGGTTTAGTTCGGTAGAATAGCTAGAGGTAATTCTTAGTCACTGTGTGGTTGCATTTGTAGTTGCAGCGATAATTATTTTACAGATCGATTTGTGTTGGTTTGATTTACATTTTCTAGGCTCAGATTTGAATTGCAAAATTAATTTGTGAAAATTGATGTGTTCTAGCTGGATTTACATTTGTCGGAAGTTTCAAAGATTTAGATCACACCAGTCAATTAAATTGTGACAGTCGATTTACGTTTAACAGAGTTTACATTTGTTGGGTTTCAAGAATTCGAAGATTTGGAGTGCAGAGTTGATTAAATGATGAAAATCGATTTGATTTAGTTTGATTCACATTGCCAGAGTTCAAGAATTGGGTGATTTAATTTGCAGAGCTAATTAGTAGTGGACAATCGATTTATGTTACTGGATTTCCATTTGTTGAAGTTCCCATTGTTGATTTAAACGAATGATTGCAGAATTAAATTATTTTTGGAAAACGATTTGGTCTTGGCTTAATTCACGTTGCTAGAGTTTTTAAATATCGATTAATTTAAACCACAAAATTCACTGCCTTTGAAATCGATTTATGTCTCGATTTTCTTCCATTGTTGTGGTGTATGAACATCAAGTGATTTAAATGTCAGATGACAATTACTTTCAAAAGTCGATCTTGACAAGTTGGTCAGTTCATGTGATGTAGTGTTAAATTCCCAAATTGCATCGTAGAAGAGCAATCTCAGCACTAGAGAAACGTTGCCATAGGGGGAAATTGTGTAGCTCTAAGATTTGATTGGAAATATCATTGTAATTATAACCCGAATCTAATCACTTCCATATAAATTGTGTTCTGATCTTTAATTCGCTGCATCAAAATAGGTTCAGCGTTGAAACAGAGCTTGGGTACATACCGAGGAGTGTGTTAAAGGTAGGTCTGAGGTTATGTTCATAAATCCAAGCCATGAGAATTGAAACTCAAGTGACTGTAACAAATATGAGGGTATAAGTTTCCACAAGTCTGAAAGGATAGGTGGCAGTGAATTGCTACAGGAGGACAAACTTCAGATGATAATGCAATCACAAATCCGAGCTGCTACAAACTCCAAATGATAGTTTACTGTAATCACTAATTTGAGCTGCTACAAGTGGACGGATTCCAAATGCTAATCTACTGTAATTACAAATCTGAGGTGTAAGGCTGTTGTAGCTAGGATCCGTGTTATCAACTTTAGAGAACAAGTTGCTGTGTGAAAGGCAGACCTTTGGTTTGGACACACTCAAATTTAATCTTTCTCCTGAATAAGCTAGGGTGAAACATGCAGGACTAAGATCAATTCCAGTGAAAGAACATAGATTAGATTGCAAAGAGATTCAATAATGGGTGTTTTTTTTTATGTGTGTTGAATAAGTCCCGTACATTGAGTGACCTGTAGATGTGCATAGCCTAGATTGATGCCACTGTGGTAGTAGAGAATTGTCATGATTTTGTTTGGATCCTTTTCATTTTGATTTAAAGAAGCAGTGTTGGTTTGCATTTGAATTCTAGCTTACTGTTACTTAAAATATCAACATAGAAGTATGAAATAGAGAGTGACAAATTCTTTTGAGGTCTCAGACAGCAAGACATTTTTTGTCCAATGTGTTGATTAGGTGGAAGAAAATGGATGATACATAGAGTAGTTTCAAGTAGAGAAATTTTTCCATTCCTTTAGCATGTTTAAATTGGTATTTGCAGTTTTCCTTGTTGGCGTGAGATTAGGGTTTGTAGTTCCATTAGTGAGATCCCTTAGTGAAAGTGTGTATTCCTTGAAAACAGAGTTCTAATTAGCTTGGACTGATGTTTGGATTGGTGTGTTAGGTTTCACAATTTCAATCCACAAAAGTAACAGAAGAATTAACTCTTGCAACCTGATTAGAAAGGCAATCATTTGTTGAACATTGAAACCTTCTTGCAAATCCCAGGGAATGATTATATAATTTCCATGATAGTGTCAATTATGAAATCCAAGAGTTAAATTCATCTTTGTCTCTGTTTTACACCTTGTTGTGACATGTGTTGATTAAATTCATTGTCTTATTGTAGAATGTCTATCATAATAGAAGCCTAAGTAATCTTACCTAAGCGCAATTGGAAAATTGTAATTCGAAACTGATACCCAGAGAACAGTTGCACACTCCGATAGCTTGAGTCTGATGTAATTTGGTTTGCCAAGTAGAAATTAAATTTCCAAGAGTAAGTGACATATGTATACATTGCAGGATTGAAGGTTGTCATGACTGGAGTCTGTGTGAGGAATTGATATCCAAACCAGTGTGATGCTGCACTTTTCTACTTAACCCTAGTATAGTGAAGTTGGCATGGAGTGTTGTTATCAGAAATAATTTGAGATATCATTTGTAATTACAAGTTTGCTGCATGAAATGTGAGATCATTTATCAGTTCACTCAGATTAGAAATTCCTTTCAAAGTGTGACCTCTGAAAATCAGAATTAGGGTTTTTAAGATTTCTCTTGAAGCAGTGAGTCATTATTGTTGTTGATTAGTAATGGTTTTGATTCCAGATTTAGATAGATAGAACGAATATTTCCAACTAGGATTTGCTATGAATTGATTCATTTTCAAGGTGTGTGTTTATCGATGTTTTTGTGTGCCTCCATTCTTGAATTAAACAGCATAAGGAATTGTGCAAACTTCGACTCTAAGAGCTAAATCTTGAGAGCGCAGTACAGCTCGTGTTTACGAGCCCGGGTTGATACATAAATATTGGTGAATTGATTTGACAGTTATTTCACACAACATGGCCCTGATCAATTCAAACCATAATCAATCCTAGGATCATTCCTAGGACATCTCCCTATCATACCAGAAGTAGTATCAGATATCACAGTGGCACCGGTGTGCATGATTTTATCATCAAACACCGAGGCTAGCCAGTAGATGGAGATTGGTAGTTCAGAAACTGAGGCCACTGGAATGACTTTTCTACCCTACGCCATCTCCCAAACCCCATCCTTATACACTCAACGTGGTTTTGTGTCACAACAAGTCTGGGAAGTTGTACCATTTCCAAACATCTCTTTCGCAATACCTGTCTCGTATTTGGTCCCACCAACCATGCTGGGAAGCCTTGCCATCATGTCTATAGGGATAACTCCCATCACTCCTTAGGAAGCAACACCACTGAATGACACTCCCGTATTAGCGCCAGTTAGAGTGACCAAGAAAACCAACAAAAGGGGAAGAAAATAGAAAACCCCGCCATACCTAGGGCATTTCAACCCTGTGCATTATGTGATATCGTAGGCCATCCTACCAATATTTTCCCAAAATTAGATGAATTAAAACCTCTTCTAAGCTTATAAAGATATGTTGTGGCCCCAAGTTCCCATAAAAAGGAGCATGCCATAGAAAATCAAGGGAAAGAATTACGCACCAACCACACGTGAGCCATTTACGACCATTATGGGCATTACACTCATCACTTCCCAGAGACGCCACGATATAGGAATTCCTTGCACGCTCTAAAGGAATCATACTAAGAGGATCCCTCAAATCCCCCCATACAAATGGATGAGGGAGAACCTCGAGTCATACTATACCTACAAGAGGTGAAATAGTCACCTGAACGACGACCTCCCCCTTGGTATCATCCTCCACCTCTTATCCAAATTTGTGCACTCTGTGATGAACGCAATCATTTAATTGCTGACTACGCAGCACTAGACCTGTTTCATAGATGGTATCCCATTGACCCTGTATACTACAACGACCTACAAGCACTCTAGTATTCATGTCGGGTGTGTTCTGGCAACCACCCAACTCGTCATTACCATTATATCCCCCAATTTTGTTTGGTGTTAAACAATTTAGACATGGCCATAGTACGTCTCTCCCTAGCTGACGGATCAGATACAAAATCCATGGAAATATTGACAATGAAATAAGATGTGACAAGCGGGTCCATTCTCTTCACGTCAGCAGAAAAGCGTCCAGTAAGGCAGCACATCATCAACCCCAACTGCCCTCCACAGTTCATACCAACCTATGCATTATGAAACAAACATAACCATTTCGTCTCCTAATGCCCATAACTAGAGTCACTCTCCAAATGGTATCCAATTAGTTCAACAACCTAGAGGGAAGGGAATACTAAAGAAATATAGTCTTGTCTAGTCTTCCAAGGCAACCATCAGACTCGACATTGTACTTACATATCTGAGGTTCACCCTCTGATAGACATCATATATTTGTTAGAGGCACAACACCTAGATACAGTTGGCCTAGAGCCATTACAACCTAACGCAAGGGAAACTACTCCCAGGCAGTATGACCCCATCAAAACCAAAACGTTAGGAGAGCTAAATCAACGCATCATGCTAACAGGGCCCAGGACGAGCCAAGGATGACATGTGGGCTATGTGATAGAATCGACCACCAAGTCAATAAATGTAAGGAATTGAATAAACTTATTAAAAGCCTTCACATGGTCACCCCCATCCCATAGATCAACCACTCTAATCAAAAGAATATCACACGCTAATTGCAGGATTTTCTCACAATTCCACCATACGATGGATTGTGAGTACATCCAAAGGCTACGAGCGGCAAGAGTAGAATTATTTCTAACGTCCCCAAATGAGCTATACCATCCAAAACCAAAAGCTCAGAGATGGAAAAATCAAAATCATACCCAAACACCTAATACTTTTTGAGCATCCACTTCAGGGACTAAGAGTAGCATTGGTTCTCATACCACCTTCTTGATAAGAAACATGATACTGTGCACCATTTTCACCATTCATAATCATGAAACAGAGTCATTCCCCTTAATGGAAACATTTAGGCACCTCTTCACTCAATACAACTTCCAAATACAGGAAAGTGCAAGTACCTTTACTACGCCTAAGAAATAACCTAATCTTGCTATCATGCAAGCCACCAAAATGGAAATTCCTCCACCATCCAACATCGATGACATGAAACACCACATACGATTCATCACATCGTGCATAAAAACAATGATTCGTATTTTTTTCTCATCTGTCCTTAGTGTCTAGAACAATACAACTACAAAATTAGTTGTACCACCAGCGATGCAAACTCAATCCGTCTGCACCCTATCGACCATGTATGGTTCCACATCATAGACTATGGAATCCTATTCATGTATTTCAACCACCTTTGTTAGGACAGAACCACCTCCTCACGGCCTAAGACAAACTCACTCCCCCTTAGATACCTTGTTCCATTCAAAAGATGATATTTTTGGGGCCATGATAGAACTAGACTGTCCATGGGATGCAATGCATCACCACTCATTTTTTCTTCCCGAAAATACATTCGTCCCAAACAACCAAGAAAACCATGAGATATACGTAATCGAATCAAAATATTTACTTCCATCTAGGAAATTCGATTGGCTCAAAAATCCCATCCCGACACTCGTCATGTTCAAAGAAGGGAACATGTTGAATATTTCACCAAGCATCAAGGTGAATATCTCTAGCACTGGGTATAGCATTCTCCCGAGACGAAGTAATCTCTTACACAAACTTTTTCTAAGAGTGTAGAGAAATATTTGCATGGGATTATTCAAAAATGTCAGGGCTTAGTCCCACTATCATAGAGCACCATATTGACACCTAGCCTGGCATACCATCAGTACACTAGAAACAATGTCAGTTACACCCATCTAAGGCAGAAGAAATTAAGCAAGAAATCGACAAGATTCACAAATTTAAGTTTATCTACCTCATACCTTACACATCATGGGTTTCCAACCCTATTCCTATCATCATAAAACATGGCACCATTCGCTTCTGTACTGATTTCTGAGATTTGAACAATGCTTTTCCAAAAGACAACTACCCTACCATGTTCATCAACCAAGTCATCGATGCTTGCACTGGGCATGAAGCCCTATCATTCGTGGATGGTTTCTCAAGGTATAACCAAATCCAAATTCGGGATACCGATTAATACACGGTAGCTTTCAACACCCTGTGGGGCACCTTTGCATACGAAGTTATTCCATTCAGTCTTAGAAATACTGGAGCCACCTTCCAGCAGGTCATGAAATACATCTTCCATGACCTAACCCACCTTATCATCGCTTACTTGGATGACCTCAATGTTCGATCCAAGAAGTGCAATGATCATCTGGAATATTTACGGTTGGTATTCTAAAGGTGCCGACAATACAACCTATGCTTGAACCCTCTCAAATGCATCTTCTGCGTTAATGCATGTCTACTTTTAGGTTTTATAGTATCCCAACAAGGGTTAGAGAGGAACCCCTCAAATTCCAGGCTATCAAAGAGGTGCCACCACCACGAACCCTCAAGCAACTCCAAATCTTGCAGGAGAACGCCAATTTCCTGAGACGCTTTGTCCTAGATTATGCCACTTTCGAATAGGGATTTCTATGCCTTATCTATCAGGATATCCCATTTAAATGGGATGATCAAGATCAAAAATCATTTGAGGCGTTGAAATACATATTTTCTTAAGCCTCATTGATCAACACACCAAATTACGAAAAATATTACACCCTATATCTGTCAGTGTCAGAAACCACCTTAGCCAGGCTATTAATCCAAGACGGACCCAATGGTAAATACCATGTAATTTATTACGTGAGTAAAAAATTATCAGGCCCCGCATTAAGGTATGAACCCAAAGAAAAAAATTCCCTACCCCTTATAGACGTAGTCCAAAAAATTTGGCACTACATTATCTTGCGTTCTACAATAATCATCGCAACTATCAACCCCATGAGATACCAGCTGACCAACCCTTGATGAACAACAAATACGCTCGTTGGGTATTCATACTGTAGGATTTTTACTTACAGTCCAACTCCCCCAAGAGAAAGAAATCTTTGATCTTATTTGAGTTCATCAGTGACCTCCCAAGTTAGACGAAAGGATCCCCAGTCAACGACTCACTACCGAACGAACATCTCTTTCAATGATGACTGTATATCCATGGCATAGAGATATCCTCTTATTTCTACGAACCCAAAATTTGAATCCAAAGCTCACACGTGACGGCCGAAGGTGAATGCACCACCAGGCACCCAAATACCTCCTCATGGGAGACATCATTTATCGGTGAGGCATCAAAACCATCCTACGATGATGCCTCACGCACGACCATGTTGATCAAGCCTTTAATGACTGTCATAGTGGAGCTTCCGGTGACCACCTCTCTAGGATGGATACTGCTCAAAAATTTCTGCAAGTAGGATATTTTTGGGCCACCTTTTCCTGCCACTGCATCACAAGGGTCAAAGATGCAAGTGATGTCAATGTTTTGCTAACAAGGCAAGAGCACCTCCCACTCCTCTCCACCCAATCATTGTATTCGGTAACTTCTATAAATGGGGGATCAACTTCATGACATGCAACCATGCATCATTTGGAAACAACAAATACATCATCATCGTCATCGAGTAATTCACCAAATGGGAAAAATCCATGCCCACATATGACAACACGATAGGAAGAATGGCACAGTTTCTGTTCAACCATGTCATCACACGATTTGGTGTGCTGAAAGAGTTAGTGTTTGATCATGGAAGGCATTTAGAAAATGAAATATTCCAAGAGCTGTCTCACCACCTATGATTCACACATGAATACAAATCACCATACTATCCTCAGTCCAATGGACAGGGAGAAGCTGTCAACAAAGTTCTCAAAACAATGTTGCAACGTATGGTGAATAACCATAAGACAAACTAGTACTACATGGTTTTTTCTGCCCTATGGGCATATCGCACGAAAGTTAAAAAATAAACAGGATTCACACCCTTCCAACTAGTGTATAGGGTTGAAGTCGTGATTCCCATCGAACGTTAAATCCCTAAATTGCACACTGCCATCTAACTCCTCGATAATACCCAACCTTTAGAACAACAATTGGTACAACTAGAAATCATCGACGAAAATCGAAGAAAGCTGCTCCAACATAATGAGACACATAAAAAACAGGTAAAAACATCATTTGTTCACAACATCACCACTCGCTCCTTTACCAAGGGAGAGTTAGTCCTTCGCTATGATGTCGGGAAGGATGCCCTAGGACACAGGAAGTTAAAAACATTATGGGAAGGTCCATACATCCTAAAACATTGCCTCCTCAAGGGGGCATACATCCTGTCACAACTCGATGGTACATGCCTAACTAAACCCGTCAATGGGCTCTGCCTCAAAAAATGTTAACCATAAGGGGTCGGAGACTTCAGCCCTAGAGATAATATGCATGT
Source organism: Pinus albicaulis (assembly GCA_034641835.2). Lineage (NCBI taxonomy): Eukaryota > Viridiplantae > Streptophyta > Pinopsida > Pinales > Pinaceae > Pinus > Pinus albicaulis. Next base: position 160,799,339 of record CM076579.1, on the reverse strand, counting down.
AGAAAAATCTATTTTTTGATGATTAAAATCATCAAAGAATTATTCTAAAAAAGTGCTTTGGTGTGACCGATGGATTGTCCCCCCCTCCATTATTTTGGATTCGTTGATGGAGTATAGAAATGGTTTAAAAATATAGCAGTAGCTACCTGGGCCATCTACTATCCTAACCAATCGCCATTTTTCACTAATGGAGTATGCATCAGATCATCCACCAATAATTAGGCAGAATATAATGCAATCATTGGGTTCATGAGTGATGCCTTCAACCAAGGCATTCGCCATCTACATATCTACCTTGATCTTGAGCTGGTGGTTTCGAGGTTAAACCAATATTTTGAAGTACGTGATTCTCAACTATTTAGGAAGTATTTGCATGCATGAATATTAAGTTTCCTGTTTGATAATATCACATTCACACATATACAAATAAATCAAAACCAGAAAACTGATCGCATATCTAATCACATTCTAGACTGGAACGCATCTCGTATAAGCCATCATCCATAGAAAAAAAAACATAACAAATATATATTCATTAAAGGTACACGACATCCATCAAGAAAAATAACCATAGACACATCATCAAGAGCCACAAAAATACATAATACACATATATATCAAAAAATGTGTGTGAGTCAAAATACACAAGTCATGTCTCTCACCCACAGGTGAGCCAAAAAATATATATACATGTCATTAAAAAATAAGGGAAGCATCCTCATAATGGGCTCTTTCCCTGAATACATAATATTTCTAAGGTTGAGCCCCACCAAGTGGTTCCTCTGCACCCAGTATTGCACCCAGTGCTAGTATAGGTGCAACAACCAAAATATAAAGTGCCACACAGCGCAGTCTAAAATGATACACCCTCTCTCAAGCCATCAACATCTCAAACCATGCATCATCTAGGGCATCCAAAAAACCCTGGGTTGGCATACCCCAGGTCAACCTCTCCACCCGACCCCAAGCATCGACTAAGTCTATAGACCGAGTCTCAAAAGAAACTAGTTGCTCCTCAACCACCACTACTCATGCCTTATCTACCTTAGCGCGAATAAGAAGAGCAGTGTCCCCAGCAGCGGCCGCACTTCTACCCTCCCCTGAGGGTCCAACGCCATCAGCCTGCCCCCCAACCTAGTGCTAAGAAACTCCACCTAGAACCCTCCTCGGTGGTTGATGCCCCACCAAGTGGGAAATAGGACGCCCAACTACTCCCATGGGCCACATCTGCAAGAGGAACAAGGATAGTGTCAGTGTCACCACAATAGAGATATAAATATACGCATCGTAAAATACTAAAAAATGTAGAAAAACATCAAAACGTCATACCTGTAGGGCCCCACACATAACCACCAGCAAGACACTGAGGATCTGAGGACCAACCCACCACCACATTTGAGGATCTCGAAGAGGACCAATAGGCACTGGCACGATAGGTCGCAACATCACCACCCTCTCAAACATGATACTGTAGACTGTAGAGCATGCTGGCATATGTAAAAACTTTGGACGATCATCCTCAGACCTTCCCCATTTGCATCACCATGCCATCATATACATCGCATGCCCAATCATAAAAATGACTGGCCCAGAGCTAGCGCAAGACACCAATCTATGGTCTTGACTCCCTGTTGATCGACAATGACCTTGTCAAGCAAGCTATCATTGCTAGGGCACACCATTAGCTAGGTCGGTCACCGATGCAATAAGGACTCGCCCTTGAGAAAGAGGCACACCATCATAGTGCTGCTCTGCCTAGGAGGGAGTGGGTGTGGAAGCACCTCACCCTAAGGCAATAAGCCAGTCAGAAAGTACACATCCATCTCTGGATAGATGGTGACATCCCTACCTCACAAGACCATCTCCTTCTGTCCCTTTTTCCAGCAGTGGATGAGGAAATTATAAAGTAGGAGATCCTGTGATCTCAGGATATCATTCTCCAAGAAGTAGAGAAGGCCCCAATGTACTAGGAGCCTTTGTGCATTGAAATCTTGTGCCACAAAAATACGAAATCAGGCCAATCACACTCATGTCACAACATCCAGTCACCAAACAAAACCAAATCAGTCACCCAAAAACAAAAAAATAAAAAATTTTAAGCAAAAAATTTCCATGGCTCATTATCCCACCTATTTTCTACATAGGCACAATGTTGGCACGTTTGTATCAAAAACATAAGTGCGAGTCTTTGTGCAAAGACTTAGCCATGCACAAAAACCTCACGAGAAAAATTATTTTCCTGCGAGGTCCGCACACCTGTGCCTTGATCGACCGCGTTATCAAGGAAAAAATGAAGTAGGTATCTGTACAAAACTAAGTTTTATGGACCCCTCTCGGACAAAACTGAAAACTTCAATTACATGACATTCAAGGCCCTACCTAGCACTGACAGTGTGAATCCCAGGTACACGGCTAATTGTAATGGTAAGAAAGGCTCAGAAACAGGGGCTCAGCTATGACCTCAAAGCTCTCAAACAACAAAAATGAATTGAAATGAACCATATTGACCCATATATCACCCTTTTCTCGTAATTTTATATACCATAATGGGATCTCAGAACACCCAATCACCAAATCGAAAGAAGCACAATGATTAGCACCTCATCATGTCCAATGTAGGCTTCACAGATCCATGCCTCAGAAAAAATCATATTTCTTTCATGACAAGTACGCCCTCTCTTATTGATTTCCATTCAAAGTTATTTTCAATATATTTTAATAGAATAGATGCCTTCACTCGGGGTATTGTTGCAGGTATTACAAGCACGAAAAGTCACTTGTTTCCCTAGCCATTGAAGGTACAAGAGAAGGTATCATTCTACCCCCAACAGGATAGGATCCCCAAATATATTTTCATATTGTGACATCATTTCTCCACAAGAATTAGCCATAGGGTCCAGTCACCTGACCATTTTTATCATCCCCCCACCTTGCAAATTGTAATACTCTTCTCGATTGGTAGAGCATCACCCTCCATGGCGTCCATCACTCAAGTAGACCATAATATCTAATTCCATGGCCATAATATCTAAAATGGTTCCATGGCCATAATATCTAATTCTAGGAAATCATTTATGTTGATTCATCCATCATACATAAAGTAAATTTTTACCCATGTCATGATAAAACCCCTTTCCTAGACTGCTATTCTCATAAGTATATTTAATACGCAACACCGCGTCTCACACTTGGCCTGCCACACGCCCATTAGCATAGCCCATCTGTGAAACTTTTCATCCACTTCACAACCATCACACCAAGACCAGCCAATGGGGCCCCCACCCTTAGCAAAAACACCCTCCTCACACCATTAGCGAGTGATCATTTTCACATTTATTGGGGCACTAGTCTCCATGCCTGTACATTGAAACCCATTCTATATTCTTTTGGAAAGTGTACAAAGATTGTTTAGGAGAACACTTCCACCCATCCATCCACATTTCTCACCTGGAGGTAGTCCCTAAACACCCTTGGTCAGAGCTTCACATTCTTTAGCCAATCCAACCATGAGACTCATAACAACCACATAACCACCCTAGACATCCTAACAACCCCAGAGATTTCCTCACTAGAAATTGTTATGACAATCGCCGCTTGCATTTACAAGCTCCCACCATGGGCCGCTGAAATTCCATCATTAGTTACAACCATTTATCATCATCATGCCTATGTTAACCTATCACAACCTGTATGATACATCAGAGACCCTAGTCCCTTGCATCAGTACTTCTCTCATTCAATTGAGGCTTCCTTCTTGTCGACTTCAACACCCATCTTCCAAGAAGGAGACAGTACCTTGGATGGATCCTCACCTTAAGAGGGGCATCCTAGGATGGAATTATGGGATTCATCATTGCCCACTGATGTCATCGATCCTCCTGAAATTCAGCTACAACATAAGTTTTCATGCCAAGATTTAATCTTACTTCACAACCGTTTCAATTTTTCAGAATTTGTTGAAGACCCATGACATTTTAAGCATCTATTTCATAAATGATTACATGGGAAGGTCCGTGGTCAGATAACCATGCATACAATGAGAATTTACTATAAAAACATGTCATACCAATATTATGCATGTGGGAACTACATTCAGCCTACTGTGAAAGAAAAAACGTGAGGGCATCAACAACCATCATCATCAACCAAACAATAGGTCACTACCACAGAAGTGACACAAACAGAACCTCTATCTATCAAATAAGCTTTAACTAGCCAAAACATCATGAGCATGGGACATGCCCGCCTCATAGAAATATTTTATTTATTTTATCACTGATAGGTTTCCACCACAGCATGGTACCTATTTTAGTCACGGCAAGGGGTCTCCAACCTTGGGTTTCACGCAAGTTACTCTCTCTCTCTCTCTATCGCAAAAGAATTATAAAGAAAAAATAATATAATGTATTTTGGATATACAATTCTTCCTAGAAATCATACATTAGAGGGCAACTGTTATCACTGAAAAATCGTACAAGAAAAAGACATTAGGAAATGTCAAGCAAAAGGTACAAATAATGATTTATAGGGAAGAAAGACATTATAGGATCTAAAATTTTTAAATTTTCCTAAGGTCAAGGAGGAATATTTATCAAATAGCACATAGAAATCATTGACCCTAAGCGATCCGGGTGACCTTTTCCTCGATAGTAGCGAAGATCATCGCAGCTATCCCACAGATAGTCGCGTGGTCCTGGGTATGTGGAAAGTCACCATCCGAGAGACCTTGGCACACTTGGAGAAGAATATTCCCACTCAAGACAACCAAGTACAGCTCCCTTGGAGCCACCTTGAGGCCTTAAGTGCAACACACAATGGAATCAGCCTCCCACTCTTGTGTCAACATCCATCTTATACAAAGAGAGGGAGGGAAAAATTAAAATTTTCCTATAAAAGACTACCATGGGAAGAGGAACATGAGAACACATTGTTATGCTGACCAATTTTCTTGAGAGAAAACCAGCATTGTGTTTTTCAATAAGCAAGGAGTGGAAGGATTCAACTGTTTTCCATCCAACACCTCAATCCAAGAAAAGAAGTTCACCAAGTGTCAATTATTCTACCATTCGTCGAGGAGAGAGAGAGGCTTGTAAGAAGCTTAAAGGTAAGAGACCTTATTGCCTTGAATATTAGAGCTCCATAGCTCCAAGGATTCATTGCAAGTGATTTAGCATCCTATTCTCTTATACCATCAACAACTAATAAAACGGGAAGGGTTCTCCGTTTGGATTATTAGTGTGTCTGACTCGATTGAGCTTATTATTGTAGATGAGTATTTTGTTTCTCGTTTCTTCTTTATTGTAGCATGCTATGTTCTTTAGTTAATTTAATACATGTTATTTTGTTCCACTAACAATATAACAAACCAATTGACATGTTACTTGCTTGTAGGAAAGAAACCTCCCCTATCAAGCATAGTGTATTTAATCTACCCATGCATGAAACACACTACAACAGTAAGGATAACCTAATATTTCTTGGAAGATTAAGGAAATATCTCATGTAATATATCCAATCCACATTGTTCAAAAGGCTGCTCAGTGTTGATTGGTTGAAGAGGCAAGCCTAGTTTTCTCTGTCTTCCTCCAACAATCTGAATTTTTTTACGTTTCCTTACATATGCATGGGTATCTTTAAACAAATTGGGCCATTAATATCCAGCATGCAGGATTTTGTGAGTGATGGTGTCCCCTCCAAAGTGTCCACCAATTGGTCCATCATGTAACTCTTGTGAAACCTTTAGTGCTTCATATTTTTCTAAGAATCTTAACAAAACAAAATCATATTTTTTTCTGAATAGAACCTTATTAATGATTTCAAATTGATTTCCTTTCAATATTAAATCCATTTTCCTTTTGTAATTGAGTTCAAGGGGAGTATAAAAATTATCTAGGTAAAAAATGCAATTAGCATATTTGGATTTATTATTATTAAGGCTTACATCAAATATCTGGATAGTGTGACCTTAGTCTTCATCAACAAATATATTGGAAGCTCCAGTAAGCAATCTACAAAAACATTGTCCTCTAAAAATTTTAGCTGGTTTGATCTTTATGTCATATTCTTGCAAAGCTTTGACCACATTTTCTCATTTATCTCCTAACTCTTTTTGAACAAGAAATTGTCTAACTACTGGGAATGGGACAATTACTTTGGTGTGAGTGTTCAGAAGAAAATTCCAGAAATTCTTTATGGATTTGAAAATAGAAAAGGCTTGTTTTTCGACTTCTCACTAATTCAATTTTGCACCCTAAAATTTTGAGTTGAAGAAAGAGATAGGTGCTTCTATTTTTTTATCATTGAGTTGTGTTAATATCGCAACATAAGATGTTTTGGAAGCGAAAGTATACAAACTAAAATTATCCAAAAAATTGGGAGTTGTTAAGAGGGACCATCTATAATGGCTTGTTTGATTTACTCAAAATATTCTCTTTCATTATGGACCCATTTGAAAAATAAGTTTTTATTGATCATCGCTTGTAAAGGAAAAAAAAATTGATAGAAATCAGGAACAAATATCTTAACAAAATTAATCTATCCTAGGAACGATTGCATAAACTGAGTTTTTATTGATCATCGCTTGTAAAGGAAAAACAATTTGAGAGAAATCAGGAACAAATATCTTAACAAAATTAATCTATCCTAGGAACGATTGCATAGAATTTTTTTTACGAGGCAAAGAGATTTCAGATGTTTCCTTAATCATATTGGGATCTATGAAAATTCCTTCTTTGGATACAATAAATAGTAAGAGTTTTCCTTCACTTAGAGAAAAATAGGACTTCTTGGGGTTTAGTGAAATTCAAAATTTTTTGCATCGCTCAAAGATCTATTTTAAGTCATGGAAATGATTGCTTATTTTCTTGGAATATATGGTCATATCATCCATGTAGACAACAAAAATTTTATTTCTCAGACCCCTAAAAGATATGTCCATAACTCTTTGGAAGGTTTCTTGTGCATTTATTAATCTGAAAGGAATTTTTTGGTAGACATAAGTTCTCCACCTAGTTCTTAAGGTAGTTTTCAACCTATCACCTAGATGAAAAAGGATTTGGTTATATCCTGAGAAACCATCAAGGAAATACATAAGTTCAGAACCAACTACATATTGTAGGATTTGTTCCATAGGTGGTAGAAGAAAGTTTTCCTTTTCACAAGTTTTATTTAAATTCCTAGTCAATGAAAATGTGTATGTGACCATTCTTCTTCCTCACATGAACCAAGTTTGAAACCCATATATAATGGCTAACTAGAAAAATGATCTTGGCCTTAAGAAGTTTTTTCAACTCACTCTTAATTTTATTTTGTAGATTTGGATGAATTTTCCTCAATTTCTGTTCAACATGTTTATCATCAGATACTCAAAGTGAAAGCATTTTTGTATCTCTTAAACAAATGAATAAATGAAAATATTTCATTTGTTGAGATGCCATACTTAAATTGATGTTCTAGGGTTTAAGGTCTATCCCAAGGTTTACTAATTCAAACCTCAAAGTTGAACTTTGGAGTTTATAGTTAGTTACCTTTTTGAATCTATCCTTTAAGTCATACAAATATTCAAGCTTTACTATAGACTTAGGTACGGAATTTTCCTTAGTTGATTGTCTCAACTGTTTGTTGTGATCATCTTCATTTGATCATTGTATGACCCTTCACATGTTAAAAGGATTAAAATGTCTTTGTCATCATCAAACATATGCCAATTGGTGACATTATGAGGAATGGATGGGTGAAAAATTAATTCAATTTAAAATCTACCTGGACTATAATCCTCAGGTGGAATGAGTCTAGATGCTACATTAGCTAGCAGGTCAACACTAGCATTTTAAAGTCTTGGGATAAGAGAAATATTAAATGCTAGAAAATGTAAAGTGAGAGAATAAATGACAGATTTATAATTCTTTAAATGAATAGAGACAGAGTGAATGGTGTTTGTCACCTATTTTACAACAATTTATGAGTCTCCAAACACTTGAAGGTATTTCACACCAAGGCCTATTCCTTTGTACAAACCTTGGAGAAGTGCTTCATACTCAACAATTTTATTTGTGCATTCAAACTCTAATCTACATGCTAACATTGTTTTTTCTCCTTCTTGAATTATTAAAATGCATCCTGATCCTGCACCATCATTATATTTAGAGCCATCAAAATATAGAGTCCAAAAAAAAATATATAACTATTGGTTTATCTACAATATTTGTAAATTTGGATTAATCTTTCTGTGAAAGAATTTCAATTTGGGAAGTGAAATAATTGATTGAGAAAGGTGATTCTTGCGCATTAAAACTACCCAAAAAGGATTCAGAAAATTAGTTCTCAAGGATATTATTGGTGAATATCATCGGTTCATTATATTCCTCAAAATCAGTTACTGAATGTTTCATATTCTTTTCTTGATAAATTCGAATATGCTCAGGTTTTCCATTGTAAGGAAGCCACATATGAGACCATTTTGTGTTAAAATAACCATGGAGTTTATCACACCAATATCTACTCATAATAAAACCATAAAAGTGAGGAATATCAGAAACAAGTATATCAATAATTTGACATACTTTCGAATTGGAAGAAATTCTTATGAGAACGGAATTCATTTCCCCTAAAACGTTGACTTTGGTCCTATCAAGTTGAACAATGTGAACAATGAATTTTTGAGGCGAATTATTTAGTTTCAAACAAACTAAATTCACTGTTATATTTGAATACACCATTGAATCTACGAAGAAATTATGCACATTTCTATTGAGTATCTCAAAAGTAAAAAGGAAAGGAGGATATGGGAATTTGATCTATCAGCAATTAATATAGCATCAATGGGATCGATATTTTCTAAAGTGTGATTGGTAGGTTTTCCTTTTCCTTTAGAATCTTTTTATCTGATAGCAGTATGTAAAGGAGATGCAAGGACTGCATTTAATTCTTTAAGTAAACATTTATCTTGTTTCAATTTTCTTACTTCTTACAAGAAAATATTATCTTTCACCTTCTTCATATAATCAACTATATTATATTCAATGGTGCCAGAAACCACCAAAGTCTTAGATGTAGATGGAGAATTTGAAGAAGATGGAATTGATTGAGAAGATGTGGAAGGAGATTTTTTATTTGGACTTTTATCTGTAGTAGTAGAAGTATAGGGTTTATGTTTTTGAATTGATTGAGAGGAGTCTTTAGGTCCATTACTTCTTCTGCTAACAAGTAAAGTTTCATGATCCTTGTGTTGGTGGATTCGATGCACGAGTGTATGAAGTTGCACCAGTTTAAGGGGTGTGGTCTACCCCTATAAACTATTGATAATAGGAAAAAAGTGGTGGAGCTCAAAAGCATATAATATAGAGGAAAAAATATGCAAATTTATGCTCAAAGTAAACTAAAAAACGAAAACACAAATATACAGAAGCTATTGAAGAGATTCAAAATGATAATAATGCAAAAAATGGCTCAAAGGCCTCTTCTTATTAAACGTTTGAAATGGAGAAGAAATTTTACCCACTTGCCAAAGGGCCCCTAGGTAATGGCTCTAGGTCCCGATGCAAGAATGTTGGTTTCCAAGCTCTGCCTCTGATGCAGTCTCCCTCTCTCTTCGTTGTGATGGACTAGGATTGTTGGGTGGCCAAAAATCGAGTCCCCTCTATCTCCAACTTTGGGTCACACACTGCTGGTATTGCTTGGGAAATTTTGGCCAGCATAACAATTTGATCACAATTTCTTCATCTCTTGGTGGCTTTATATTGGGGATTTCAAATCCTTCTTCCCTCCCTTGGTACATGATGGACGGTGACCCAAGGGAGAGGTATGATTCCATTGTGTGCTCTAAATATTCCTTTGTGTGCTCACATAGTGTCTAAGGAGGTGCTGGTGGTTGTCCTTAGGCAGATTCATGTAAGGAGTAACTGTCCTTTGCTTTGTGTGGTCCCGGAAAGTGAATTTTTTCAATTTCCAGGAATGTGCGCTTATCGAGAAAAAAGGGGTGCAGAAGGTGCTCTTCTCGTCGAGGACTAAGCGTGAAATTTAGCATTTAAGTCTAGTTCAAATATAATTTTCTCAAAACCTTAGAGATTTTAAATACTTCTTGATTCCATAATGTGTTCATGCCATGTAAATCCTTAGGCTTGAAATTAATTAATGCCATCTTCTACTGTAAGATTTTCCAGTGATAACAGTTTCCCCCTAATGTGTGAGGTCTAGGAAGGATTGTATAGCCAAAATACATTATAATTTCTTTTCTGTATCATGCGCAGAGAGAGAGAGAGGCATGCGTGAATCTTGGAATTGACAACACATTGCACCGTTTCCTAAATGACCATGGCCTAAGGGACCCCTAAAATCAAACAAAATATACAACATATATACAAAATTTCAACGAGGTGGGCATGTCCCATGCTCGTGATGCTATGGCTAGTTAAACAAATTGAAAAATACATGTGCTATATACATCACTACCGTGGTAGTGATGTTAACGGTTATTGACGATAACTGTGATGCCCTCAGCGGCATTTTTTTTCTTTGACGATAGGTGGAATGTGGTACCCATATGCGTAAACTTGGTATGACATCTAGTTGCGCAATGTACCATATCTACTGGCTGGGAACTTCCCATGTAAGAATTGTTGACAGAGACGCTTATGGAGGCAAGGGTCTTTGACGGATCTTAATCAAAGTGTAATGGTTGTACGGTACGATATCATCTTGACATGAAAGGTTTTTTTGTAGTCGAATTTCAGGAGGATCGATGACATCTGTGGACAATGATGTCTCCCACAGTGCCACCCGAGGATACCCCTTTGCATGGGGAGGGGTGATTCAAGGTACTGCTTCCTTTTTGGAAAGGAGGTGTCGAGCTTGACAAAAAGGAAGACTTAATCGAGTCATGGGTTGCCAACATGAGGGGTTGAGGACCTAAATGTGATGGGTTTAACATAGCCATGTTGGTGAGAGGTGACTGAAAACCAATGATGGGGATTCAGTGGCCCGAGGTTGGAGTATACTTTAACAGCTTTGTGGCAGTCATAGTTATTTCTGAAGGGAAAATCTCTGGAGTTGGTATGGCTTCCAGGGCGGGTGTGAACCGACTATGAATGTCATGATGGTGCATGCATGGGGGTGAAATAATCCAACCAAGGAGAATGAGGGAATATTTCCATGGGGGAAAAGATGAAATATGAGGGCAAGGCAACGAAGTGCATCGTTTGCGGTCTTTTTACACATACCAAAAGAATAAAATAATGAGGTTTGGTTTGTACAAAACACAAAGACGGGTACCTCGAAACATGAAAGGGTTCACTCATTGAAGGTGTGAGGATGGTGTTTTGCTGGGGGTGGGGGTCCCATTGGTTGGTCTCATGTGCGGGGTTGATGAAGCAGATGGAGGAGTCTCACAGATGTGATAATGCTGATGGAGGTATGGTGGGCCAAATGCGATGCGTAGAGGTGCAGTCTCAATCTAGTTATACAACTTGGTCGTCTCGGAAGGGGGTTTGAGTTTGAATGGTAAACTTGAACTTATCCATGATGAATGGATGGGCATGAGGTGCTTTGTGGACTGAAATGGTATGGGCATGGCGTCACTTGTGTTGTGATATATGGTCTACTTTGAGTGACGAGCGCCATGGAGGGGAGGCTCTACCGACCAACGCGAACGTTTATCATGTGCACGGTGAGGTGATGATAAATGTGGTCGAGTATGAGGACCCTATGGTTTATTTATGATGGAGAAATGATGTCAGGATATGCAAATTTTTCTAGGACTCTATCATGCTAGAGGTAGAATGATACCTACTCCAGAACCTTCAGTGGATGGTGTTATAAGTAGTTTGTGTGTTCCTCCTGCAAAAAAAAACTACCTCAAGTGTATGCATCTTCTTTTTATTAAACATTATTGAAATGCATGAGCTTTAAAAAAGGAAGATGGGAGGGTGCATACCTGTCGGCGCTAGAAAATTATTTTTCTTGGAAAGCGAATTTGTGGCATCGCTTTCGTTTGTCATGGCATACTGATCATGGTGAAACTTGCGGATTGCACAATGGACCTTCTAATATCCTGTTATGGACCTCTGAAGTTCTAGAAAAGGGCAATAAATATGGGATTACGGCCCTAATCCTATTCATTTGTACTCTCCGATGTTTGGGAGATCAGAGGTGCTTGTAGAGAATTTCTTGCCATTGTGGTTAGCTCCTGTACCAGGGACTAGTGATATTATGCCTAGGTAGCTTTCATGACATCCTGCATTGTAATTTGTTCAGTTTGAGGGTGCCGAGGGTCGTACAAATTAGGTTTGTACGGCCTCTGAGTGAATTTTTGCCCTAGATTGCATGGGCGATCTAAGAAAAAGGGTGCCTCCTTTGTGTGCGATTATGAGGGACAGGCACACGAGGGCGTGTTGTTCCCTCGTTTTTACATGGCACGCCTGTGAAAAATACAAGCACGCAAGGACACGCCTGCCTGAGGGATAGGCACGCAAAGGCCATGATGAGCGAAAATTTTGATTTTTTGTCTATTTTTGATGTTTTTCTCTGTCCTGATGGGTACCTGTGTTGCTGGTAGGTTGGTGTGGAGAGAGTGGGACTGGCCCGAGATCTAGACCACTCTAGCTGCTGATGCTGGGGCGCGTCGTCAGTTGGTTCCATCGGGCCTTCTAAAATTTGCTGAGAATGAGTTCCTGCAGTCACAAGACCGTTTGTTACATTACATTATACAACATTCACATAGGTGGCGCAACATGTTCGTGCTGCATGGGACAAACCCGGTGATCCATCCTAAGATGGATATTTACTTTGTGATCGGGTTACTTCCTAAGGGTGAGGCTCTAAGGTAACCACTATCTGCTGGGAGAGTGAACCTTGACAGATTCCGAAGGCGACATTGTTGTGGTGCCCCTCTTACTGAGGGATACATCATCATTTCATTAGTGACATATGTGGTAGAGTGGTGTCCTCTGGTAGTTATTGTGCGACTTGCAGGGTCAGTTGCTTCACATAGGGCATCTGGCCCGCAAGTTGGAGTTTTATGTCGACTAAAGGGCGAGAATTTTTTCGATTTTGCCCATTTTTTTTTTTGATGTCATGGTGTCACAATTGAATAAGGTCCAACATGGATCAACGTCTTTTGCGTATGCTAGTATCTTATGCAGCATTATGTAAGAGCGGTTGGTGCTGCTGAGGTTGGAGGTGGCAGTGCCTATTGGGGGGTCGCGAGAGCCACGCATGAGGAGGTGGGCTCCGATGATGCTGTGAGGCAATGGTGGCATGGTGGTTTGTTATTGGAATGACATGATAGAGGCCTATTTTGAGGCCAATCCATTGATTTTCTTGCCATACCCATATGCAAGGCTGGACTTTTGGGGTGACCCAGACATGGGTCTCCCTTTCGGTTATGTTTGGGGACCTGCAAGTAGGTGTTAAATATATTTTATTTTTTTGCATTTGTTTGAGTATTTATGTAATTATGTGTATTTTTATTGACACTGACATAATTTATTTCGTTTACTCATGCAGATGTTGGCGAGGTAGGTCACCTTGTGGCCCGACTGGAGGGTCACGACCCTTTGCTCCGACCTCGAGGTGGTCAGGGAGGAGGAGTTGTAGGTGGACCAGGTCGGGATGGTGCTGGCCCTTCTAGTGAGGGTAGCAGATTGACTACAATAGAGGTTTTTACCGAGCGAGCTCGTGCTGATGCAACTGAGGCTCGCAATGTAGTACTGACAGCTCAGGTGGCCGCTCTTGAGGAGTTCTGGGGTCGAGTGGACCACTCGACCTAGGGTATGCCTACGTGAGGTTTCATGGATGACCTCTATGATGTTTGGTTGGAGACGGTGATGGCCCATGAGAGGGATTATCGGCCCACTCTATGTCGGGTGGAGATTGCGGTGGTGATAGCGGCTCCGGTGGTGGCACCAGGAGCAGTGGTCAGTCCAGGTGCTCCTCTTGAGGGGGAACCCCGCTAGAGTATTTTGTACATAGGGGTAGCACTCGTTATGAGGATGCTTCCCTCTTTTTTTTATAAGACTCTTGTCTCTTTGGGCTGGCCAGAGGGCCAGCGACACTATTTTTGTACTCAGATACATATATTTTTTTGATATATATATGAGAGATGGTTTTGCAGCTCTACATGATGTATCACCTGTTTTGGTTTTTTTGTTGTGTTATGTTAATGGATGTCTATATTTTTGGTTTTTATGTATGATGGTTTATTCGAGATGCATTCCAGTCTATTATATTGTTAGCTATGCGATCAAATTCTTGGTTTTTATTCCTTGATACATGTGAAAATGTAATGTAATAAAATTCTCTGCTTAATATTTTGGCACACAAATATTTTCTAAACATAACTTTGTCTCTAGTCTCAAATGTTTGGTTTAGCTGTGATACTAGTAACTGGGAATCGAGGTAGATATGCATGCGGTGAATGCCCTGATGGAGGGCCTCGCACATAAGTCCAATGACGGCATCATATTCTTCCTGATTGTTTGTTTTTGAATCGATACACACGCCATTTGAGCATAGTGGTGACCGATCAGGGCGATAAATGACCCCGGTGGCTGTGGTTAAATTTTGAGACCATCTTGACGCTCCATCAGCAAATCCGAAATATGGTTAATTTTGGTGATCCATGTTGATACTTTGAGCACTTTTCTCTAAGTCTTTGGCTCAAAAATTTTGAGTGGGTGGTTTTTTGTGTACTCTTATTCTAGGGGAAGGGCCATTGGAGCCCTTATGGGTAGAACTTCTTGAGGTAAAGGCTGTTGATGGGGTTAGTGAGGCAAGTCCCGTCCGGTTCCATCAAGATGTATGCCCCCTATCGGAGGTAGTGTTTGATGATGTAGTGTCCTTTCCACAAGGTTTCAAAATTTTCTGGCCCTAAGGCCTCTTTTACGACATCATAGCGGAGGACTAATTCCCCCTTAGTAAACGAGTGAGGGGTGATGTGGCAGTCAAATGATGATTTAACCCTTTTCTTATGGGCCTTGTTATATTACAGCAGCTGTCGTCAATTTTTTTCAACAAGCTCTAGTTGTACTAGGCGCTGCCCCAAAGGTTGAGTGTCATTAAAGAGTTCGATGGCAGCATGAAAATTGGGGATTTTGTGGAAATTAATGCAAAGGCACAAGGTACCCTGGTTTTTTGTGACAGGAATATGATGGAAATCCTTAGACGAGGGTGAGGCAGTAATCCTATCGCCAATATGAGGGGATACAAATCGTATATGATGAACTCTATCATTGAAATTTGGTGGGGGAATAATCTCTGTAATGGGATTTTGTATGGACTCAAAGTTAGGTTCCCCACTAGACTTTGCAAAGACTTTTCGCAAGGGGCTTGAGTTCTCTGCATTGGTTGACTTGGTGATCATTCCAATCACATAGGTCGCATGTTATCCTAGGCTTGGC
The DNA here is from genome assembly GCA_034641835.2 of Pinus albicaulis. Taxonomy (NCBI): domain Eukaryota; kingdom Viridiplantae; phylum Streptophyta; class Pinopsida; order Pinales; family Pinaceae; genus Pinus; species Pinus albicaulis. Next base: position 160,783,947 of record CM076579.1, on the reverse strand, counting down.
TAAGGTTACTAGTTGGTGGTGTGTTGTCTTTTCAGGCTTGACACACCATTGCAGAGGTGGAGACATTGATCCGGTGATGTACCTTTTATGCCATTCCCAAAGATCGTCCTGTCTCTTCTCTATGGCATTAATCATGTCTATAGTGGGACAAATTTGTGAGGCATAAGTACAATGTTGATTGTAATTATTACCTTGACATATTAGGAAAAATATCCTTGATATGAAGGTTTTGTCTAGTTCAGTTCGAGGTCTAATGGGGAGCCAGTGCCGAAAGTCTGCTAAATCAGGGTAATGGACAACTGCATGGTACGTCTTTTTGCATAACGTACATGCTCATCGTTGATGCGAAGTGTCGTTGGGGGTAACTAGGAGTTCCCTTTTCGGCCGTTCTTTGGCTGTCAAGAACATGATGGACCCGCTCATCTCTTCTGCTTGGGTCATGGAGCTGCCGATGGACTCAGCATCCATATTGTCTTCTTGGGAAAGGCGGACTATCACTGAACGGAGGCTAACAAGGGCTAGTCGGAAGCGAGGTATGTAGTGACAATCCTCCAAAAGGTTATTGTCAGTGCATAACGGGCATGTGAATTGCGCTGCCCATAGCCCCACGTAGTAAACCCTTTCGATTGGATACCATCTGTGAATTAGCTCCAAGGCTGCGCACTCATCGAGGTAGTGGCCACGTTCATCGCATAGCATGTAACATATAATGGGAATTACTGGGGGCCTTTATACAATCCTATGTTCCTCTTGTAAGTATAGGATGGTAGGAGGCTCGTCATTGATAGACTGGATGGATGGATCTTCTTGATAGGATCGCTGAACTGCATGTAAGGCATCCCTATATCGTGGTATCTCCGGGAAACGGTGGGTATAGTGCTCGTAGGTGCCATAGAGAGAACATGCGTGATTGGTACGCAGTGGTTTTCCTTTGCCTTTGGTGGTAGGTTCCTTTTTCTTGGAATACGGTGTCTAGATGTCTACTTCAGAGCCGATGAGTGGTTTTAACTCGTCCAACTCCGGACATATGTGGGTAGGGTGGCCTATAAAATCACATATATCGTAGATTGGTGAATCCCTTTGAACAAAGGGGGTCACCATCTTCTTTCCTCTATTTTTTTTTTCTTGGATGTGATAACCGGTTTCGTAATGGGAACATCCTTTGTGGGGGTGGTCTCAACCGTTTCTTGGGTTGGTTGGGGTTCCTCGGGGCTGAGGGGCTTTAACCCTGTGGAAGTAATGTTGGTGGCTCCAGTTCAAGAAGGGGGGATGAGGTAGCAAACTGGGAACACCAATGATATGTTGGGTAACACCACTATTTCCAAAACTTGTTGGGAGATGAAGCCAGCTGGGGGGTAGAGGAAAGGGGTTTGGGAGGCGACGTAGGCTAGAGAGGCTATCGTGGCTGATGCCTCAGTGTCATTACTACTTCAGTCCATTTCCTGACTGACCTTGGTGCTTGATGTAGACATCATGAACACCAGGGTCCCTGTGGCATCGAGCGATGCCTCAGGGATAATGGGAGGATCTCCTAGGAATTACCCTAGGATGGACGATGGTTTGAATTGGCTAGGGCCATATTCTTGGTACCGTGAAAGACCATCTGCGGCTGTATCTACATAGGGTATAATTACATCCGTGTTGGTTATGAGACGGTTCTCATTGTGTATCAACTGGTCTACAGCAATGATGTGATCCTTGTGGGGGAATGTCATAATGCAGAAGACAAAGGAGGCTATGGTGGACATGGAATACACATAACTCTGCCCGAGGAGTATGTTGTAATCCAGGTGACCGTCCAATAATTCAATGTCTATGTGGACCATCTTACCAGTTAAACAAACCGAGACATTTTGGTAGAGGTCGACGGGGGTCGAGGGACCACCATTGTAGGCTCGAAGCATTATAAGCGAGGATTTTAGTTCGAGAGAACCCATTTTCTGCCAAAAATTTTTTCACATGATGCATGTCGATGCACCCTCGTCAATGACACATCGGTGAATAGTGATATTCTGGAATGATACCAGTATTTAGAAGGCGACCATGGAAGGAAGCCTAGGGGTGGCATTGTCTAAGTCAAAATCCATCATGCGCTTATTGGAAAGGTCGATAGTGCCTAACACGGAAAGTAGAGCTTTCTGTTGCTTTGGGCACGAGTGCAGTACTTCCAACGCAGACATAGCAGTAGGTGATTGTGCTAAATCATCCACGATGCTATAATATGGCCGCTTTGGAGTAGTTTCCTGCTCGCCTATTAGGTCCCTTTTCCATCTTTGGTAATGGTTCTATAGGCATATTTGAAATTCTCAAAGTTGCAGTCGGTGTACTAGTACTAGCCCCTGACATAGTGGAGTCTAGTGGGGTGTTGTAACTGCGATTCCATGTTTGGAAAAAGATTTCTTCCTCAGTCATGTAGATTTCACGGCTACTTTTCCCGGAATCGTCTGGGTTTTGTTGCTGAGTGATAACCGTCCCTTGGTGGGGGAAAGGTTCTTGCATAACATCGGGTTTTTGGGAAGATCCTCCTTGTCCTTGGTTACTCTGAAGCTTTTTAAGCTCAGGGAGATCAAGTCAGTGGTCAGTATAGTGCCCGTACTCACCACATATTGAACAAGAATGGTTTGTTCGCAGAGGTGGCCTTTTGCCTTGCCATTGGGCATTGCTTGGCTCCTGGTTTTGATTCTTGATAGAGTTGCCTTCAACCTAGGATCGTGGTGGGTGATGTTGGTTTCTGCCCCCCTTTCTAGGGTTCCATTTTGGCTTGTTTTTTAATTTTTTCTCAACCACATTAGCAGGGTAGTTCTCCTAGATATACTGGTGTGGTTGATTGTGGGACGGTTGCACAAAGTTCACCTGTGCATTAGTTTGCGTAAGTGTGTCGTGTGCTTGGGACTGAGCATAATTTTGTCCCTTGTTTGGACATGGACATTGGGGGGGAGCTCTTCTGTCAATTTTTCTTTCTGCATACAGGGTCCCCTCAACTAGAGGATAGGGTCCTCATTGGTGATACGCTTGCGCCCTACTAGTCAAATCTTGTTGAGGCATGTGATAACTTTGAAATCCAGGCTGAGACATGTTCTGGGTAGAATTATCTACATAATCGGGGTTGTGACTACTGCTGCCTAGGTAACCTTGGGTCATTGACCCAATTAATCTATTTGCAGAATTCGACGCACCTGGAAATTCTTGATAAGTTTGTAAGCGCAGGGCATTAGGCAGGATATTGTAAATGTATTTTGACTGCATATAAATTAGTTCAATCTTCTGGGCTTTACTGATTGCATCCTCTTCAGATGTGGGGTATTTTTGCGACACATCCTTTGAAATATCTGCCGTCAGAGTTTTCAAGAATAAATCTAAGAGGACCTGATCCACCAGTTTAGCTTTTCATAAACTGCGACGGTGCATCCATTCATGAAGATGGCCAGAGATATGGACAACGAGGGTTTGTCTAAAATGAGTTAGTAACTCCATTCCCAAATCATGGTGAATGGGTAAGTGAAAATAAGTGAGAAACACAGTAGCGAGGGCACTAAAGGTTCCATGTGAAGTAGGAGGTTTCTCCATGTACTGCTTCACGGTTAGTCCCATAAGAGTGAGTTGAAATAGCCACAATCAAATAGTGTCATCGATGATACTATTCGATGAGCACCATGGGTGAAAGGTCATTACATGATTACCTGGCTCTTCCACTTGCTTGCCTTCGAAATTTGGTATATCTGAAGGGAGCTTCGTGGGCATGGGAGGCCATGAAGGAATGTGTGCGATGGGGTCATTTGTGAGCTTGGTTAAATCGGGTAGATTCAATGCAGCTAAGAAGGGTGACTATGAGGTTGACGCCATGGAAACGTGTGAAGACATGAAGTCCTGGTTATAATGAGGGTTACTCTGTGATGTACCCTAATGTGTGTTTAGCTAGCTTCCCGAATGGGATGTGCTCCTATGCCCCCTAGGGGTCGAGGGGGTAGTGGTGTGTGGTGTGGTGTTGTGAGACTGACTAGGGTTCCCAACTATAGTTGCTCCAATAAAGGATGAACCAATGACAGTGGCAGTGTTCCGTCTTTGACGCCTGAATGGTGAAAGACTTGGAAACCCTCCCTATAATGGGAGAAAGTCCAAAACACGCCTAGATCGACGAGATTCCATTGGAACTGTTAGGGTGCCGACCAGGATAGGTTTTGGAAAAATTTGAGAGGATAGAGTCTATGATCATGACAAATTTATGGCCACATACATAAAACAAAGTGAAAATGAAAATAATTTTTCCTTTACCTTAACCTATGTGATCAATCAAGCAAAAAAATGGTTTTTGCTTTCTTGCGCGTGATACTCAAAATCCTATAAGACCTATGCATCCTCACACACTCAAAAGTAACTGAGCCTTGAGAATATTTCTTTCGAGTAGTGGCCTGTCCGTAAGGGCGGTGATGCCTGGTCAATTGAAGAGGATCCTGAGAGTAGCAGTAGAGGTCTGGTGCTTTCCTGTACCTTCACCTATAGGGTAAAGGATGCCCTAGTTTTTGGCCACTAAGAACCACCATCACACATGAGCATTCGAGTCTTGGGCTTCTTGGTATTAAGCTAACAGTACCGAGTATCAGCCGGGTCAGGTAGCCCCATCTGATACCATACACATTGTGCCTAAGCATTACCCCCTCTAAATCAGGTCTCTACCGCGCTTGGGTTTTCTTTTCCATGGGCTGGTAGGTGAATTTTAAGCTCCCTAAATACACAACTTCTATGTTTCAATATGAAGTATGATCAAGGTGGCTTATTGAATTCCTAGCTCCTTGATCCTAACTTAAACTATAAATTCTTTTGTGGCCCCTGTTGGGAGAATTTAGTGAGTTTTGGTTAAGTTAGTTTTAGGTGTCTTCCTTTGCTTAGTGGGTGAGTGTGTGCGAGCATATGGTGAACAATATCATAGTTTGAACATATGGATATCGGTGATCCTTTACAAAAGCCCCCTAGTTAAACTATGTGATGTTGTTCCTTGCTCAAATGGAAAACATTTGTGGATAAGGGGCCACTTTCAAATTTTCCTAGTTAATCTATGTGACTAAATAAAGGGAGATGGAGAATTGTAAATATAGAGCATTCATATGATTACCTAGGATCACTAAACGGTGCAAAGGTAGCAGAAATTACTTGCTCTAATCAACAAATCGATCCTAGTTCCACAATCCCTAATGCATAAATTGAACTAAACTAAACAATTCCTACACTAGAAAATAAAAATAGCTTACATGGACTAGTTAATCTAAGTGTGCATACCAGAATTTGCAAAACATAAATCGTTCGGAAAGAAATGGTTAATTCGCCCCCTATTTAAACTATGTGAAGGTTTTTTTTCAAAAAACAAACTTAAATGAAAACTAACTCTATCCCTACATAAGGCAGCTAAAAGTAAGTTCTCAGAAGTTGTGGGGTATCAAAAAAAGTGTTGGAAGATACATTAGGGGCTGCCCAGCACACTTACAAGCAGAAAAATGCAGAATATAAAGAACAAAAATCTCATTCTTTGATTTTCGTAGAAAAGGCTCTGACATGTGTGCTTTCCTGCGCGCAAGTCAATCATGAATGCACGCACTACGCGTCTGTGAGAAAAAAGTGCACGTAAAGATCCTGCAAGTAAAAAGATTAGGAGCTTCCTTCTTCAGTCTGCCACTCCAAGTGAATCTACGGACTGTAAGATGGATTAGAGGATGGTCAACTCCACTCTACAGCATAGACAAAGGTCTCCTACAAGAGATGGCACAACAACATAAACCTGTAAACCGTTAGTGGAGTCGCCAATCCTGTGTTGGTGGATTTGATGCACAAGTGTACGAAATTGCACCAGTTTAAGGGGTGTGGTCTACCCCTATTAAATATTTGTCATAGGCAGAAAGTGGTGGAGCTCAAAAGAATATAATCTAGAGGGAAAAATATGCGAATATATGCTCAAAGTAAACTAAAAACTAAAACAAAAATATACAGACGATATTGAAGAGAGTCAAAATGATAATAATGCAAATGATGGCTCAAAGGCCTCTTCTTATTAAACATTTGAAATGGATAAGATATTTTACCCACTTGCCAAAAGGCCCCTAGGCAATGGCTCTAGGTCCCGATGCAAGGATGTTGGTTTCCAAGCTCTGCCACTGATGCAGTCTCCCTCTCTCTCCGCTCTAATGGACTACGATTTTTGGGTGGCCAACAATCAAGTCCCCTCTATCTCTAGCTCTAGGTCACACACTGCTGGTATTTCTTAGGAAATTATGGCCAGCATAACAATGTGATAACCATTTCTTCATCTCTTGGTGTCTTTATATAGGGGATTTCAAATCCTCCTTCCCTCCATTGGTACATGATGGGAGAGGTATGATTCCATTGTGTGCTCCAAATATTCCTTTGCGTGCTCACATAGTGTCTAAGGAGGTGCTGGTGGCTGTCCTTAGGTGGCTTCATGTAAGGAGTAATTGTCCTTTGCTTTGTGTGGTCCCGGAAAGTGACATTTTTCCATTTCCAGGAATGTGTGCTTATCGGGAAAAAAGGTGCCAGAAGGCGCTCTTCTCGAAGGATTAAGTGCTCAATTTAGCATTTAAGACTAGTTCAAATATGATTTTCTCAAAACATTAGAGATTTTAAATATTTCTTGATTCCATAATGTGTTCCTTCCCTGTAAATCCTTAGGATTGACATTAATTAATGCCATCTTCTGTTGTATGATTTTCCAGTGTTAACAATCCTATTCATTATCATAAGTTGGAAGAATAAAATCTCATAATACATGCACTTCAACTAATTCATCATCATGGGATTCGTCGACAGATAATGTTGTTTCATATTCATCTTCATCTTGATCAAATTCAACATTGAATGTGATGTTTGGAGATTGAGGATTGATGTTTGAGCTTTCTTAAAATACCTAAAAGGCTTCTTAGAAGACTCAACTACATGTTTTTTAATTTCTACCATTTCATTTCACATGTATTTAAGGACTTTTGGCAATCCTTCAAGATCAAAGGGATCTTTAGGAGTTTTCTTCTTCGATTTGTCCTTGAATGTGACCTTCTTTGTCTTTCTTTATTCTTCAAAAGTTTTCTTTTCTAATCCACGTATCCTTTTCTAAACAGAGAAGGCTTCTTTCATGTTTTCTATTAAAGTGGCGTTATTAGATCTGTCTACAAAAATTGAGATATTGGAAGAGAGGAAATGCACCATTCTATTTGCACATAAACACCAGGCTTTGAGGTAGTTGGGATTTTTTTTAGCAATTTGTTGAATATATAATTAAAATAATTGATATTTTCATGTGAATTTTCTTTGATATTGGAAATATCATTGATAAGAGTAGTGGTTCTGTTATCATCACCAAGCTTAGTTAAGAATTTTTCTTCAAATATATCCCAGCTAGTAATAGTTCTTGATGGCAATGAAAAGTACCGTGAACCTACTGATCCTTATAAGGTATATGGAAATAGCCTGAATACACAATATTCTTCACCCACTCCATTGAGGTTGATGACTAACATGAATTATGACGATGTTCTTTGGCAGGGAGTCCATCATCAGGATTATACTTAGGTATCCATATTTTAGGATGCTTACGTAAATCACAGAGAGGTCCTTCCATTTAAGCATCTCATGGAATTTTCTATGGTCTAGCTACCATTATAGGAGTTTTGGGAATAGAGGATGTTGTAGGAGTTCTAGAGGTCGATACAGTGGTAGTATAAATAACCCCTGAAATAACACTACTTGTGAGAGCACTAGTTAATTAAGTTTGAGGAATATGGATAGATGAAGTGATTGGTTGAGAAGAAGGAAATAGAGGAGGAATGAATGATGGAGTTTCTGGATGAGAAGAAGAATTGATATCTCTAGTAGATGTTTGAGCTTTTGATGTAGGTTTTTTCCTTCAGTGATATTGAAGTGGAAACTCAAAAGGAGTAATTCCAAGTTTTTCGCTTTGAGATCGAGTAAGTACACTGGAAACTTGTAAAGAGGAAGTTACACTTCCTTCCGATGGTTCCGATTGAACATGCTTTTATTTTGAAATAGATATTTCTTCTAATCTCTTAATCAAAGTCTAGACTTCAAGGCACTCAGGAGTATAATCTTGATGAATTGCCTCTTGAAGTGTACTGGGAGATTCAGGAGTTGATTGGACAACTTCAAATCTACAAGTTGGAGACTTTGGGTGATATATTGAAGTTGTAGGATATTTGGATGGGGATTGGCTGTTTTGATGGCCCTTGGATTTGGGATTAGACCTAGATTCCATTCATAGTCTTCATGCCCTCCTTCTACTGCCAAAAATGTTGATGGATAAAAAATAGTTGCCTCAAAATCAAGGATAACCACCCGTTCGTGAACTTGAAAACCATTCATTTTCTATTTGGAATAGTGGCTCTGACTAGGAGATAATGGAATGAATTTCCCTTTAAAATATAAATGAGTGTGTGTGAGGTGTATAGATAGTAAAATGGGTGTGATAAATGGAAGTAACAACAAACTAAGTATGCATATGTCTATTTATCTATATTCTGGGACTTAATTATACTCTTTATATATTCTTAATTGGATGATAGTATAGATTTTCAAACACTTAAGGAAGTAAACACATGTAAATATGATTAGTTTGATTAAATAGTCAATCAAACTATTGTTTAAACACATATCACATTAAATATCTGGTTGTCTTATACATATATTTGAAGATGGAAATATCACATGTTCAATAGTGAATTAATGCTCAATTGCATTTAAGGAATATATATAACAAAACAATTTGAAGAAAAAATATGACTATCAATCACATGTAGACACAAAAATCATATAAAGATAGAAGTACTCAATGTGTGATAACTCTGCTCATGAAATAAAGAGTCTTGGTCCAACCTTTCTATTAAGATGATTTAAAAAGAAGAGTAGTGTAACTTTTCAAAGCCTTCCTTACAAAACTCAGACCCTTTTCTTAAAGAAATGAAATGGTTTATATAGTTATAGCTAGAACAATAAAAGTAATAAATACATAAAATTATAAGGATATTTCAACAACCATCCTTAAAATAAGAGAAAAGAAAAAAAATAGACTATGTTTGAATAATAAGCTCAAGAATGAGACGTTTTTTTATTTCTCATTTGTTGCTTGAGCTCGTAGATATCCATAATTGGCCTAAATTCATGACGATGAGGTGGCCTTACATGCATATGTCATATATACACTGCATTTGAAAGCACATGAAGCATGTGAGAAGTTGTGTCGGCAAGTCATAGCAACATTAGCCATTGGTTATGTTTCTTTTCTAGACATTACAAATACTTTTCAAGGTTTAACTTTGATAATTTCCTAAAGTTATCCTCCTTATTCTTGAATCATTCCTGCCATGATTTAAATAAAATTTTAACATCGGGAAGGGAACCAACAAGAAATTCCTGAATAAGATTGGTGCCAAACATGTTATCAATGACAATTTTAGTAATATTGGCTACAATATCCCTTGCTCTGGGGATGGTAATTTCTTCTTGTTTCAATTCTATATCCCAATATGTGAAGAGTATTTATTTGTGCGAATATTCTATTCTTGGAAGGTTTGATGCTCTTTCCTCTGCATTGTCTTGCCATGTGATAAATTCATAAATCTTCTCATCAATGTCTTTGAAATTTTTCCTCAGATCGAACGATTGATTCATCAATGAATCCATTTGTTACATAGATCATTGAATGATGGTAATTTTTGGAAAAAAATCACCTCTTGTTGGGCTAAGAGGGTGTTAAGATCCATTTGTTCCTTATTAAAATCATCAATATTAGGATTGTCCTTTAATTGCTCAATTCTAGCTTGGAGTTCCTGTAGTTGGGAATCTTTAATCTTAATATCAGTTTCATGTTCAAGTTTCATTTCATAAAAGTTGTGTTGCACTTATGAAAAATTTATTTTCCACTGATGATCAGTGCTCTATTTTTTTTTTAACAATTCTATTCAAACTGTTGAATCATGTCATCTTTATCCTTTGTTAATTGTTGCACTTCTGAAGCTTTATTAAAGGTGGTTGTTTCATAGGCCCCTGTGAACTGAGATAGCATGGTTAAGTCATCAAAGGGGTTGGTTCTTGGATCCTTCCATACAACATCCATTGGTACATCTCTAGGAATTAATGCCTAGGATTTCTCAACTCTCCTCCTCTTCCTTTGCTTGCTCATTACAACCTAGTTCTTGGGACTGTAAAATATGTTGAGAGGAGGAATCTCTTCAATCTGAAGAAAAAATTATGAATAAATGTATGCCATGATGAATTACAAATATTTTGTATTAAAAGCTTTATCAAAATCCCAAACAGTAAGTGGGCTCTGCTTATTAGTCTCAGGAGTGTTGATTTCTTCTTTTGGAATGGTCTTTTCCTCTCGCGATCCTTTGATTTGCTGATCAAAATGATCCCATACCTTATCTAAATCATCTCTAAAAAATATTTCAGCAGATTTTTGCTCTGTATATGTGGCCTCTTTTCTTCTCTGTGTCAAATTGATGTTCTTCGAAGATTGTGCCGAATCCTATTTTTCTTGTAAAAATGGTTCATAAACTCTCGATGTGTTAAGAGGGAGATTATCCAACCTTTTATTCCTATATTTCTTGAACTCATTAAGTTCTATGGACTAAGATGATTTTCTGCCAACTTTTCTACCAGTAGGTATATTTGGTCAAACTCAAATAGATCATCAAAGTCATGAGGATCATATATGAATTGTCTCGCTTTAACTTGAGCTGTGAAATTTTGAGCCACTTTTTTTGGGTCGTACTACTTGCGGGGAATGGTGGGAAATTTTAGACATTGCATATGCTTAATTTGAAGTCTAGTGTGCTTGAAATTATCCAAAGAAAATAAGCCATAATGGATGGGAAATGATGGCCAGGTAGATTTCTTGGCTTGTTTCAGGGCTTCCGTTAATCCACTTCCCATAGTTTGATAAGAAATTTCTCGGGCCAAGAGTTTATCAAGGAGATAGAGTGGGAGAACATGAGGCCTGTCTAAACTACCAAAACCCCCAACATATGTGAATAAATCTTCTCTGAACCACTTTTCTATAGTTGTGAAATCATCTCTCACTTCATTGGATAATCTTGGGGCTTTTTCACCAAAGACATACTGATGTAAAGGTAACGTGACTCTATTGGAAATACTGGGGGGGGGGGGGGTGAATCAATATTCCTTTCAATTAGAGCATTAGTTAATCTTCAATTATTATCAGTGTTTGTACAATGATAGAAGCAAACAAGAGGGACACAAATGCACACAGTTTTTAAGGTGGAAACCCACTCCGAGACAAAAACCACCTAATGCTTTTCTAATAATTCTTTAATATTCAACTCCAATTTCAAATAAAGCTCCAAATTCCTAGAATCTAGAAAAGCATTCTTCTCCAAATCCCACTAGATGGACACTCCAATGCCCGATATTCTTAAGTAGTCAACTGAACGGATGCCCCAACACCCAATGAGCTACAACTCACCCTAGCATTACCCTACCACCCTATAGAAGAATAAAAAAATAATGGACTCCCATACCAGGGAAAATGGTCCACTTTACAATGATACAGTATGATGTAGAAGAATAAGATATACTAGACCATAACCCCAACTTTGACACAACCACCTAATCATGATCCTAGACCTCCCAACACTGCCTCTTCAACCCTTGGCAGATAGACACTAGTACAATTTTTACAATAATGTATTTACAATGATTTAGTACAAAGATACCTTTACAATGATTGCTGCCCACTTGAAGACTTCATATGATGAACATATTGCTGTTGTTATGCACCTTGGTTGCTTCTCCTGTCATGCTACCCTCTGCCGCACCTTGCTTTTCTTTTCTTCCATAGAAAGTCTGGTCCTTTGCAACCCTTGACAACACATGATCTAGCTTTTGCTTGCCTTCTATGAGCTCGATATTGAATCTGGGGTATCTATGTTATTTTAGATCCTCAATATCTGATTTTTGATCCTGTAGTAGTTCTCTGAGTCATATTTCGAATGCTAGAGGTCTGACCCAATTTGGATTCTTCAAGGGAGAGTTATACCCAATCTCTCTCAATGCCCTAATTATGGACTGTTTCAGCAGAGCGCACTTATATGATGTGCCACGTGTCACTGTTTATTCATTTGGATTTGAAATTGATAGAGAGAAAACTACAGACTGTGCAAAATCAATTTCAGGAGCCTGCAAAAACCCTGACGTCCACAGATCATATATCCAAAAATATTGCGCACCTTGATTTGAAATTTTTATAGCAGCTTCCTCAAAATCTCAGATTCGCCTCATAAATATTTGAGCTTCTGAACCTTCATAGAAAACATTTTAGAGTGAAAATTCCATGATGACCTGTTTCAGATGGAAAAATCCCTTGCATAAGGAGGAAATGAAGATCACAATTTATATAAATGCTTAAGTTGAGAGCGGCTTCAAAAAGTGAATTTGGGAGGGATTTTAGGAGCTTAAAAAATATTAATTATGACTTTTCAATGACCCATGCCCCAATCCTATGGGGTTTTAGCTCACTAAATAGGGGTACAAACTTCAAACATGAATATCTCTCAAAACGTGAAGAATTACACGGCGTTCCATATATCAATGGAAACATATCAACGAGTAGAAACCATAGAAAAAAATATTAACCTAGAATATATTAATTTGGTAGGTCAAAATTCCTATGCAATATTCGGTTAGCCCCTGGTGCTGCTTGGGTTGACATCAATGACAACCGTTGATCAACGGACTCCATGAAAGATTTTATAAAAATCGGGTTGGAAATTAGATTCCCAAAGTATTTTTTGATAGATTTGGATAGGGGTAGGGTATTCTAAATTCCATTTCCATCCCATGAATGGTAAATTAGAGGTAAAGCATACAACGTCCATGATGCATGCTCTCATATAAAAAGGGGGCACTATCTTGGTAGTGACTTTTCGGTTTTTTCTTTAGGCCAAGATTTGGGAGGCTATATTATTCAACACGATAGCGGCCCAATCCATTATGTAGTAAATTGATAAAACGTGAATGAGGGGAACCCATTCAACTGAAAAATTTGTTGTATTGGGATACCCAAACAATCTACACTTCATTCCAATAGTATTGTAATGAGGACCAAAAAGAGAAGATATAGAATACATACCATTATTTGTGTGCTTATGCCTATTTGGATATCGTATCCATTGTATTATTGACTTTGAATCATCATTTTTTTTATCTGCAACTTTCTGAAGGAAATTTTTATCATATATCTTCTATGGATCTGGAAGATAGTACATTTCCTTCAAATATTCAACTATGAAATACCAAACTGTTGTTTGCCTTGAAGTTATGAATGTACTTTGTGAAATATTTAGATTATCAATAACCTACTTAACCATGTCTTTGTAAAGTAGGATCTTAGGTCGAGCAACAATTGGATCGACGAAGAAATTTGTGACATCATTATAATTAGTTTCAGAAGAAGATGAAGAGTCATCAGTCGTGGCTTCCCTTTGAATTATCCTAGGTTCTTCATCCTCGAATAGTTTGTACATGGCTTCCCATGAAAAATATATGGAATTTGTGGTGCATTTTCTATCAGATAACAATGGGGGCATCTTAGTGATCTCCGAAGTAGGAGGAGCCTCCTGCAGTAGAACCATAGGCTTCTTGTTCTTTTTGGTGTTATTTTACATTTCACTAAAGTATTTCTTATTGGGACTAGCCCACAACAAAGAGAAAGAGAAGAGAATGAAGAACAACCCTTGGGATGTAAGAGGATTTAAAAAAAAACATGAAGTGATAGTGAATATAAGTTTTAATGTAGAAAATACCAAAACATTAAGTGAAGGAAATTAAATCATTTTGTATCTTGAGAATATAAATACAATTATTCTTTAGAAATACATGAAAACGTGTGTTCACAAGGTTTAACCGACAACTCAGAGCCTCGTTCGAGACTTCAAATTGCAAATTTTCTTAAGAACAAAACTTAAAACATGTGATATTTTGTTTTTTCGCTATCGAATTGGGTCTTTTCATAGTTAGACTTAATATGAAAAGATAAGCGCTTATTGAAATAATATCACATCAAAGAATTGGAATAAAAAGCTTGTTTAAAGTTTAGTGATGCGATAAAAATATCGTGATCGCAAAGATCAAGGAGTAGGTATATGCAATGAAGAGATAAGATATGGTGATTGCGATATATCACATCAGAGAACTGAAGCGAGCATTTTCAATGGTACACTGAAATTGATATTGTGATGGAGGGGAAGAGATAAGTGACGTGGAAGATAGGTAGGATCTGCTTTAGAATTTATTATAATCGGGAGGTGTTTCCTTTCGTAAATTTTATTAAAATCCTCCATGCATTATCTTTATGAGTCGGGTGACATCGCATCACAATTTTTCAAATGGGGTGCTTTGGTTTATCATTGCAACATGTGATATGGTATATGCTATAAATTTTTCAATAATATTTGTTTTAATTCCTTCGGCTAATATAATTAAGTTCGGATAGGAATTTTTTTTTCCTTTTAAATAAAATGATTTGTTTTAATATTCAAGATAAAAATTAAAAGGGTCCCCATAAATAGCTAATTATCTAAATATAATGGGAGGGTTTTTGAGTAGCACAACATATACTGACGGGAGAGATGCATAGCAGTCTTGTACTCTATTTTGACGTATGATTATGTGCCAGATTAGAGATCCAAGTAGCTAAGATGATATGGTTATTATGCTTTTGTTAGTTAAACTCTCAAATTATGTAAATATTTTTTAATTATTTATACCATACTTTAAGGAGCTTATCTCTATTGTATTTTCCTATATGTTATATTAAAAATGTGGAGAAGGGGTTAATTTTTTGAAAAATGAATAGTCACTGTATTTTTGTTTCGAATGCTTTATTCATTTTATTTTTCCAAGATCAAGAGATACTAACCACTGAAATAGATATTCATGTGATAGCAAGTATTAGTATGTATTCCCTATGTGTTTTAAAATTTATTCTTTTATAATCTCATGAAAATATTTGTATTCTAATTATTTGAATAATATTAATTGATTCAAAATTCATCTTTATTTTGATTCTTTGAGTTGACGTTTTCAAGTGTTCTAATTTTTATCCTCTAAAGCTAATATAGGATTCATTGTGTATGTCGTATTGTAGTCGATTGTTCCCCTGCTTTCTCCATCCATATACAAAAATGAAAAAGCTGTAAGATCAACTATCCACCTTTCCTTTATCAATCCTGATCATACATCCAATTATATTGGTAAATTAATCTAAAACCTAGTTATTTGACTGCATCACCCAATGAAATATTTACTGAAAGCCGAAAAAAACCCTAAATTTCAAAACATATCTAAATATCTAACAAATATTTAAAGCTCTGAGAGAGCCCTCTCTAGATTGAAGGTTTTATACTTCAATTTGTAAGTTGGAGTGAAAAGGTTACCTTGGAAATATCTCTCCCACGACCAAGAGGATATTTATGATTGATAACATATTGAAGAAAATATTGGGGATCCAAAGGTTACATCTTCACGATTTTTTTTTATTGATTAGATCTACTTTATAATGGAAAAGAGAAGGTTAGATAACAACATTGGATGTTATTTTTTCTCTAGCGACTCCACACTGTCAAATTTGAGATTATTTCATTGGAAACTATTGCATATAGGAGGATTCATACAAGGATCCATCCAAATCCAAATCCACCAAAATTCTTGAAAAAGACGAAAAAAATATTCAGGGAAAGGAAGTCTGAAAAAGAAAGAGGTATTTTTCTTTTATGAAATTCTTGTTGTCTACTTAAAGAGATAAAATATATTGAAGAAATTCAATTTGATTTAAAATTTGAGAATAGTTTATTCATATCAATATCAGAGTCCAGTTTGTCAGACATAATCCTTGATGTCAAGATTATCAGAGTCCATTTTGTCTTGGAATGGAGATGACAGAGGATCCATTACATCCAATCCATCAACTACTGTAATGACATGTTTTTTTCCTCTGTCATCTCCATTCCTGGTGCTCAGTTTTGTTTTTACCTCTTATCACACAACTATGGTTGTTATATATGTGCCTCTCAATATTTATGCTCCACTACATGACCTTCCATTGAATTATGGAAAATGTTGACTTGGACCTCTTACATTTCAATAACATGTTGAAAAACCAAATGACTTCATGTGTCTAGAGGAAGTACATCATGAAGATGTCAAGTTAAGAATTTTCCAACAATTTCTTTGAGCGGAAGTCAGGAAATGGTTAAGAACTTTACTAGTAACAAGCATTGGAAATTTTCAATATTTTAAACAACTCTTCTTTGGTAGGTGGGAAGTGAAGAAAATACCTCTGCAAATATTGGCTAAATATGAGAATCTGAAGAGACATACAGAGGATTTAGTTCAAGAGTTTACAACCATGTTCAATAGGATTTATAATTCAATCCCTGCTAATATCAAGGACCCTCCTAGTTTAGCCTTGCTTCACTATCCTGGTGTCTTTAAATATGGGTTAGTCTATCAATTTACAGAAATAAATCCTAATACATTAGAAGATATGCAAAAAAATGCTATGGGGGTGAAAGATAACCTATTCGCTAAGAAATCTAAGATGAGGGCTAGGAGAAGAGTAGGATTTAAGGATGAAACAACTTATTCATCAAACAAAATAATTGATGTGATGCTAAAGACCATGGAGAAACTACTTGATATTGACCCTCCCACAAGTTATTATAAACCTCAAGTCAAAAATCCTATTTTTATAAGACCTCCTGGAGATCAACCTTGCCATAAGAATCCATATGATTAGTAAACATACAAAGCTCCATTTCCTGAAAACTTTGTTGATGAGGAAGATAATGAAGAAACTGAACAAAAAAAAATAAATTGTTTTTATGATGAAGAAACATGGGTATTTTTAAAAAAGGAAGAGCATGACAAGTCTATTGAATGTTTAGGAGAAAGGTAGAGTGAAAAAAATAATGTTTAATTTATAAATTTATCAACAGGGCTATAATAATGTTGTTTTTGGCTTCCGGAGGAAGTATAATCTATGTGGAAGAAATTTTAAACAAAATACCTTTGTCAAAGGAGGAATTTACCAACTCAATAAGGAAGGAGGTGAATGTGATTTAGTACATCCAACCTTTGATCAAAAAATTAAGGAAAATAAAAAAGAAGAAGAAAAAATATAAAAGAAAAAAAAATAAAAAGAATAAGAAGCATAAGTGAAAACTCCATGAGGCACCTAAAGAAAACCACAGGGATGAAAACCTTTATGGGGCAGTCCAAGGGTAAAAAAAATGAGAAGAAATAATGAAAATATCCCCAAGTGAAAACGTCCATTGATGCACTTGGTGCAGCCCTCTAGGTTGAAAACCTCCTTTGCAAAATCCTGCATGTCTAAAAAAAAGAGAAGAAAAAATAAAAAGAAGAGAGAAAATAAAAACGACCCCTTATACCATTGTTTCTAACATGTTTTTTTCTATAGGTTTCCATCAATGACCAAATAGGAAAACAACTAAATAGATAGCTTCCAAGCTCCACTTTTCCAATCCACCATGTTGGCCCTCTTCATGTCCTCAATCATCCCATCAACTTCCTCAAGTTCCTGCATCACCATATAACCTACCTCACTCAATTGTACCTCAGTCCTGAAGAGCTACATGATTGTCTTGAATTTCTATAGGATTGAACATATTTTCTATGGATTGTGATTAACATAGAAAAAGGGTTCAAATCTTATGTTTTCCATATATGAATGAAGGGAGAAGTCCACTACACCATCATAATCCATCCTCCATGCCATTTAGCTTATTATCCACCCAAATATTCATATATTTCCATAAAAAACCCCATTTCTCCCTTTATTTCAATACCTTCACCACAAAAAGGATTTTTATCCTTGTACATGGGTTTTACATGAATTATAAATGTTTTGGGGAGTATATTTTGAAGGATATTCTGGTCATTGAGGGGTATGTGTGTGTGCTATAGGAAAAAATACAATCTTGTAGTAGTATTCGCAAGCCATACATGACCACAATTGGGAGAAATTGGAAACACCAAAATGAAGGATAAACCATGATGGAGGCTTTGAAGACTCATTTCATTATTCCTAGGTAGGTACAAGACCTTTTCACAACTACTACAAGGTCACTCTTCATATTCAACATTAGAAATTGATCCATCATCAAAAGAACGTGCGTTGACAAGAATGAATCTGTCAATTCCATATCAAAAAAATGTACATTTTTTTTCTTTCAAAACAAAACCAATGCATGGAGCAACAAGTATGGGTAGATGATACGTCAAGAATCCAACATATCAACCATTATTTCTGGAGCAACATGCATACATCAAATCATTCAATAAAAAGGCAAAGGCCATCACGTAGTTACAAGTATGAAAATCCTAACCTCTTCCTTTAAGCGCATAATAGTTCAAAAATGTTTATAATGTCTGTTGAACAAGATTTTTGTAGGATGAAGGTGGTCAAAAGTATTGTCCACCCTCAAACAATTGACTAGATTTAAGTCTCTCTCTCATGCAACATGGAAAAAATGAAAAAAATAAAGGGTGATGATTTCAAGGAGTTGGTCAATGGGTGTATGAGGAGGGTACGAAGGTGGTAGGTAGGTTCCAGCTAACACAACAAGATGATCCCACTACCAAACCCCAAAAAGGGATAAAAATTGGGCGTTGGCCTCACTTGTACCTAGAGATTCATTCCAAAAATGATAAGATAGGTCCACTGCATTATTGAGAGTCAAGCTAGCTAACACCAAGGGTAACCTAGAGTACTATAGAGGTTCTACAGGGCTCAGTACTAGTTGTTATAAGATACAGAACTTGTGCTACATGATTGTAACCAAGTGCTACAGGATTGGCCCGAGAGGTGGAAAAATGCTTGTTTGTGTGAAAATTGTCTTCAAAATACTAAATCCATGAATGAATATGGAAGGGAGGTGTAAAGAGTTAATTTTTCTCATCTTCCATACACAAAACCTTGGAGAAATTGATTATTTTTTGTCTCTAGGAGCATCCTATAGCAAACCCCTAAAAATTGAAAATTTTCGAACCCTGTTCTTTTCTTGTGTGGATGGACTCAGAAGGGTAAATTAATTTTAGAATTGGCATATAATTTTCCCTATCTCTGATCAGAAGAAGAACACCACTCCTCTCATCTCTATTTTGAAACCCTAAGCTACTTAAAAATTTATCACAATATAAAACATGGGAGGAGGCTTCAATATGAGGGGAACCACAGAAAAAAATAAAAATCCATCAACACCCTCTTGTATAGAACATATTTGCTAGTCATCAGTAAATTTTTCCTTTGTTGATTACTAAATTATTTCCATAGATTTGTAGAAACAAAGTTCATGAACATTGTGAGTTCTAGAAATCTCACTGCCTTCATCATCCTTAAAGATAATTTTTCACTATTTTGTCATTTCATGAGGTCAAGCTCTGCTTACTAGGCCCAAAAAACTCATTAGGGGCTCAAACCACTCATTTTGTCTGTCTCTTGTCACCTTTGACCCAAACCCTCTGTTTTTTTTCTTCCCAAACCCCCACTCCTACCTAAGGCCACCAATCAAATACCTCTCCTATGTCTCTCCAAAATACCCCAAGTATTGATGGTCTCAAACTATCTCTGTAGAATCTTTAGATAAATCAAGTATATTGGATTTTGGATCTTCGATACATCAGTTTATCATAAAACGCTATTTTACACTTGATGACCCCAAAAATCTAAGCTTTTAGTCCAAAGCTAAGTCCAAGGAACCTTGCCACTAGGTCACCTAGGGTGTCATAAGTCATAAGGTGGATTTGGTGTCCTAAAAGCTCTATTTTTCCTGTATGAAGAAATTGCATTCAAAGAAGAAAGGGACAAGTGATTTTGTCCAAAACTCATCAAAGAGGTCATTCAAGGAAGGCCTTTTTTACCTAAAGCACAAATCTTGTAGGGGGACAGCTTCCCCTTGCTCACATTTATGTAAAAGAATCAGATGGGCATCAACCTAGAAAGAGGTAAGATAAAAAATGAAAACCATCACAAGAATACTATCCACAGTAAAGAAGAAAACAAAAGACATATGTTTGAAGAGAATCAGGGTTTGTGACTACTTTGGCCAAACAAGGAATCAGTACTAGGGCTACAAGGACAAAGGTTACCTCAACTCCATCAAGTGCACATTGAAGATTCTTTAGAAATAATTAATGAGTTTGAGAAGTTTTTGAGAACTTAGAAGAAAACAATCTTTAATTTTTTCTAACAGCCCTAAAACCTAGGAGTTTGGGAAGATGGAAAAAAAATGGTCAAATGATGACAAAGGCTCTCCTTCATAACAATATATGGAATTTCAGGGGGTATTCAAGCTTCCTTCTAGGGTTTGTCAAAGCAACAATACTCCACTACACCAAAGGAATAAAGATGATAAAGAGTATCAGTGCAAGGTCTTTAATTTTTAAAGTACATTCAAAGGCCTCTTAAAAGGGATCAAGAGGAAAGTAAGCATGAGGTGAAAAGACAGTGATTAAAGGAAAAAGTTGTGTAGGCACCTGCAAAAATAGAAGTGGCCAGGAGAGACACAAAATGGTTTAAAAACTGCTAGCTTTTCCAACCAAAGATATATCACTGGAAAACTGATCAAAGGAACAAAAATTTAATTGGTCTGAGAGCAGTAAAGCCTCCAACAAGGGTTTCCTTATCAAAATTATATTCTGTAAAAGATAGCTAAACATGAATGAAACTTCTGTAGGACTGTCAAAAATGCTTACCTACAGGAAGATTGATAAGGTAAAAGAAAAACTAATGTTTCTCATGATGATGACACATCTAAAAGACCAAAGTACTGTTAATTCCAACTACTAAGGTTTTTACACCAGAAGGTCTCCACTGATTCACAGTGAGAAACATGACAGAATGATAGTTAGAGGAAGGCAAAAATTCTTCCTTCAATCTCTCCACCAAGCAAACAAAGGCATAAAGGATGCAGGGCTAAAGAATCTAAGGTGAAAGTGCAAAAATTGTCAGAAGCTTACTGTTTACAAGTTTTGAAGTTCATGAGAAGGAAAAAGTGAAGGAAGACCTTCAAAGAGCAGTAATTTCACTATCTTCCTATTTTCATCAAACTTTGTCAAAATAAACATTTTTGAAAGGGCTCGTGTTTTCAAGTGTGGCTAAAAGGAACATGTTTGATATTTTTGAAGAGGTTGTCAGTCTAAGGAGAGCATCAAGATGATCTAGAAAGACAAACAAAAGTTTTTCTAGGACTCTTCCACCTATAGGACAAAAATGGATGAAAATATAGTAAAAAGTAAGAAGAGAAATAAGCATTACAAAAGTGGGTTTTGATCATAAAATATTTTTCAAAAAGGAGTATAAATCTCTCCTTTCCCTCTCTTCCACCTCATATTTGTCATTGCAAAAGAAGAACAGAGTCATTGAAAGAAATTTTTTAGGGTTTTCTGCAAGTTTGGTTAAAAATTTCAGGCGTTACGCACCGACGACAGTCACAATGTTAAAATACACTATGCTGCGCACTGGAGGGTAGGTGCTATGCACTAGTGAAGGAACTGTGCACAGGCCCAGGTTTGGCCCGACTGCCCGCCTTTCAACGGTGCTGCACACACGAAGGCCCGACAGGAACAACCTGTTGGGTGGCGCTATGCACAGACAAATTTTGGTCAAATTTTCTAAAAAACGTGCCAAAATCAGATTTTTTTGCCTCCAAGCTCCTGCACCGAGTTAGATAAGGTTGGTGGTCTTTATTCCTTGCCCTCCAAGTGATATTTTTCATAATCAAGAAAAGTATTAAAAGCATAATTTTTCCAAACCCTAATATTCATTAAAATCAAATATTTGACCTTCTAGGGCAAGGTTTACAATTTGGAGAGTTGTCATTTGTGTAAAGACACTCAATACCAGCAAGCCTTCTCCTAAAGCTCTAAAACTTTCCTAGAACTACTTAATTTTTCCCTCATTTTCTAAAATCTTCCCTCACATCACTCATTTACCCTCCCTAGACCTAAAGGCTCTCACCATGCTAAAAATAGTTTTGTTCTAGATCAGTCACCATGTCTGAGGAAGAGATCAGTACCAACAGTAATGAAGGCCAAAGGCCTATCAAGCCAAAACAGAAGGGACAAAGGGTTAATAGGTTTGAGCCTTTAGACACCATCAAAATTACCTCTTATCCCATGATCCTGGCATGTTTTCAAGATGTTTGATGCTATCAGTTCCGTGAGAGGGTTAAACATGTCCAAAGCCACTCAGATTTGACTAAGTTGTTCATTCTCAGACTACAAAACCACCAAGTTAACCTAGCAGGAGTAAAATTTGAACTCTCATCTGAATCCATTGCTAAATCCACAGGAATACCAGATATTTCTAAGAAATGGTTCATGTAGAAAAAATTGGACTTAAGCTACTATGAACCCTTCCTCAAACCTAGTGGTCAACAAGGCTACAAGGTTGTTTTCCCCTTCTTCCACCTACCGGACAGATATTCTCTACTGATGAGATAGATCATCAAGTACTTCACTTGTGAGGGGAGGTATTCCAAGGTTTATTGATATCACATAAGGCTGCTAACGCACTTCACCAGGGTTAAAATGCTAAACCTACCATACTATCTCTACCGAAGTATTGTCAAGATGGCTTCAGTGGTCAAGAAAAGAAGTTATGCCCATCAAATGAAGAGCCTTTTTCACCAATCATTGGTTAAGATGATTTTTTTGCACCAGATGGAGCAGCAGGGAATCCCTTGGGAATTTTTTTATCTCACATGATGTATTTGCAAATCCCCAAGCCTTCATTTAGCAAAATTTCCCTTCCACTTCACACTCACCTACCTCCACTTCTCCATCACCTCTACCTATGCCTTCTACACAAGGAAACCTACCTCTTTCCTTTGCTCCTGATGCATCAAGTGAAGATGATGACAATGGTAATGAAGAAAACGGAGGTGACCACAACAATAAGGAACAAGAAGGTGATGGTAGAAATGATGAATAAAGTGGGGTAGACAGAGGTTCTAATGAAGAAGAGTAGCAGGATGAAGATGATAGGGAAGAGGGAGATGAGCATGGCAGCCATAAAGATAAATATAGTGAACACTTGGAGGAAAACAATGGTAGTTATGATACAAATAAATCACGCCCAAGTACAACAAAATATATTGATGATGAACAAGATGAAGATCAAGAAGATAATGAAGAAAATGATGAATATAACAGTCAGCAAGAAAGTGTACATGACAGCCGAGAGAAGAATGTACATGAGCATGACAGTGAGCCTAGTCTTAGTGAAAACACTGATAATATAAATAAATATGATGAACTTGAAGAAACACATGGAGCTAATGAGGAAATAGAAGACCAAGAACAGGCAGATAATGAGGATGAAACAGAGTTTGAAGAGGCAAGCAGTGACCAAGGCAATAGCAGAGATAAAAAAATCAATGATGAGCAAGGAAGCCAAGGAAATAGTCATGACAATCATGACACTAATCAGTCTCTAAATAAAAAATAAAATCAAAGTGAAAGTGTAGGGAATGATAAAGTAGAAGAAATTAATTAAGGAAAAATTCAAAGTGAGGCAAGTGAAGAAGGTAATGATCAATTTGAAGGCCAAAGTGGTAGTATAGAAGATAGTGAAGAAAATGAAGATGATAGTAATGTTGAAGGTCAAGTAAGCAGTGACCCAATGGGGCATGAGGTGACCCATGGAAGCTATGGAAAAAATGAAAAGGTTTGTGACAACACTAAAGGTCATAGTAATGGTGGATACACTGTAAAAACTACCATGATCACTCCTCTCACATGCACATACCACAAAGGAAAAAGAGATGTGTTTGCTACCTGAAAAATGCAAAGGGCCATCTCTTCTCCAACTATCAAGCCAAAGGACAAAGGCAAGGAAAATATGGATAGAAGTGAGTAGCAGGTAAAGGTGAGGAGAAGTACTAGAATCAAGAAAACTTCTCAAGAACCTCAATTCATTGATCTAGAGAGTGACAATGAGGACAAGGAGATGACTACTAGAATGCTACTCTTGACCAAAGATGCATAGCTTATGGAGTGGGAAAGAGATTTAGAGATGGCACAATGTATCATTCAGTATTACAAAGAGGAGCACAAGCACTTCAAGGAAGGTAAAGGAAGGCCTTGATCTCCAAAAGAAAATTACCAAGGACTATGCAAAGAAAAACATGCCTGCTTGTGCCAAACTGAAGGAGGCCCTCATGGAGCTAGAAAGCCTAAAAAGGGAAAAAGTACATGATAGCCTTGGATTTTTGGCTTAGTCTTCCCAATACGTGTCCAAGACCTCTTGAGGGACCTCTCCACCAATTTTGGGCCAATTTGAACAAAATTTTGTTTTTTTGAAATTTTGAGGCCTCTGTGCGCAACACCCTAGGTGCTACACAGAAATTTAGTGCACCCTCAGCTTTCCAACTTTAAATTTTTTGATTCCTCACATCACCAAAAATATTCTCACAAAATGTTAGATCATTTGGAGCCGTTTTGACCCCCCAAAAAGTAAAACAATTCCAAATTTTGACCTTTGTGCCTGATTTTCAGACCAGGTGCTGCGCACTGAGCAGTGTTGGTAGAATTGGTTTTTGAACAAGTAAATGGCACTCACTCAGGGCACTGTAAGAATTTCTAGAAATTATACTCATCAAGATTTCCAACGAGCCATCACAGAGCCAAATCCAGCATCGGTAAGGGGCCCAACACTCAGCCATAAAAGACCCTATTTTCTGTTAAAGTGGCGCTGCACACAGGGACTGTCTAGTGCGTTTTGGACCAAAAGTCAACAAAACACATTCATTTATTGCAAATAGATATTTTTGAGTTTTTTAAGGAAAATTAATCTAGAATTAGGTGCAAATAGTTATTTTGGAATTTATTTCTTAGGATATTATGTGCCTTGGGCCTTGCATGGTCTCTTGGCCATAAATGACATTTATGGTTGAATTTGAAATTTTCCTACCATATTTAGGGTTTTAGTCCTCCTTTGCTCCATAAATAGACCATGAGGCCTCTATGTATTTTGTTGGAATTTGATGATCTTGAAGAGAAATATACATGGTTTTATGAGCTTGGAGAAGAAATTGGTTTTGTGAAGTGGATGAATGACTTGTTTGGCTTGATGATGGAGAAGCTTGTTTGTAGGATTCCTTAGCTTGGTGAATGGTGATGTCTTCTTAACTTTTTCATGTTTCATTTTTCTCATTATGTTTCCTCCTTCTTGGTTTCTATAATTCAGAAAAGTATAGGTTGAGACACACTGTTTGAGGCACCTCAATCCTCCTGTTTGTTATAGCTTTGATGTTTTCCTCTGTTTGGTCATCTTAAGGAATTCTTGATTGCTCCTTAGGTCCACCAATTTTTTTTTTGTTTTGTTTCATGTATAGTAGTATGCTAGTTTTCAAGTATTATCCATGATATTCCCTACCTATTTGAAGCTTTCAAACTCTATCTTGAAGCCTTTCTCTGGAATATTGTTTGCTAGGTTAAGTCAAAGAGGTCTCGTTCGATCTTGCCATTTTTCCATGCCTAAAAACTTGTTTCAGAGTTCTCAATAGCTTAATATATGATGTTTAGTAGTTCCCTCTTCACATATTGAGTTATTTTTGTTACTTTATATGTTTTCCCAAATTCTGAAGGTGAATTTCTAAAGTTAGAAGCTCTTATGCTTTCTATGTTTCACTGGAATGTTTATCTTGGATATTTATCAGTTTGAGTATTGTTCATTGAGCTTAATGGTTTTCCCTACCTCATGAGTTGTAGCTTTTAACTATATGTATTTAAGACCTCATAGTTTTTCCTAAACTTGATGTTCACTGCACCTCATACATCACCTTAAGGATCCATTAACCTTGCTAAATTGGCCCTGCAACACATTCTGTTTCATCATTCAGACACCCTCAAATTTCATTTGACTCCATAGTCCAATGGCTTTGACAGACTCTCACTCCACCTATTCCACTTTACCATCTTACCCAACCAAAACAATCAAAAAACCTTACACTTAATAACTAGCCTAAAATCAAAACCCTAGAGTAAAAATAACACATCCTTTGCACCCAATAAAGAGATCCCTCTCTTAGTTTAGGAATGATAGGTCCTAGGACTCCAAATATTGGTTCCATGTTACCCTGTCATTTGGTCTACCAATCTGCCAAATCACAGGACCCTAACATTCTGGCAATCACGGTGGGACCTTCTGAGTATATAGTTGCGTGAATACCTTTTAAGAATCTTTAGACCATCAATTTGACTTAGAAAATCCAGTGAATCTACCACCTCATCGCCACACTAACATTCTAGATATCATAGTGGAACCTTCTGAGTATATAGTTTCCTGAATACCTCTTAAGACTCTTTAGACCCTCAATTTGACTTAGAAAATCTAGTGAATCTACCACCTCATCGCCACACTAACATTCTGGTCATCACGGTGGGACCTTCTAGGTCAGTGAAAAACTAAGTATCCCTTAGGACTTCAGATACCCTTATCAAATCATAGAGAACTCACACTATCAGCCATAGAGTAGACTCCACTTGTTTCACCATCCTATCAAAATGATGACTCAACTATAGGATACTCTCACGAACCTTGAGACTACATATAGAAACTCAGAAAACCCAAAACACCCTTAGATTGGTTTATTGTCATTAATTAGTGGCGGACCATAAACATACATTCTTAAAAACAAAAAAAAATATCCACTTGGCAACTCCACTAGCCTCCAGTAGGCCTATTACTTCATTAACACTCATTTGACTTCCTAGATTTGTTTCACACCAACCCTAAGAAGCTTATGAACCCATTTATATACTGTAATAAATACCAAGCTTTAAGAGAGGTCTGCCTTCAGAAACAATATTAAAACTTTTAGCCTCTCTGAATTTTGAAATTTGAAATCTGGCTTCACATAGGATCAATACCAGATCTCATCCAGACCCAAACCCTCCCAACATAGTTGATGACCCAGAAAATATTTTGTGGAAAAATTCTAGATCTAGAAACTTAACCACTGTTAGGACCATCCATAGAGCAAGCTTTGTACCTGAACATCTTACAGCTTTGCAAGATCCCTAGTTTGACTTGCACCATACTAGGAACCTCTTCAGAAACAGGTCTCAAACTGATATTGACCAAACTGACCTTGAACCCTTAGATTTGAAGCAAAGTCCTGATAGAGAAGCCTATCCTTCCACCCCACTTGAATTTCAGCTTCTCCATCACTTCAACTCTTTCCATACCAAGTCTACTCAAAATCAGTTTGTTGGTCCAAGTACTTCTACCACACCCATCCATACCACCACTGTGCAAACCACTCCATTTCATCATACACCCCCTTTCACAAACCCACCTCTTGTAAATCCTCCATTAGCTCTCATCATGGCAACTTTCCATGCACCTTTGGCCTTACCTCAACCCCTAGTGCCTTTTCCAAATGACTATCAGTCTAAGATCCCTCATTTCACAGGGGTTGAATCCATCACTACCCAACAACATGTAGATAGGATCAATGATGCTTTTGATTACATGGAGATAGAAAAATAAACTATTAAAATGAGGATTTTTGCACAAAGTTTAGGAGGAGAGGCCAAAAAATGGTTAAAAGAATTAACTCGTAATTCAATACATGACCTCCCTTCCTTCTACCAAAATTTTATAAACAAGTGGGAAATAAATAAATATCCCCACCAAATCTTGTCTGAATATAACAATCTTAGAAGGAATGTAGGGGAAAGTGTGAAAGACTATTGCACCAGGTTTAACAGTGTCTACAATTCCCTCCCACCTCACATGAAACCTCCACAAGGCCTAGCACTAGTAAAATTCCCTGAAGGTATTAACCCTGACATGACTTTCCAATTAATATAAAGAGACTCTAAAACCTTAGAAGAAATGCAAAGGGCAACAATTAGTGTAGAGGTTAACTTGATTGAAAAGAGAGCCAGGTTGAAATCAGAAAAGAGAGTAACTTACAAGGATGAAATCATGCCCTCAACCTCTTCTTCTGATACCAAAATGGAAAACCCAGTGAGAACTATGGAGAGATGATAGAAAGGATAAATTTGAATGAAAGGACACCTCCTAGGGAAAACCAAGCTAATATCCAAAACAGAAATAGAGCTTAGAACATTAGAAGAGACACTCCTCAAATAAAACCAAGGGAAAGTGATCAACAAATCAGACCTCCCTTTCAACAAAACTGTGTAGATGAAGAAGAAGGAGAAATTATAGAACCTGAAGAAAACCATATAAATCTAATAGGTTCTGATAATGAAGAAGATGTTTTTCTCACCGAAGAAGAAGAAGGTTTCTTTTCCTTTGATCAAATTGACACAAACTATGAGGATTCTGAAGACTACCGCTTGGGGTTTGAAAATGCCATCATGGAAATCCATAAGCAGTTTGATCTTAGGAGAAAAAAATACCTAGATTCAGCCAAGAAAGACCAAATATATACTGCTGTTCGGAAAGTACCTAAAAACACCCCTAAGAAAAAAATAGAGATGTCAACACCATGGATAAGAAAGCTGAAACAAACAAAGGGAAAATCAGCTAGCCAAATAAATAGCTTAGTGTCCTAGTACCTCCACCATTAACCCTGAGAAAACCATTTTCTCTAAAGTTCCAAATCAGGATCAGCAGGTTAAAAATGTGGAAAGGTTCATGGCTGATAAAGCTAATGTGAACATATCAAAAACACTAGTACCTTTCAGTTTTGAGGGAGAAACTTCCAAAATCAAGATAAATATGCCTCTCACTGAACTGGTTACTCAACCAATGTATAGGTCGCAGATGTTGAAGGTACTAAACATAGGAAATGATGCTGACACTTTGCATTTGGCTGATGACACAACTGAGTTGTTGTTTGGACCCAAAATAGAAGGAAAGTATCAGGAAGGAGCCATTCCCCCCTTCTATATCAGCTTAAACATACATGAAAAAATATTACATAATGCCATGCTGGATTCCGGTGCCTCTCACAATCTCATGCCAAAAGCTGTGAAGGGGCCTAGAAATAACTAAACCTTACAGAGACCTGTACTCCTTAGATTCGAGTAGGGTCAAATGTTTGGGCCTGAGTAAGGACCTTTGCGTCAAACTGGCACAAGTGCCTGCTAAGAATCTAGTCATGGACATAGTAGTGGCATATATTCCTCCCAAGTATGGCATGCTTTTATCTAGATCTTGGGGAGCCAAGCTTCAAGGGAACCTTCAATTAGATATGTCCTATGCTACTATCCATTTTTTCAATCAGTTAAGGAGATTATACCAAGAGTCACATATGAAGTATATGGTTAGCATTCAGGACAGACCATACAACACTCCTCTTTATTCTATTCACTCAGATCTTGATTATTTCATATTACATGATGAGGAAGATATTGATGAGCAGGTATATGAAATTGAAACACATCAAGACACACTACAACAGCCAAACCAATATTTACATGAAGAACTTAGTATTCAGAAATATAGCAGCCTTGAACAAACACATGATGAAAAAATCAAACTTGAATTTCTACAAACTAAAAATGAAACCTCAAAACCAATGGTCAGTTTGAAATATGGATCAGGTTGCTCAAAGGGAGGACAAATCTATGAAACACAACCCTTACCTTTTACCTATCCAAAAATGCTAAGATGCCCTCACAGAAAAAAAAAAATCTTGGGTGATCTGAATCAAAGGAGTCTTATGTTTTTACCTTATCTAGACACCTCATTATCAGAGAGTCTTGTTCCTCCAGAAATTTTTTTCACTCTCACTGATGTTGCCAGTAATCCTAAAGAGATGTCTGTTGAAACTGATATAGAGGGATACAATATAGGCAGCCTAAGAAGACCCAAGGCGATTAAGTTTTCCAAAGCCTTGTCATTACATACAAAACGGAAATACATAAGGTTATGCAAAATGTTTCAAGATGCTCTTGTGTATAGGAGTAAAAGTTCAAAGCCTGATGACATAGACATTGTTCAAAAGAGGCCTTTTTCCAAGAAGAAATATGAAACATTTGGGCGGATTTTTTCACTAACAAATAAAGCCAAAGGATGTAGACTATGTATGGACTTTAGAAACTTAGGCAAAGCCTCCATGGAGTCCAAATACCCTTTTCCCAAGATAGATCATCCTATTCCAAGAATATAAATTTCTAACAAGATGACATTGATTGGTAGTGTTTCAGGTTTTCATGAGATGATACCACATCAATTCAATCAACACAAAGACATTTTCAAAGTTCCTTTGAATGACTACACACCTAACCAATTTTTTCCTAGAATAAGGAATGCTGAAGACACCTTCCAAGAGGCCATGGCACCTATTACCAACTTTTTCACTATGATATACATTGATGACATTGTCTTTTGTTTGAGAGATGATAAATAATGCCTTCTTCACCTAAACATTTTCTTTCTTAGAATCAAGGTTTGGAAACAAAACTCAAAGAAGAAATATAAAGGAGAAATTTACATGTTTGAAAATTTTTGGCATAAATCTTGTACAATGCCCACCAAAATGGATAGCCATCTTCCCTATCTACAAGAGCTGAATGAAAAAGGATTGGTGGATGATCCTGGGGATGATAGGGTAATCAAATATCATGGTTAGTTTGAGTTTTAGTTGGAATTTATAATTCATTGTACATACCACTGTTTGATGAAAAAATATTAAGAGAAATCACAAAAAAATACAAAACAGAAAAATGGAAAAGAGGGCAGATTTGAAAAGAGGTAAAAGCCCCATACCCAAAAAATATAACTACTGAAAGTGTGTAAGCCTAAATACCACTACTAGTGCATAAAAAAGTCTTGTTTCAGTCATCTAGCTGAATCATGGTTGAAACATGTTTTAAATTTATTGTTGATAAGTTAGTGAAAGATAGTTGGTCAAATTATTCAAGCTTGGCTTTTCAAAAGATATATTAGGGAAGAAAGATATTGGTTCCACTTGCTTAAAATAGAACCAAGGAGAAAAATAGGGATGAATAGCAAAAGTTGTATCCTAGCCCTAATTTTTTCTAGTCTTATGTTGTACAAAAATAACATTTGTGCAGCTTGTTCTTATGCCACAATGCTCATGGTAAGTCAGATTGTCTAATCCCGATTTAAGCATGTTTTCAATTTCATGTTTATAGCTTAGTGAATGAATCCTATCAAACAGTTTAACCTTGACAGTTGAATAGCCTAGGTAGAGAATCAAATGAGTTCATTAGCATAATCTGAACTCCGGGAAGAAATAAGATAGCAATGGATAGTTTTTTTTGCTTTCTAAAGAAAAAATGTCAAGGGTTGGATAGTCCAAATGCACCCAAAGAAGAAAAAATGTTAGGAAAGTAGGTTGGGTAGGTAGAGATGAAGTTGAGCTAATCATGTCTTTTCAGATTATTGAAATCATAGCTTCAAGAAAGCATCAACAAGTGAAAAGAGGTAAAAATCTGCCCAATGGATGAGGCACTGGTCTCCATAAAGATAGAAATCTGAAGTTCCAGACACCGCCTGAAAATGAGTTGTCCTCACCAAGTGGAGCTATTGTTAGTAATTAGTAATTTTTGCCTTTGTTGATGACTAAATGATTTCCCTATATTTCTAGAAACAAAGTTCATGAACATTGTGAGTTCTAGAAATCTCATGGCCTTCATCATCCTTAAAGATAATTTTTCACTATTTTGTCATTTCATCAGGTCGAGCTCTACTTACCAGGCCCATAAAACTCATTAGGGGTTCATACCACTCTTTTTTTCTGTCTCTTGTCACCTTTGACCCAAATCCTCTATTTTTGTTTTTCCCAAACTCCCACTGCTACCTAAGGCCACCAATCAAATACCTCTGCTATGTCTCTCCAAAATATCCCAAGCATTTATGGTTTCAAACTATCTCTGTAGACTCTTTAGATAAATCAAGTATATTGGATTTTGGATCTTCAATACATTCGTTTATCATAAAAATCTCTTTTACACTTGATGACCCCAAAAATATAAGTTTTTAGTCCAAAGCCAAGTCCAAGGAACCTTGCCACTAGGTCACCTAGGGTTTCATAAGTCATAGGGTGGATTTGGTGTCCTAAAAACTCTGTTTTTCCTATATGAAGAAAATGCATTCAAAGAATAAAGGGACAAGTGATTTTTTCCAAAACACATCAAAGAGGTCATTCAAGGAAGGTCTTTTTGACCTAAAGCACAAATCTTGCAGGGGGACAACTGCCCCTTGCTCACATTTCTGCAAATGAATCAGATGGCCATCAGCCTAGCAAGAGGTAAGGTAAAAAAGGAAAACCATCACAAGAAGACCATACATAGCAAAGAATAAAACAACATGCATATGTTTGAAGAGAATTAGGGTTTGCGACTGCTTTGGTCAAACAAGGAATCAGTACTAGGGCTACAAGGACAAAGGTCACCTCAACTCCATCAAGTGCACATTGAAGATTCTTTAGAAATAATTAATGAGTTTGAGAAGTTTTTGAGAACTTAGAAGATAACACTATTTAATTTTTTCTAACAGCCTTAAAACCTAGGAGTTTGGGAAGATGGACAAAAATGGTAAAATGATGACAAAGGGCCTCCTTCATAACAGCAGATGGCATTTCAGGGGGTATTCAAGCTGTCTTCTAGGGTTTGACAAAGCACCAATACTCCACTACACCAAAGGAAGAAAGATGATAAAGAGTATCAGTGCAAGGGCTTTACTTTTCAAATTATAGTCAAAGGCCACTTAAAAGGGATCAAGAGGAAAGTAAGCATGAGGTGAAAAGACAGTGATTAAAGGAAAATTTTTTGTAGGCACCTGCAAAAACAAAAGTGGCTAGGAGAGACACAAAATGGTTTAAAAACTGCTAGTTTTTCCCACCAAAGATATATCACTGGCAAACTGATCAAAGGAACAAAAATTTAATTGGTCTGAGAGCAGTAAAGCCTCCAACAAGGGTTTCCTTATCAAAAGTATATTTTGCAAAAGATAGCTAAACATGAATGACACTTCTATAGGACGGTAAAAAATGCTTACCTATAGGAATATTGATAAGGTCAAAGAAAACCTAATGTTTCTCATGATGATGACACGTATAAAAGAACAAAGTACTGTTATTTCCAACTACTAGGGTTTTTACGCCAGAAGGTGTCCATTGATTCACAGTGAAAAACAAGATAGAATGACAGTTAGAGGAAGGGAAAAAATCTTCTTTCAATCTCTCCACCAAGAAAACAAAGGAAGAAAGGATGCAGGGCTGAGTACTCCAAGGTGAAAGTGCCAAAATGGTCACAATATTACTATTTACAAGTTTTAAAGTTCATGAGAAGGAAAAAGTGAAGGAAGACCTTCAAAAAGCACTAATTTCACTATCTGCCTATTTTCATCATACTTTGTCAAAATAACCTTTTTTGAAAGGGCTAATGTTTTCAAGTGTGGGTAAAGGGCACATGTTTGATGTTGTTGAAGAGGTTGTCATTCTAAGGAGAGCATCAAGATGATACAGCAAGGCAAAAAACCTCTTTTTTTGGACTCTGCTACCTACAGGACAAAAAATTCCAAAAAGATAGTAAAAAATAAGAAGAGAAATAAACATTACAAAAGTGGGTTTTGATCATAAAATATTTTTAAAAAAGAAGTATAAAGCTCTCCTTTCCCTCTCTTCCACCTTATATGTCATTGCAAAAGAAGAGAAGAGCCATTGAAAGCATTTTTTTAGGGCGTTCTACAAGTTTGGTTGAAAATTTCAGGCGCTACGCACCGAGCCGTCGGCGCTCCACACATAGGAGGCAGCCGCAGTGTTAAAATACACTGCGCTGTGCACTGGAGGGTAGGCACTACACACCAGTGAAGGCACTACGGACAGGCCCAGGTTTGGCCCGACTACCCACCTTTCAATGGCGCTGCGCACAGGAAGGCCCGACAGGAATGGCCTGTCGGATGGCGCTACGCACAGACAAATTTTGGTCAAATTTGCTAAAAAACATGCCAAAATCATATTTTTTTGCTTCCAAGCTCTTGAAAAAAGTTAGATAATATTGGTAGTCTTTCTTCCTTACCCTCCAAGTGACATTTTTCATAATCAAGAAAAGTATTAAAAGCCTAATTTTCCCAAACCCTAGTCTTCATAAAAATCAAATATTTGACCTTCTAGGGCAGGGTTTACAAATTGGAGAGTTGTCATTTGTGTAAAGACACTCAATACCAGCAAGCCGCCTCCTAAAGCTTTGAAAAATTTCCTAGACCTACTTCATTTTTCCCTCATTTTCTAAAATCTTCCCTCACATCACTCATTTACCCTCCCTAGAACTAAAGGCTCCCACCAAGCTAAAAATCATATTCTTCTAGATCAGTCACCATGTATGAGGAAGAGATCAGTATCGACAGTGATGAAGGCCAAAGGCCTATCAAGCAAAAACACAAGGGAGGAAGCATTAACAGGTTTGAGCCTTTAGACACCATTCAAATCACCTCTTCTCCCATGATCCTGGCATGTTTTCAGGATGTTGAATGCTATCAGTTCTGTGAGAGGGTTAAACAGGTCTAAAGCCACTTAGATTTGACTAAGTTGTTCATTATCAGCCTACAAAACCACCAAGTCAACCTAGCAGGAGTAAAATTTGAACTCTCATATGAATCCATTGCTAAAGCCACAGGAGTACCAAATATTGTTGAGAGATGGTTCAAGCAGAAAAAATTGGACTTAAGCTACTATGAGCCCTTCTTCAAACCTAGTTGTCAACAAGGCTGCAAGATTTTTTTCTCCTTCT
Source organism: Pinus albicaulis (assembly GCA_034641835.2). Taxonomy (NCBI): domain Eukaryota; kingdom Viridiplantae; phylum Streptophyta; class Pinopsida; order Pinales; family Pinaceae; genus Pinus; species Pinus albicaulis. The sequence goes on along the minus strand of CM076579.1, from coordinate 160,749,153 downwards.
CCCACTTGCTGGAGAGATATGCTCTACTGATGAGACATATCATAAAGTACTGCAGTTGTGAGGGGAGGTATTCTAGGGTTTATTGATATCACATAAGGCTGCTAATGTACTTCACCAGGGTTAAAATGCTAAACCTACCATACTATCTCTACCAGAGCATTGTTAAGATGGCTTTAGTGGTCAAGAAAAGAAGTTATGCCCATCAAATGTAGAGCCTTTTTCACCACTCCTTGGTTGACATGATTGTTTTGCACCAGCTGGAGCAGCAGGGAATCCCTTGGGAAGTTTTGATCTCACAGGATGTATTTGCAAATCCCCAAGCCTTCATTCAGAAAAATTTCCCTTGCACTTCACACTCACTTACCTCCACTCCTCCATCACCTACACCTATGCCTTATACACAAGGAAAACTACCTCTTTCCTCTTCTCTTGATGCATCAAGTGAAGATGATGACGGTGGTAATGAAGAACAAGGAGGTGACAACAACAATAAGGAACAAGAATATTATGGTGGAGATGATGAAGACAGTGGGGCAGACACCGAATCTAATGAAGAAAAGCAGCAGGATGAAGATGACAGGGAAGAGGGAGATGAACATGGCAGCCATAAAGATAAAGACAATGAGCACTTGGAGGAAAAAAATGGTAGTGATGATACAAATAAATCACTCCCAAGTACAAAAAACGTTATTGATGATGAACAAGATGAAGATCAAGAAGATAATGAATAAAATGATTAATATAACAGTCAGCAAGAAAGTGCATAGGACAGCCAAGAGAAGAATGTACATCAGCATGAAAGTGAGCCTGGTCTTAGTGAAAACACTGATAATATAATTAAAGATGATGAACTTGAAGAAACAGAGGGAGATGATGAGGAAATAGAAGACCAAGAACAGGCAGATAATGAGGATGAAACAGATTTTGAAGGAAGTGATGATCAAGTAACATCGATATATAAAAATGACCATTTATAACCACAACCAATTAAATAGCCATGACAAGCCGTGACAATTTTCAATATGACTATCATGACACTAATCATTTCTAAGTGACAAAGAAAAATAAAAGTGACAAGCAGTAGGAATGATAAAGAAAAAGATGATTAATGAAGAAAAAAATCAAAATGAGGCAAGTGAAGAAGGTAATGATTAGTTTGAAGGCCAAAATGACAATATAGAAAACAGTGAGGAAAATGAAGATGATAGTGATGCTGAAGGTCAAGAAAGCAGTGACCCAATGGGGCATGAGGTGACTGATGGAAGCCATGGCAAAGATGAAAAAGCTTGTGACAACACCAAAGGTCATAACAATGATGGAAACACTTTCAAAACTACCATTATCACTCCTCTCACATACACATACCACAAAGGAAAAAAATATGTGTTTGTTGCCTCGAAAAGGCAAAGGGCCATCTCTTCTCAAGCTAGCAAGCCATTGGACAAGGAAAAGGAAAATATGGAAAGGAGTGAGCAGCAGGTAAAGGTGAGGAGGAGTAATGGAATCAAGAAAACCAATCAATAGCGTCAATTCATTGATCTAGACAGTGACAATGAGGACAAGGAGGTGACTACTAGAATGTTACTCTTGACCAAAGATGCACAGCTTAAGGAGTGGGAAAGAGATTTTGAGATGGCACAATGTGTCATTCAGTATTACAAGGAGGAGAACAAGCACTTCAAGAAGGTAAAGAGAGGCCTTGCTCTCCAAAAGAAAATGACCAAGCACTATGCAAAGAAAAACATGCTTGCTTGTGCCAAACTGAAGGAAGCCCTCATGGAGCTAGAAAACCTAAAAAGGGAAAAAGTGCATGATAGCGTTGGATTTTTGGCTGAGGCTTCTCAAAAGGTGTCCAAGACCTCTTGAGGGACCTCCCCACCAATTTTGAGCCAAATTGAGCAAAATTTTGTTTTTTTGAAATTTTGAGGCCTTTGTGTGCAGCACCCTAGGCGCTACACACAAATTTGGTGCATTATCAGCTCACAAAATTTACGTTTTTGGATTCCTCACATCACCAGTAGTCTTCTCACAAAATTTCAGATCATTTGGAGCAGTTTTGACCCCCTAAAAGGTCAAAAAACACCAAAATTTTGACCTTTCTGCCTCATTTTCAGACCAGGTGCTACGCACAGAGAAGTGTTGGGAGAATTGGTTTTTGGATAGGTAAATGACACCCAATCAGTACAAATGAAGAATTTATGGAAATTAGACTCATCAGGCTTTCCAACGAGCCATCACGGAGCCAAATCCGGCATCGGGAAGGGGTCCAAAACTCAGCCACAAAAGACCCTATTTTCTACTGAAGTGGCGCTGCACACAGAGACTGTCTAGTGTGTTTTGGACCAAAAGTCAACAAAACACACTCATTTATTGAAAAAATATATTTTTGAGTTTTTTAAAGGAAATTACTCTAGAATTAGGTTCAAATAGTTATTTTGGCATTTATTTCTTAGGATATTATGTGCCTTGGGCCTTGCATGGTCTCAAGGCCATAAATGACATTTATGGTTGAATTTGACATTTTCCTACCATATTTAGGGTTTTAGTCCTCCTTTCCTCCATAAATAGAGCATGAGGCCCCTATGTATTTTGTTGGAATTTGATGAGCTTGAAGAGAAATATACATTGTTTTATGAGCTTGGAGAAGAAATTGGTTTTGTGAAGTGGATGAATGGCTTGTTTGGCTTGATGATGGAGAGGCTTGTTTGCAGGATTCCTTAGATTGGTGAATGGTGATGTCTTCTTAACTTGTTCATGTTTTCTTGTTTTCATTATGTTTCATTCTTCTTGGTCGCTATAAATCAGAAAAGTATAGGTTGAGACATGTTATTTGAGGCACCTCAATCCTCCTGTTTGTTATAGTTTTGATGTTTTCCTCTATTTGGTCATCTTAAGGAATTATTGATTGCTCCTTAGGTCCACCAAAACTTGTCTTGGTTTCATGTATGGTTAGTATGTTAGTTTAAAATTATGATTCATGGTATGCCTTTCTTATTTGAAGCTTTCAAAACTCTATCTTGAAGCCTTTCTTTGGAATATTGTTTGCTAGGTTAAGTCAAAGAGGTCTCGTTCGATCTTGCCCTTTGTCCATGCCTACCAACTTGTTTCATAGTTCTCAATAGCTTGATATATGATGTTTAGGATTTCCCTCTTCATAAATTTAGTTATTTGTGTTATCTATATGTTTTCCCAAACTTTGAAAGTGAATTTACTAAAGTTAGAAGCTCTTATGCTTTATATGTTTCACTGGAATGCTTATCTTGGATATTTATCAGTTTGAGTATTATTCATTGAGCTTAATGGTTTTCCCTACCTCATGAGTTGTAGCTTTTAACTATATGTATCTAATACCTCTTAGTTTTTCCCAAACTTGATGTTCACTACACCTCATACATCACCTTTGTTGATCAACGGTTGTCATTGATGTCAACCCAAGCAGCACCTAGGGCTAACCCAATATTGCATGGGAAATTTGACCCCACTAACTCTTGGGGGTGCTGGGTCAATAATTATTTTGATGGTTTCTACTTGTCGAGATGTTTCTGTTGATATATGGAACGCCATGTAATTCTTCACGGTTTGAGAGATATTCATGTTTGAAGTTTGTACCCCTAGTTAATCGGCTAAAACCCCATGGGGTTGGGGCATGGGTTATTGAAAAGTCATAATTAATATTTTTTAAGCTCCTAAAATCCTTCCCACGTTCACTTGTTGAAGCCCCTCTCAATTTAATCATTTATATAAATTGTGATCTTCATTTCCTCCTTAGGCAAGGGATTCAGCCATTTGAAACAGGTCATCGTGGAATTTTTGCTCTAACGTTTTTCCTACGAAGGTTCAAAAACTGAAATTTTTATGAGGAAAAGCCAAAATCCTGAGGAAGCTACTATGAAAATTTTAGATCAAGATGCACAATATTTTTTGAGATATGATCTGTGGAAGTCAGGGTTTTTGCAGGCTCCTGAAATTAATCTCAAAGAAGTGACCTTGGTAAAATCGTCATAACTCTCTCTCTGAATATCGGATTAGAATTCCATAAAAAGCGATAGATATTGCATAGAATTTAGTTATTTTCCTATCAATTGTAGAGCCGAATGAAAAAACAGTGACACGTGTCATGCTGTACAAGTTTTCTCTACTGAAACAATCCATAATTAGGGCATTGTGAGAGATTGGGTATAAATCTCTCTTGAAGAATCCAAACTAGGTCAGACCTATGGAAATGGAAATATGATACAGTGGAATACTATAGGTCCAAAATTTATATATTGAGGATCTGAAAAGATTCAATATCGAGCTCCTAGAAGGCAAGTAAAAGCTAGATCATGTGTTGTCAATGGTTGCAAAGGACTAGACTTTCTATGGCAACAAAGCAAAGAAAGGTGCAACAGAGGGTAGCATGACAAGAGAAGCAAATAAGGTGCATAACAACAACAGGAATTTCATCATATGAAGTCTTCAAGTGGGCAACACTGCATACAATCATTGTAAAGGTATCATTGTACTAAGTCATTGTAAATACATTATTGTAAAAATTGTGCTAGTGTCTATATGCCAAGGGTTGAAGAGGCAGTATTGGGAGGTCTAGGATCATCATTAGGTGGTTGTGTCAAAGTTGGATTTATGGTATAGTATATTTTCTTCTTCTATATCATTCTATATCATTGTAAAGTGGACCATTTTTGGGAGTCCATTCTTATTTTATTCTTCTATAGGGTGGTAGGGTGGTGCTAGGGTGAGTTGTAGCTCATTGGGTGTTGGGGCATCCGTTCAGTTGACTAGTGAATAATATCAGGCATTGGATCGTCCATCCAGTTGAAGCTGGAGAATAATGCTTTTCTAGATTCTAGGAAATAGGAGCTTTATTTTCAATTAGAGTTGAATATTAAAGAATTATTAGAAATGCATTAGGTGGTTTTTGTCCCAGAGTGGGTTTCCACCTTTAAAAATGTGTGCATTTATGTTCATCTTGTTTGCTACTATCATTGTACAAACAATGATAATAATTGAAGATTAACTAATGCTATAATTGAAAGGAATACTGATTCACCCCCCCCCCCCCCTCAATATTTCCAACAATTGGAATGAGGGCTTGGTTCCTTCAATAGCAGTTTAACAGCTGGAAGGAGGTCATGGGGGATACCAAGAATGGTGTACCTCTATTTAATGAAAATAATTATGCACTCTAGAAAGGAATAATGGAGGTATATCTCTTAGTGCAAGGTTATAAAGTATGGGACACTGTTCAAAATGGATTTACATTAACCACGGATGAATAAGGTAAGAAGAATTTGCTAAATGATGCACAATCAAAGAATATTATTATCAGTGGACTTATTGAATCTACTTATCATAAGCTGTTGGGTTGTAAAACTGCAAAAAATGTATGGAACAAGCTTGGGAATATATATGCAGGTGACTCAAATGTCAAAGAAGCAAAGCTTCAAATCTATAGAGAAAAAATTGAGCAACCTAGAATGAAATAAGATTGCAACATTGCTGCATACTTCCAATACATTGATGAAAGAACCAATACTCTGGAAGGATTGGAAGATCCTGTTGATGAGAAGACTATTATATGGAATATTATTAGAACATTACCAGGGAGATTCAACCCAAAGGTATCAGTCTTAGAATACAGTGCAAATCTGGAAAAACTTAACAAGGAAGAATTACATGGAGTTCTCATAGCATATGAAATGATACTTGATGAAGAAAAGGGTACTTCAAATCTAGAAACTGCATTTGTTGCATCTAAGAAAACCAATAAAGACAAAAAACCTTCAATTGAAATGACATGCACCTGCAAGTGTGAATAAAAGGGAGATGATGGAGAAGGTATTTTAGATGAAGAATATGCTTACTTTACGAGAAAACTAAAAAATGCTAAGGGAAAATTCAAAGGTAAACTTCCATTGATATGTTTCGATTGTGGTGAGGTTGGGCATTTCGTAGCAAAATTTCCAAACAAATTGATGGCAACTCAAAAGGAAATAAAGGCTTTAATAAATTCAACAAGAAAGGAAAAAAGAAAGGATCCAAAAGGAACTTTCTCTCTAAACAACAAAGAAGAAGCCAATGAGAAAGTATTGTTTATGGCCAAGCACAATAAACAAGAAGTATCAAACAATGAAGAAGAAGGGTTGACCATAGAAGAATTTTATGAGGAGGCAATGAAGCTTATAAAATAGCTCAATGCCGAGAATATCCATTCCAATACTCTTGAAGAACAAGTTCAAGGTCTCAAAATTGAGGTTGAAGAACACAAATGTATTGAAGAGTCACTTTAAAAGAAGTTGGAAGAAAGTAACCAAGAAAGGGAAGCATTAGAAGCCGAAGTAGTCTCGTTGCATAAGGAAGTGAAGAAGGGAAAAACTATCCAAAACTATGCCAACAACTCAAGGGCATTGGAAGAAATCATCAACAATAAACGATCTTACAATGACATAACTGGCCTCAGTTACAAAGAAGAAGAAGCAGGAACTTCTACAACAAAATACAATGAACCTATGAGATTTGACATACATGTAGACTTCATTGGACAAGATTCGCAAGCACACCCTTGGAAGACGATTCCTCAATGAAGATTTTAATCTAGGTACCAACACATTTTTCATGGCTATTGTTATTCATGTGGAAAATTTGGTCATAAAGCTGTAGAATGTCCCACGTACCCTAGGAACCAATAGAATTCCAAGAGATTCTTCAAATATGAACCTCCCAGGGCTCAACGAAACACCAATAGATTTGAACATTTAAGAAATAATATGGAATTTTACAAATGTCAGAACTTTGGACACATAGCCAGAGACTGCAGACTTGAAAATCCTCCAGAAGAATCTTTGAAGCTACAGAATGAACGAACATGGAAGAAGAATAAGACTAATAATTGTGCTCTCGCTCTCAAGGCTCAAAAAAATAAATATGTGTGGTATGTTGATAGCGGTTTCTCAACGCATATGACTGGAGATAGAAGGAAATTTGTATCTCTGAAAGAGAAGAAGGATAGAACCATATCCTTTAGAAATGATGAATCTTCAAATGTTATAGGATCAGGTACCGTCACTCTCATAAGCAAATATGTTATAGCCAAGAATGTTCTATTGGTCGAAAACATGAATCACAATCTGCTCAGTGTTGGAAAAATGTGTGATCAAGGACACACAATGCTATTCAACTCCACAAAATGTGAAATTAGGAAAGGTAGGTATGGTAAAATTGTGGCTATAGCAAGTCGAGCTCCAAACGACATAGATGTTCTGGATGAAGCAACTAAAGCATGTCTACTAGCTAAAGAAGATGAAAGCTGGTTATGGCATAAACGAATGGGTCACATAAACTTTGACAATCTTGTCAGGATAAGAGAAAATGAAGTAGTACGAGAAATGCCGAAAATCTCAAAACCTTCCAACACACTATGTGAGGCATGTCGGCATGGCAAGCAGACAAAATTCCAATTTAAAACAATTGAAAAATTTGCATCACATCCATTGCAATTGATACATACTGATCTATGTGGTCCTGTGAGAACAAAAGGCTTAGACGGAGAATTATATTTCATGTTAATGATAGATGACTATACCAGGATGACAATCGTCAGTTTCCTAAAGAAAAAATCTGAAACATTTGAGTGCTTTAAGATCTATGAGGAGTTGGTTGAAAATGAAATTGATTTGAAAATGAAGTGTTTAAGATCAGATAATGGTGGAGAATTCACTTCCAAATTATTTCAGCAATACTGTGACGAAAATGGAATAAAAAGGCAATTTTCAATAGCACAAATACCTCAGCAAAATGGATTTGCTGAAAGAAATAACAGAACCGTATAGGAAATGGGTAGAAAAATGTTGAAGGACTCAAAATTGGATGAAAAATTATGGGTTCAAGAAATTGATATGACAGTCTTCATTATCAACCGAAGTCTTCTCAGAAATAGTTTCCACAAGACTCCATATGAATTATGGAAAGAAAAACCAGCTAATGTAAAATATTTCAGAATCTTCGGAAGAAAACGTTATATCAGAAGAGAAGATCAAAATTTGGGTAATTTTGAATCACATGTTGATGAAGGTATCTTTGTTGGTTACTCACATAAAAGAAAGGCCTATAAATGCTATAATCTAAGGCGAAAATAGATAGTGGAGAGCATAAATGTTACATTTGACGAAGATGGTGTTCTAGAGAGATGATGAGGATCTAGAATCTTTGAAACTTGAGACAGAGGCTGAAAAAGACATAGATAAAATTGTAGAACAAGAAGCAACTAACAACGAGGAAGAAGTAAACAATGATCATCAAGATATACCAGAACAACAAAAAGAATCTCCTCCAAGGAGAACAAAAGAGTGGATTCAAAAGAACCATCCATCAAATCAAATCATTGGTGACATAAATGAAGGCTGACAACTTCATTCATCACAACAAGCTCACGTTTATTTTCTAGCAACCTTTGAGCCTAGTAGTTTTGAGGAAGCCAGCCAGAATGAACATTGGGTAGTAGCTATGAATGAAGAATTAGATCAAATTGATAAGAATAACACCTTGGAATAAGTTCCATGACCAAAATATAAAAATTTCATTGGGACTAGATGGGTGTTCAGGAACAAATTGAATGAAGATGGGCAAGTTACCAGAAACAAAGCAATATTGGTTTGCAAAGGCTATTGACAAGTGGAAGGAATTGATTTCGACGAAACATTTGCACCAGTTTCTAGAATGGAAGCCATACTAATGTTTCTCGCCTATGCATGTTGAAGAAAAATAAAAGTCTACCAAATGGATGTTAAGTCAGCATTTCTGAATGGAGAATTAGAAGAAGAAGTTTACATCGAACAACCTGAAGGTTTTCTACTATCACAAAAAGAATACTATGTCTGCAAGTTAAGTAAGGCTCTATATGGTCTCAAGTACGCTCCCAGAGCATGGTATGCTCATCTTGATGGATATCTATGTCAACAAGCGTTCAAGAAAGGTATTGTTAAAAGCAATGTTTATGTACAAATAGATAAAGATAATTTAACAATCGTTGAGGTATATGTGGATGATATAATATTTGGTAGTAATGATGATCAACTAAGTAAGAAATTTTCTACAAAGATGCAAAGTGAGCTTGAGATGTCTTTACTTGGTGAGCTAACATACTTCTTAGGGCTTCAAATATCTCAGCAAGATAAAGGAATATTTATATGTCAAGCCAATTACATCAAGGAAATGCTCAAGAAATTCAAAATGGAAGATTGCAAACCCATCCTTACCTCGATGGTAACAGGTTGCAAATTGAGCATAGATGACTCATCTAAGGATGTGAATCAGAGGTTGTACAAATCTATGATTGGTAGTCTTCTATACGTAACAGCCTCTCGGCCAGATGTTATGCAAGCAGTTGGACAAGTAGCAAGATTCCAAGTAGCACCAGAAGAATCACATATTATTGTCGTCAAAAGAATTCTTCGATATCTAAAGGGCACAGAAGAATATGGCTTGTGGTATCCCAAGGGTAACAATCTCATTATTCAAGCCTTTACAAATGCAGATTGGGCAGGAAGCATTGATGATCGTAAGAGTGCTAGTGGAGCAGCATTCTATCTAGGTGGTTGTCTCGTATCATGGTTGAGAAAAAAACAAACTTCAATCTTGTTATCTACAGCGGAAGCAAAATACATTGCAGTAGCATCATGTTGTACTCAAGTCCTTTGGATGAAATAAACTTTGAAAGATATTCTAGTATAATTTAGTGAGACTATTCCCATATTCTGTGAGAACACTAGTGCCATCAGCATCTCCAAGAATCCTGTCATGCATTAAAAACTAAAACAAATTCCGATTAAATATCATTTTGTTAGAGAACAAGTCACTGAAAAGAATATAAAACTTGAGTATGTTTGTACAAAAGAAAAAATTGTTGATATCTTCACTAAACCTTTACCTCGTGAAGCATTTGAATATCTTCCTCAAAAGCTTGGTATTATCCCAAGTTCTCATTAGATTACAGGTCTGTAGGACGGTTGTGTGTCAGAGGAAGTGGAAGTGTGTACAGGTCCACAGGATGGTTGTGTTTCAGGGGGACTTACCCTTTGCCATTGATTTCAAAGGGGGATATAATGTTGTAGGAAGAGGTGTCATGATCGCAGGGGGAGTACTTGTGTTGCCATTAATTCCAAAGGGGGAGATTTTTTATCAGCAGTTGTCATTGACAAGCCAACCTGCCACATTAGCTAAACTCATTACGCATATGAATCTGGACCCGAACAAATTAATATATTCTGGGTCAATAATGCTTTTTATGGTTTCTAATTTTCGAGATGTTTCCGTTGATATATGGCACGCCATGTAATTCTTCACGGTTTGAGAGATATTCATGTTTGAAGTTTGTACCCCCAGTTAGTGGGCTAAAACCCCATGGGGTTGGGGCATGGGTCATTGAAAATTCATAATTAATATTTTCTAAGCTCCTAAAATCCCTCCCATGTTCACCTGTTGAAGCCCCTCTCAACCTAAGCATTCATATAAATTCGTATCCCATTTTGTATAAGGGATCTTACCAGTCCGAAATAGTAATAATTATCAGGAATTTTCGCTCTAAATTTTTTTCTACAAAGGTTCAGAGGCTGAAATTGTTATGAGGCAAAAACGAAATCTTGAGGAAGCTACTGTTAAAATTTCTGATCAAGGTGCGCAATATTTTTGGATATATGATCTGTGGAAGTCAGGGTTTTTGCAGGCTCCTGAAGTTCATCTCAAAGAAGTGACCTTAGTAACATCGTCATAAAACTCTCTATGAGTATTGGATTGGAATTCCATAAAAAGTGATAGATAGGGCACAGGCTGCAGTTTTTGCTCTATCAATTATAGAGCCGAATGAAGAAACAATGACACGTGGCATGTCGTAGAAGTTTGCTCTATTGAAACAATCCATAATTAGGCCATTGCAAGAGATTGGGTATAAATCTCTCTTGAAGAATCTAAATTGGGTCAGACCTATGAAATTGGAAAGAAAAATTAGAGGACTACTACAGGACCAAAAATCACATATTGAGAATCTAGAATAACAGAGATACACCAGATTCAATATCGAGCTCCTAGAAGGTAAGAAAAAGCTAGATCATGTGTTGTCAATGGTTACAAAGGACCTAACTTTCTATGGTAGCAAAGAAAATCAAGGTGCAGCAAAGGGTAGCATGACAAGAGCAATAACCAAGGTGCATAATAGTAGTAAGAAGTTCATCATATGAAGTCTTCAAGTGGGCAGCACTGCATACAATCATTGTAAAGGTATCATTGTACTAAGTCATTGTAAATACATTATTGTAAAAATTGTACTGTGTCTATCTGCCAAGGGTTGAAGAGGCAGTGTGAGGAGGTCTAGGATCATCATTAGGTGGTTGTGTCAAAGTTGGAGTTATGGTATAGTATATATTCTTCTTCTACATCATTCTATATCATTGTAAAGTGGATCATTTTCCCTGGTACGGAAGTCCATTCTTATTTTATTCTTCTATAGGGTGGTAGAGTGGTGCTAGGGTGAGTTGTAGCTCATTGGGTGTTGGGGCATCCATTCAGTTGACTATTGAAGAATCTCGGGCATTGGAGCATCCATCCAGTGGGAGCTGCAGAAGAATGCTTTTCTAGATTCTAGGAAGTTGGAGATTTATTTTCAGTTGGAGTTGAATATTAAAGAATTATTAGAAAATCATTAGGTGGTTTTTGTCTCGGAGTGGGTTTCCACCTTAAAAAATATGTGCATTTGTGTTCCTCTTGTTTGTTGCTATCATTGTACAAACACTAATAATAATTTAAGATTAACTAATGCTCTAATTGAAAGGAATATTGATCCCCCCCCCCCCCGTCTCAGTATTTCCAACAACCTTAAGGATCCATTAACCTTTCTAAATTGGCCCTGCAACACACTCTGTTTAATCATTTAGACACCCTTGAATGTTAAGTCCCTATATTAATAGTATAGTCCCTTATTATGTTAGTGTAGCCCCCCTTATTGTTATTATTGTACCCCTGTAACCTCCATATTGTTATTATTGTGTCCTTACATTATTATTGTTAGGTCGGCTAGGATTACATTGTGGCCCCACTAGGATTATATTGTGGCCCCATGGACTCCTATATAGAAGGAGTGCCCGTCTATTTGTATCATCTAAGAATTGTTCATTCATGTAATGTATTGGACGTTTCCCCCTCGAAGTGGCTTGTTTCTAAGGCATTGATATCTCTTTTCTTCTCTTTTTGGAGCTAGTTTCACAACATTTGGTATCAGAGCTTTGGATTCTAGGGTTTCACTGCTCCAAACAGGTCATCGTGGAATTTTTGCTATAAATTTTTTTCTACGACGTTTCAGAAGCTGAAATTTCTAAGGTGCATAGCCGAAATCCTGAGGAAGATTTTCTAAAAATTTCAGAGCTTGGTTCGCAATATTTTTAGAGATATGATCTGTGGAAGTTAGGTATTTTTTCAGGCTCCTAAACAGGTCATCGTGGAATTTGCGCTATAACGTTTTTTCTTCGAAGGTTCAAAATCTGAAATTCGTATGGTGAGAAGCTGAAATCCTGAGGAAATTCATCAAAAAATTTCAGAGCTTGGTTCACAATATTTTTGGAGATATGATCTGTGGAAGGTAGTTCATTTTCAGGCTCCTGAATTTCATCTCAAAGAGGTGATCATGGGAAAAGTTAAATAAATCTCTCTCTGGGCATTGGATTGGAGTTCCGTAAAAATTGGTCGCAAGTACACGGACTTTAGTTTCACGGCTATCAATTTCATAGACAAAGGACGAAACAGTGACACGTGGCAAGTCCTACAAGTTCGTTCTACTGAACTAGTCCAAAATTATGTCATTGTGGGAGATTGGACACAAATTTGTCTTGGAGAATCCAAATCAGGTTAGACATGTGGCATTCGACAGATAATTTAGAGGGCTACGTTGGTACCGAAATTCAAATATTGAAGTGATACAATCGCAAAAATAATCCAATTTCAATATAGAGCTCCTCAAAAGCAAGAAAAAGGTGTGTATTTTTCCGAATTGCATAAGTCCTGTTTGAAGAATCAATTTGAATTGATTCCAAGGGCATATTTTAGAATTTTTATCAGTATTGGGTCTATAATGCCTCCAAAAAATAGTTCCATACCCATTAATCCCTCAAAAAGCTATACTATAACGCATGAAGAGGAAGAGTTGCAGTATGAGATATCAAAATTACGGTACCAAGTGCAACAAGTTTCAATCTTACGAAGAGCAATTGAAGATGAAATAGATGGTTTAAAATAACAAACGAAGGCTAATTTGGATGTTTTGAAGGATAAAATAATAGCAAATATGGATGATAAATTAATGGAAGATCACATCGAGCATCAACAACAAGTTCTCCAACTCTCAAAGGATAACCCAACTTTGGTGCAGAATCTAATGAAACAACAGGAAGATCAACATCACATCGAAAGAAGTTATGAAGCAATCAGAGAAACAATAAATTGACAAGTACGATCAATTTTAGAGTATCTCAGCAAGTGGAATAACTTTCCTGTAAAATATTTCACATGGGAGGATGAGAATTTTATATAGAAGCATCACGAAATAATCAAGCGTTGAGGACAACACTTGTTTGAAGGAGAGGAGCATGTTAAGTCCCTATATTAATATTATAGCCCCTTATTATGTTAGTGTAGCCCCCCTTATTTTTATTATTGTACCCATGTAAGCCCCATATTGTTATTATTGTGCCCTTACAGTATTACTGTTAGGTCGGCTAGGATTACATTGTGGCCCCACTAGGATTATATTGTGGCCCCATGGACTCCTATATATAGAAGGAGGTTTTGTTAAATTGTATCATCCAAGAATTGTTCATTCATGTAATGTATTGGAGGTTTCCCCCTCGAAGTGGCTTATTTATAAGGCGTTGATATCTCTTTTCTTCTCTTTTTGGAGCTGGTTTCACAACATTGAATTTCATTTGACTCCATATCCCAATGGCTTTGACAGACTCTCACTCCACCTATTACACTTGACCATCTTACCCAACCAAAACGATCAACAAAACCTACACTTAATAACTAGCCTAAAATCAAAACCCTAGAGTAAAAAGAACACATCCTTTTGCACCCAATAGAGAGACCCCTCTCTGAGTTCAGGAAGTCTAGGTCCTAGGACTCCAAAGACTGGTTTCATGTTACCCTGTCATTTGGTCTACCGATCTGACAAATCACGAGACCCTAAAAATATTCACAAACCACTAGTGGATGGAGTTATTTGAGATAATTAAGGGATATAATGGTGAAATTACCAGTGTATTTTCCATGGGCCTCCAACTGCAAGGGGAAGGCAGTGTCACCACCATTGTAAGAGGGTTTATCATCCATTTAAATTTATAACTCATTAGAAGGGTGAATACATTGGATTTAGGAGTTTGTTGGGGCAAGGAGGATAAAAAAAAGGAATCACAACAAAAAATAATTTGTTCCTCCCTTAAGAAAACCAAATTGAGGATAAGAATGGAGTTATAAGGGAAAACCTACCTTACCCATGTGATGAACTAGCCTACAACATCTTAAAATATATATATTATAAGGGTAGGCTTACTGTTATTTATGAATATTATTTTAGACTACTTCATCAGCTGAGGTTAAAAATCAAATTGCCTATCCCAGGAAGACTTAGTATTTCACATTTCCTTCTTTAGGCCATAGTGGAAATGAGCCAAAGAGTGAGAGAAGGGAAGCATCAATTTATTGCAAATATTGGACCTATAAGGCTCATGTTCATCGATTCTTTGGTCATATCAAGTACCTTGTGTCATGGGTATAATTTGTAGGCATGGGTAGGGAGACCTTCATTGAAACTCAGGTCCAAGCTCTGCTAGAAAATTAATTGTACATAAAACATAGCTCTACTGAAGAAGAGGTCCAAGAGGAGAAGGAGGAAGAAAGAGGAGGATAATTTAAAGAAAATAAAGAAGAAGAAAAGCTAGAGATAGAGAAAGAAAACCTTGGGGAACCTTATAGATTTAAAAATAAGAGTAAACAATAAAAATAAGTAAGTGTTTCAGAAGGAAACCCTGAATGAGAGTGTGATAGCCCAAGTGAAATTTCTATGTAATAAAAGTTAAAAATAATAACCAAGGTTAATGAGACACTTATTCCAAGCTATATTTTTTGAAAATTAAAACCCTAGTGGGTGTTCATTTCGGTTATTATGGCTAAAGGAAATTGGAAAAGGAAATGGAAAAGGCTTTGGAAAGGTATGAGGCATTATTTGGCATTTTACTTATGAAAATAACGTAAGGTAGAACAAAGGAATGTGAAAGGTCATAGGTTGCATGTGAGGAGGAAAATGAAGGAAAATAATGGAAAACCAAGAAAATAGAGTCCTCATTCAAAAAAAATATTCTGAGGATGAGTTGGAAAGCTTTTGCTGACACTTATGGCTCTCATTCTATTTTCTCTATCTCTCATACTCTTGGACACTTAGATTTTTCTTGGAGCACTTTGGAACTGGGGAAAAAAAGAAGAAGGAAGGACCAAGCAAGGAAGAGCAGGATCAAACAACTAAAATAAGTTCTTTGCAAGTACTGATATGCATGTGTGATTTCCTTACTAGATCTGGAATACATGGTATTTCATGTGGCTCTTTTCTATCACAGCCTCATTTTTTCCAGGTGCGACAATGTTTTCAACCTACTGTTTCCATTTCTAGATAATCTTGATGACATGGATTTTCATACGTCAGTTAAGCTAGATTACTGGATGGATTCGAAGCCAAGTTATTTGGATCTCTGAATTGATATAACACATGGACTAGTAACCCCTAAACTAGACTGTGGGTTGCGGTAAAGTCAAATAGTTTGTTGCCTCAGTGCACTTAGGAATCCTTACCTATGAATGACGGGATATATGGGAAATCTTAGAGGTGGTTTCCCTAAGTTTAGGACCTAGTGATCGATGATGGATTGAGGTAAAGCCTGAGAGGTGAGTTATCTCCATTTTGTAGGTTTTAACCCTGTACAGAAATTATATCCAAATTAAACATAAAAATAGAAAATAAAAAATAACGAGAGCATAGAACATAAAACAGATATACATAGATATTTTCCCCTAGATTCCAAATCGGGACGACCAACTTGATTTTTCATTATATTCCTTTTAGTGTTACAACACATATATATACATGTCGAAGCATACATAAAACCCAATCCATTAACCCTGGATTAGAACATAACCGTAGTCCCATTGACCGGAACTACAAAATACCAGCGGCCGAAAAATATCATGTCCCAAAACCATGTGCAAACCCATGCACAAAACCATCGGTAGGGCCGCCATAGGTCCAAAAAAAAATTTCCTGGGGCACAGCCCTAGAAAATTATTTTGAAGTTTAAAAAATTGGCGAATCTCACTAGTCCCTAATATGCAAACTATAAAATGTTTATTGATGTATTTGTAAAATTATTCAAATTTATAATGATATTATATATATTTTATATATAATCTTGGCAATTTTTAAGGTAAAATAATTTTATATTGTAAAATTTGGGCAAATCATTTTTATAAAAAAATGGGAATTGGCGAACCTTTTTTTTGGAAAAACCATGGAAAATTAGCGCACCTGTGAATATTAGCCCATAAAATTTTCCATGGGGGGGGGGGGGGGGGTTGGGCTGCAGCCCCCCCTATTGCGTCTCAAAATAATATAACACATACCCAACACATTTTACCCTAGTAGTCTCAAGATGGGATGTACGGTAAAGGATGAAGAGTATGTCTCGATTTAGAGCCTAGTGATCCCTAATTTGAACTATGGATTATAGTAATGCCCGAGAGAGTAAGAGATAGGAAAATTCCTCACGGATTAGGTGAAGAGCTCCAGTACAATTCATGCTTTTTTGGTTATTTTTTGTTGGTTATGAGTCCCACATTAATTCTTGGAATATGGCATGGGGGTGATTGGCTGAAGGGAGACTTGGGTCATCCAATCTATGGTCGAGTGGAACATGCAAGTCCTATCTCCAGTTGGATTTTATATTCGTAAACGAGAAGCTCATTCCGTTGATATTTTAAGTATAAATGTACTAGTTATTATGAGGATTTTATTGTTGTTGTACCCACTGTATTTCTCTTGTTATTATGCTGGTTATAAACATGTATGTCGGCAGTGATGATATATGGCTTTCTCCATGTTTTTACCTATAAATTAATGCATAATGTATCTATGGTAAAATAGATTGTATGGGAGCTAATGATGTAGGGGAAAAATGATTCCTGGAGATTTTCAAATAAGTATGAGAACCCTTTTATTTGTTCTATTGTTTATACATGTAGCTTTCATGTTTGTGACATGTTTGAAAGAATGTATATCATGGATAGGATGGTTCTAGAAGAGTTCTTATTAATGTGATTTCTTTTGTATCATTTTCCTATTATTATTGATTATCTCTAAACTTTTCATGAAGTTATGGGTATATCACTTGGTTCTGGGCCTGAAAATGTGTCTCAAATTATGGGTCCCTCACCGCTAACATGCAGTGTTATGCCTACGACTATAGCCTCCTCGGTGCTATAATGTAGTGTTATGCCTACCGTTATGGCTCAACGAGGTCAAAATGTCAGTGTGACCGAGGGGTAAGATGCCTGAAAGGCTGGGTTACCTCATCAGGGTGTTTTTGTTACTGTACAAGGTATGTATGTTGTGTTTCCATTAGTTCCACTTCCTTAACGCCACCTAGGAGGTTGAATTTCATTATAGTAGCCTCTCATCGCATCTTTACCTTGGTTAGCTAGTTACTTGGGTAGATGTGGGAAGGGGGTGTTGCAGAGTGGTATCAGAGCATGGTTCAACCCTCCGACTAGATGGGAAGTGTGTTGATCATGCATTTATGTTGGTTGCATATGTGTTTCTCATACCTATGGTGTATGTTCTTGTTGAATTTGTGTTGTGTTGGCCATGGTGGTAATGGTGTCGCCATGGAAGTGTTGATGGTGTGGTTGTCAACATGTTTTCATGAGTGTATGACTGGTTATGTGTTGTTCGCGCTTACGTATTGTATGTGCATGCTTGCTTACATGTTACTACATTTTTTGTATGCATTTCTTGTTTACGATAGGTCACATATTAGTCATGCTTGTCTGTTTTCTGTGTATGCTTGTCTATGTGACGTTATATGTGGGACATGCATTGGTCATTCATGATTGGTTATACATATCAAGTGGGTGCATATGGTAAATTTTTCATTGTTTTGGCGAAGGTTGTTGTGCATAATGTCATTGCATGCAATTAGATGACCATGATGATATTGGTATGTTATGATGTTAATGTGTTGGCTAACATAGAGCAGGATATCCATACTGTCAAAGTGAAGTTGCAACATTGGACCTCGAGGAAAGAGCTTTGGATGTTGCACATATAGGTATGTAGGTTAAGGGTTGTTATATGCATTATGGTTATTAGTATTCCTTTCATTCTGTTGATTTTATGGTTACACACATTATATATTCTAGTTTATTAGAGAGGTTATATGTACATGTGTCAGTTAGTCATGAATGATAGAAACCTGTGGTGGTATAAATTTTTTCTTTATGTTAGATAACTTCTATGTTGTTGGTGAGAATGATATATAACTTGTTTTTATTACACGATAATGAATTTTTGGTTAGGGTTATGAAATTCATGCATGAGTCGACCTAATTATGATAATGTGTTGTATAATGTCTAGACTGATTGTGCATATGTGATTGTATGCATGAATGAAAATTATTTATGAGTTTAGGGTGTGAACATGTTAGCTATATATTGTTATGGATAATATGGCATTATTTATGATTGGGTTGATATGTTGTGAATTTATATCATGCTAATCTACATTGATTATGTACACAAGATAGCCTCTTGTTAGAGTGAATTATAATCGCAAGCGTAGAAAAAAATCTCACTTTAGTTGTGCATAAAAAAAGACCCTAGAATTAAATGTGGTTGTCAATTTCCTTATATCTGCAGTAGGTGATCATAATAAATGCTACAAAAATCCAAATCTATGCAGTTAAAGACATTAAACAGTGAAAATAAAAAAGATTTGCTTCATATATCCAATAGACAAGACAAGAATTTATAAAGATGTTTTTGTATTATAAAACCTGATAAGGGAACATAGAAATATGTTACCAATCCCCCTCAATGGGATGGGTTCTTGTATGTCCTCAGCACTTCAGATCCAAGATCTCTCTCTCTTGATGGTGCAGAAAACCTAGACAAAATAGAACTCAAAGGGAGCTCACAAGCAAAAGTAGAAAAAATATGATAATGATGGAGGATAAAACTTAGACCAAAATTATAGATCAAAAGGTGATGAAAAAGGTAGTGAACGAATGGAAAAACCCTTATATTTATAACAAAATATTGATTTAGTCTAGATATTGGTGGATAGTTAAAATATTATTAACCAAATCTAGATCCAACTTACCTGGAATATTTTATTATTTTTGGTGGAGGGAAAAGGAAGTTAGAGTTGGTTAAATATCTTTATTTAGAAATAATAAATAAATAAATGGTTTATTTATTATTTCGAGGATGAGGTTAAGGAATAATTAAATAAGTAATCATTTATTTAATTATTTAAAAATAATTTAGTCAAATTCATCAAGGAATATTATTAAATAATTATTTAAATAATTATTCCTAGAGAATAATAAGATACATAATAATTTATCTAATTAATTCTCATGTTTTGGGTTAAATATTACCAAGAATATTAATTAAACATTGGTTTAGTTAACCATATCTAGAGGAAAATCAAACAAATAAGGATTTATTTAATTATTCCTCATGGGGCTTCCTCTTTAGACGAGAAATATTTTAATAAACTATGGGTTATTAAATAATTTCACATAGTGAAAGAAATTTTACTATGGTAAAATTGGTCTTACATGGTGTACTTTAGTCTATCTAATAGTAACAGGTTAGATGACCAAAAATTGGTGTAACATATCTCCCCCCAATGTGCGAGTGTTAGGAGCTAATCATACGAACGAAGTACATTGTAAAAACACAATCACTAGACACCGAAGGGGAGTCACAGAGAGAGAAATATAAGACAGACTGAAGTGAGAGAGAACAAGACTCTGAGGCGGCTAGACTTACAGGTGTGACAAGTCTCTTTTATGAGTGAGTACCTGTTCTCAATGAGGCGGGGGAGACATACCTATGCCCACTGAGATGACAAAGTACAAAGAATAATGGTGCACCCAACAAACATGGGACTGAGCTATATAGTACATGTTGGCATAAACATGAGCCAAATAAAAAACATAATGGATCCCACATACATATTTTTCCTGGGACAACATCCAGGAATTATACAATAATATTTTATTACAGGAGATATAATAACAACCAAAGAGGCCCTGTAAAACAAGAAAGGGCTCTGAAAATCTGAATGATACATGCAAACTAAAAAGGCGCTGCAAGTGGCTAAGGATGAAACATAAAATCTATAGAGCTTCATTAAAGGCTGTAATAAAGAGGTAATCTTGGTATGTGGGGGGATTCCTAAATGAGGTCTGAAACATCTCACACACACCCAGAAATCACTGGTACAATCTGCTGCATCACTGAACCATCAAGTATACATATCTCAATCATGCCACAAGGAGTTGTAGCTGAGAAAAAATCAAGTCAAAGGGTAATAAAGGGTCCCTTGCCATGATTCGAGGCACCGAACAAGAGTGGAAGCTGGAACCAAGGTACACCACCCTTTAGACCTGTCTTCTGAAATGAATAAGCTAATTTTGACAGAAGGAGGTCCGCCATACATGAGGCAATGAGGAATCCTCAACTAAGGCACGAGGAATAATAGTAGAGAAACTGATATATTGACACTAGGGATGATGGTAGATTGGGAGATATTGAGTAGTAGGTTGACGACTTCCCTTGTTAGAGCATAGAGGGCATGGATGACCTGATAGCTATAGACTTGAATCGAAAGGGGATAGGGGATAGTACAACCGAAGGCCAAAATGTGTGACACGAGAGAGGTACAATGAGATGAAGGATGGAAGACTGTGGTGGGAGAAAAAAGGGACTATGGACAGACTCCATGGATGCAATAATGACTCAACTCAGATTCTCCAAAAAATTGCGACTCGATGATGCTGCCACACAGAATAGGCCTGGTGGGGACCATTAAAACATGAGTAAAATATAGTTACCCATGATGAAAAATTGACATGAGCATCGAAAAGTATGAGGGAAAAGTGGTGCCCCAAGTACAAGTGTTGCAAGTGAAGAAATTCGATTTTTAGAAGCACTGAAGTGACCCTTCTTGGAAAAAAGGCTTTCAGGTGAAGTATCAAATCACCAAAAATGAAAGGATACTCATTTGAGTGTTTGGTGAGAGCATTCCAATGGTGGTAATGGTTTATTAAACCGAGCTATGGTTTGGTCGTAATTGGTGAAAGAAAAATTTTGGGTTTTTCTTTTAATAAGGCAATTTCCTTGCAATTTTATTCATTTCCAAGTGTAGTTATGGTGAATGTAGAGAGAAGAAAAGGCCCTAAATATTGCAACAATCTTATTGGACAAACTGACTATTGGAATCGAGATTTTTCAGTTGTAGGTAAGAGGCCTAACAATACTATTTCAATTCAGTGGATTAAAGTTTGATATCAGGCACCCAAAGCCCAGGAATAGATCTCTGCTCCTGCTCATGGCTGGGTCGCACTTTTTGGGGTCTGTTCTGTGACCTAGGTAGCAGGTATTGGGCAGAAAATTGTAACCTACCCCAGGAAATGGCCTGAAAAGTCTGACCTGTCAGAGAAAGGGGTTTCAGTGCTGTTTCTGGCTGAGAGTTGGGATTTTATGGTTATGGTGCAGTGCTCCCTTTCTGTATGATGAAAAACATGATGGTTTTGTGTAGGTATGGTAGAGTTGATGATAAACTAGAGAGAGAGATGACAGGTAGAGGATAATGGCCAAAGACTCCGTCATCTCGACATCAGGAGGGGGTATGTGAATGGGAGTGGATGTGTCCTCTCGTTCTGCCATAGAAGAAATTTCATGTAAGGGAGAAATGGACTCGTCGTGCTCGACCTCGAATTGGTGAACCACTTCCAAGGAGCTGTAGAAATCATTGAGGTGGGGATAGAGGTGAGTATACTGGCCATGGAAATCACACGAAGCACATGGTTGATTTGTGTGCAAAGTCTTGAGTTTCTTGGTTGAAGCCAGTAAAGTAACATGAAGTTTTGGGATATCATACTTAGGAAACGCTTTGTTGACCATGGATTTGATACGATGAAATTTGGGAAAATTGTGGGTACCATGATCGACAAAATCACACAAAGCAGACAAAGGTGTACACTTTGGATGCTTAGGAGGAGCATGTGTTTTCTGGGTATTCTTTTCCTTAGGTTACTTTTTGTGGGCTTTTCCCCCCACCCGAGGCTTTTGCAACATGAGTAGATTCTGGTTGATGTGGTTGAGGCACAAAAGCGAAGGGAGGGGCCATAGCGACTGATTGGACTGGGATTTGACTGCTTTGACCCTAGTCCAATCGGTCTGAGAATTCGGTTCATAATATGTCAGTTGATTGATAGTGACGATATTTCTATTTTGAGGAAAGTGCATATTACATTGAATCGTAGATGGGAAGAAAAACATCGCATAAGTGTAGCTACGACCCAATAAAATGTTGTAGTCTAAGGGGGCATCAATGAATTCAATTTCAACACAAATAGTTTTTCCGCCAAGAGTAATAGGACAATTGAGGAACATGCCAAGGGGCTAGGAAGAGTGGCCATCCCATGCACAGATGGTCATAGTCAAAGGGGCTAACTCGAGCGATGAGAGATTTTTCCAAACAGAAGAGGAAATCATGCAGGTGGATGCCCCCTCGTCCATGATACATTGTGAGACATTGGAATTCGAGATCTTGAAAAGTATTTTGAAGGCGGTGGATGCAGGTAGGGGTGGATGCTCTAACTTGTCAACATTGATGATAATCAAACAATCATCTGAAGGATCCATAGTGCCTATGGAAGTTAGTAGAGCTTTAAATTGTGAAGGGCACAACTGGAGAACTTCTAACATTGACATGGTGGTGGGAGATTGTGCCAAGTCATCTCCTATATTGTAGGTGTGGATGGATTTAACAGAAGCAACGTTTCAACATAACGGTCCTTTGGGGATCTTGGTATGTACCTCTGCCTTAGGCTGAGGGATCTGTAAAGGACCATTGGGTGTTGAAATTGGCTCTATGGGACCTGTGGACTGGGGCTCGATTACAGATGTAGCGGGAGGCTTGGTGTACTCGCGGAACCAAGTCTGAAGGTTGAGATCGGTGGTATTGGCCTCATTATATTTCATCATAAGGATATGGTAATCAGAGGTACCAAACAGAGGAGGTTGAGCAGTATCCTAACCTTGAGGGGGTTTGGTAGCCACATATCCTTGCTGGGGGAAAGGATTGGTAAACACAACCTGTTGAGTAGGCGCAACATTAGGAGGAACCGAAGCATAGGCTTTCTGTCCCCGAGATGCTGCTTAAGCTTCCCACAGTTGACACACATAAGGTAAAAGGGACAGTCATGGGTATAGTGACCATGGACGCTGCAACAAGAACAAGGCTTATTCATACGAAGAGGCATGTTCTACTTGGGCTGATTGCCCTGTTGCTGAGTTGCAGTTTTAGATGTATTCCATTGGGGATTGTTTTTGTTATTACCTTGAGACGGTTGGTTATGGTTGCCTTTCCTCTTCCTTTTGAAAGTAGGAGGATTAGTCGCACTCTTCTGCGTATACACTTGACCCTAAGGGGGAGGTGGCTACTACTAGAGAGGTTGAGAAGGCATGGGAGGTTGGGGTGTTTGTGTTGGAGGAGATAGAGCACCTTGCTATTCATACTGATAGTAAGGATGTTGAGCAACATTGGGGTAAATAGGTTGGACAATAGCAGGCCCTAGCATCGGATGATGCAGTTGGGAAAATGCATGAGGCATGTTGTGTCCTAGATAAATGGTGATAGGAGGGGGAAAAGTGTTAGAGGAGCTAGACCCTCCCTAAGGGAAACCATAACCCATAGGAGGATGAGTGTACGGATGTGAAAGGGACCGAAAAATACCATCAGTGCCATGATATTCCCCTAGTGCATTGGTAGCACCAGGTCTAAGGAGATCAAGTAAGAGAGTATAAACATAACTAGATTGCGCCTAGATCATGTCATATTTCAATGCAACTTGGAGGGCTTCTTCCTCAGTCTAAGAGAAGTGAGACACATCATCTTTACAGATAGAGGGAAAAAGGGATCTGAGAAACCAGTCCATGTAGACATGATCTTCGAAAACTGGATCTCGACATAAGCTCTTCCTTCTATGCCATTCTTGAACATGGTTAGAAATACGGATGGCAGAAGTTTGACAGAAAGTACTCAAAAGTTCGGCATCGATGTCATAGTGAATTGGAAGCTGGAAGTAGGAAAAAAAATCCTTTGCAAGAGTCGCAAAATTAGCATGAGAAGCAGCGCCCAGTAGACATACCACTTGGAAGCTTCTCAAGTAAGTGTACGCTGGAATAATAGAAGATGGATAGAGTAATCAGTGATAGAGTTGGATGAACACCACATGTGGAAGGAACGAATATGGTTGGTAGGATCCTCTCCAACATTTCCTTCAAACTTAGAGATGTATGAAGGAATCCTGGTTGGCATAGTAAGCCAACCTAGATCATGGTGTATAGGGTCATTAATCAACTGGCTAAACTCGGGAAGGCTTAGGCTTGCCATATAAGGAAGAAAGGGAGTAGCCGGGACCGTTCCGGTTGCGTCTCCAACATCAGAGTCAGGGCCACCACCAGTGGTAGGTCCTGCCCTAGACATGATGAAGGTCAAAGGTGGAGGATAATCAAGGATAGGAATAGAAGGAGAACTCGATGAACCAAAATTAGAGTCAGAATGGGGACTCGGCAGAGGACTAACTTGGACCCTATGCGGTGGAGTAAGTCTTCCTAACATAAATTAAGGATGAATACCTTGCAGTATCTGAGATAAACACCATTGAATTGCAATGATTGAAAATATACACAAAACCTAATAAGTAAGAGAGGTAAACAAGGGCACGGAGGCGCAGATTAATTAATTAATTACACTGTTTGAGTCTTGGCCTGACAGTGTAAACTAGGCACTCTTTGCTTTAGGTGTGTGTGTGTGTGATAAGTGTGTTAATTTTAATTAAGCCTAGATATTTGTATAGAGAAAAGAAAAAATATGTTGTATAATTGTAAATAAAACTGAAAGCGATAGTAAATAAAACTGAAAGTGACAGAAAAATGAAAAGCTAAAGATGCATAAATTTAAATCCAAAAAGGAGGGCTTCCCAAAAAATAGTCTAAGGGTGGGTGAAATCTACTCAAAACACAAAATATGGCTAATTTATCTAAGGTCAAGAGGGACAGGGATCTAAAGGTCATATGTGCTGAAAAGAGGTGCAGAAAACAACAAGAAACCATAGGGAAAAATGTTGAAAAATAGGTGGCGAAAGGCTACAACCTAAATGGAAACATCGGGGACCCTAATGTGGGGACCAGAAAAAACTGAAAAGAGGCGTTTTGGATGGAGAAATAAATGATCTAAAATAGATCTGAAAATATAGGTTCAGATCTGAAAAAATGGATGAAAAACATTGAAATCTTGGAGGACCTGCTTCAGCTAAACTCCTCCTAAAAAGGTGGAAGTGTAATGAAGCCCTAAGGGGCTTGGTTCCTACTTTGACAAGTAAAACCAAGCAATTATAGCTCCAATATGTGTAAAGGTAGAGGTCAGAGAACTCTGAACAGTGCCCCTAACAAACTCTGAAAAATAACAGAAAAATCTCGCAAAAACATTGAGGTCGCAGGTACTGACCTGTTTTCGGCTGAGGTAAAAATTTTTGGGTAGTTTTTGGGTATTTTTCCAGTACTTGGGAGTAGGGGTCACAGGTTTTGGGCTGAAAAGTGCGACCTGCACTTTTAGTGGTCTCAGCAATAGGTTTCATAAAAAAAATTCGTCTCTGTCGCAACTGATACCTGTTAGCTGTCCAAATGGCCCCTAAACACACGGGAGTTAAAAAAATTTCTATTTTAGGGTAAAAAAAGGTTCCAAAAAACATCAAGGAATGCACAATAAGTATTTGAAGTAAAATCCTAGTGGTTGGAAGCAGCTGGTCATGCAGGGATCTAAAAAATGACAACGGTCGTAATTGAAAACCCTTGTGGAGTTGCTAGTTGTTAGAGTGAATTATAATAGCAAGCATACTAAAAAATATCACTTTATATGTTCATAAAAAAAAACCTTAACAACAAATGTGGCTGTCAATTTCCTTAGTTCTGTAGTAAGTGATCAAAATAAATTCTACAAAATCCAAATCTATGTAGTTAAAGGCATTAAACAACGAAAATAAACAAGAGTTTCTGCATACATCCAATAGAGAATTTATAAATAATTTTTTGTATTATGACATCTCGGAAGGGAACACAAAAATATGTTACCATTCCCCCTCAATGGGATGGGTTCTTGTATGTCCTTAATGCTTCAGATCCAAAATCTCTCTCACTTGATGGTGCATAAAACCTAGACAAAATAGAACTCAAAAGGAGCTCACAAGAAAAAGTAGAAAAAATATGACAATGATGGATGATCAAAGTCAGACGAAAAGTTTAGATCAAAAGGTGATAAAAAAGGTAGTGAATGAATGGAAAAACTCTTCTATTTATAACAAAATATTGAGTTAGTCTAGATATTGGTGCACAATTAAAATATTATTAACCAAATCTATATCCAAATTACTTGGAATATTTTATTATTTTTGGTGGAGGGAAAAGGAATTTAGAATTGGTTAAATCCATTTATTTAGAAATAATAAATAAATACATGATTTATTTATTATTTCAAGGATGAGGTTAAGGAATAATTAAATAAATAATGATTTATTTAATTATTTAAAAATGATTTAGTAAAATTCAACAAGGAATATTATTAAATAATGATTTAAATAATTATTCCTAGAGAATAATAAGATAAATAATAATTTATCTAATTAATTTTCATGTTTTGGGTTAAATACGAGCACGAATATTAATTAAAAATTGTTTTAGTTAACTATCCCTAGAGGAAAATCAAACAAATAAGAATTTGTTTAATTATTCCTCATGGGCTTTCCTAGTTAGACCTGAAATAATTTAATAAACTATGGATTACTAAATTATTTCTCATAGTGAAAGAAATTTTACTATTGTAAAATTAGTCTTACATGGTGTACTTTATTCCATATAATAGTAATTGGTTAGATGACCAAAAATTGGTGTAACACCTCCCCTAAGATACATTAACGTATGAGTTTTCTTATGCCATATACTTGGTGCTTGACTATTTGATTATGTCGTTTATTTGGTGTTTGAGTGTTTGGTGTCTATTATGTAGATGAATGTTAGAATGTTTGATTAGTTGCATGATATTAATATGTATTTATAATATCGCATGAATAAATGATTTGGTTTTCATATGGTTTTACTAACACGATATGTGTATGGGAAACACATATGTACTTGAGTATAAGTGGTTGATAATTGTGGCTTTATGTATTATGACTTATGACTGTGAGTTGATTGTTGATTATGAAATAGTTTTTAGATTTGGTAAAGGTTTATTTTAATTTGATCGATATGCTATGTTGATCTTTGGAGTATATGATTGACATGTGTAAGTAGATGTAGAGCAACATGCTATATATTAGTGTGACAAGGTAATAGTTGATGTGTTTGCATAACTAGCAATTTGGTGATTGGACAATAGATAGTAAGACTCAATTGCAACAAGGTAAATGGTAAAGGTAAGTAATTGGGTAATAAATCCTTGGGATATTTTTTGAAAACCTAACTTCAAACAAATGAGCACTTTGCATTGAAACAATAAGTCTTCTTAACCTTGATTTCATTTGACATTATGTGGATATGTCCTAGATTGTTGAATGTGTATTTGACAGGTATAACAATTGGTTTCTACTAATAACAATATTTGTTAAGAAATTGGAGTTCCTTGAGAGGTGTACATTTTCAGTTACAAGGAAACACAACAAGGTAAGGTAACTAGCTGTTTTTATGTTTATTTATGCACTCACAGTTATGTGTCTAGGACAGTATGATGCAGGGGTCTCCATGGAAAAAGAGACTTCCATGAAATATTGAAGAAGGCTTAGGTTGATATTTCCTTTGGAAGAACTGGAAACCATGGGTTTGAATCACGGTGTTTGTTTCGAATCTTGTGCTATTTCTCTTTTGTGATTTTTTTACCTTTATTTGTGGTTTTTTTTACATCTGGTGGGATTCCTTTCCACTTTGTTGAGGTGTCGTATTTCTTTTGGTTATCATGGTCTTGTTCTTGTTTGTTCTTGTTCTTGCCTTTTATGTTTTGAGATTCCTTGGAATTGGTTTGGGCAACAGAAAAGTTAATGGAGCTTAGTGCATGAGTAATCTCAGGTGAAGGTAAGAATATGACAGTCGATTAGATTGGTTGAGTCCATTGGTGTAAATGGACGGTGGCAGAACAGTCATGAGAAACAGAACACGAAAGGTAAAGTAAATGTATTTTAGGTGTTATATGCCTTGGCTATGATGAGAACAATTGTTCTAAATGTTGTACATGTTGTGCATGAATAAAGGGAGTTCCCTTAACCTAGACGTTATGATATTTTGTAATTATGTTGTGATCATGATTATGATAATGTTTATATATCCATATATTCATATGCGTATGTTTTTATTTTTATGAGATCATGATTTCTTTATGCCGATGTTTATATATGTATACATGTATGTATGTATGTATGTCATATCCGACAGGGTCATCATGAATCATGATTTTTCAATGCTAATGTTTATATGTATATATATTTCTATGCATGTCACTATCTAACAGGATCATGATTTTTCTATGTTAATTATTACATATATGTATGTATCTATGTATCTATGTCACTATGTGACAAGGTTTTCAAGGATCATTCTTGTGCAGGAATGATTGCTTAAGCGGGTGAATGGAAAGAAGAGGTTTCTGGCTATGAGGAATCAAATGCAGAGTCACCTTGACGGATCTATGAGGTTAATATCATGTGGATACAGATTGATATTATATGCTTGCACTATGCCTATGTTTATGTTGTGGATAGGTAATGCTGAGGGGTACATGAGAGAAGTGAAAGTAGTGTGGTATGCATCATGCTAGGATAAACATGGATAAGACAGTAGAATCAAGGTTTCTTGTGGCATCAATGTGTGGTCTATGCATGTGCAGTCCTACTGTTTTGTATATGTTGTGCATGTTCTATATTTAGTGATTGTATGTATGGTGATGTTTACATGTAACATATGTAGTATAGTGTACATATGATGTGGTATGTCTATTATATATATGGTGTTGTGTGTATATTGCATATAAAGTGCTAGGTATGGTTGGTGCTATGTACATGTTGAATATGCAGTGTTGTGTACATATCATATTATGTGCATGTTGGATATGCATTTTTGTGTCGATGTTGGATCTGTGGTAATGTGTACATATGGAACTATGTACATGTTGTATATGTAGTGCTATGTGCATATGGTGTTGTGTGTGTGTTTTACATATGGTTTTGTGTGCATGATTGTACATGTGGTGATGTGTGCATGTGGTGTTGTATACATGTAATATAAGTGGTGTTGTGTGTAGGTGGTGTCATGTACATGTTGTGCATGTCGAAGTGTGTACATGTCATGCCTATGGTGCTATGTACATTTTCTGCGATGTACATTTGGTGCCGTGTACACATTGTGTAGGTGGTGTTGTGTACATGTGATGCTGTACACAGGTTGTGTAAGCGGTACTATGTATAGGCGATACTGTGTACACATTATAAAGAGGGTACTAGTGAACATGTGATATTATGTGCAGGTTGTGCATGTTGTGTTGTGGGCAGATGGTACTATGTATGTGCATGGTGTAGTCATGGTATCATGACATGTGTATTAATTGTGTTTTACTCTATATATGTATATGAATTGTGTTGTATTTTACACCACGTGTAGGTGTAAGAGGCCTAAAAGGTTCAATTAAATCCTAGGGGTGATGTTATTGTTATACAAGGTCTGCATGTTGTGTTTCCATCAGTTCTAGTTCCATAACATCACCTAGGAGTTTGAATCTTATTATAGTAGTCTCTCATCACATTTTTACCATGGTTGGCTGGTTACTTTGGTGGATGTGGGAATGGGGTGTTACACAGAGATAGTTGCCACCTTAGAAACCCTAAAAACACCTTTCAAACACAAAGTGAGGCAGCCCAAGCAAGGTCCCTTGTACTTCAAGAGGAGAAGGAGTATTAGACTCAAAAAATGGAATCCTAAGCCTTGTGGAATTGCTCGAATCACGATTGAAAGATCAACCAGTAACCAAGAGCCCAGAGATAGAGAAGGGTGAAGAGAAAATTGAAGAAGATACCTCCCTCAAAGCTAAGGGAAAGCATCCCCAAACCTCACCAAGAAGGCTAAACACAAGAGGAGCTAAGATGAAGAAACTACAAGAATAAACTACCATGCTATATGAAAGCAATAGAATTCTATGGAAAAATACAACAAAACCTCAAGAGGTTGTAGAAGGACCAAAGGAGCTACAGGAACCTGATCCTAAACCAAACCTTGGGCCCTACTACAAATTTTATGAATAATGACAAATAATACCCACCAAAATTTTCAGTCCCCATCCTGCTTGAGCTAGATAGAGAAAGAAGTTGAACCCACCGATGGATGCATATTGCTAAATATAAGGGAGTTGATAAGTGGGCCTCATGGAAGAGAAAATGAGAAATATAGATGATAAAATGGTTTATTTGAGGTTGAGAGAGTCAATCTTAAATGAGCAATTGAAAATGGAAAACAATAGATTAAAATAGTAGATATAAGAGAAAGAAGGACAACTTTCCACCATGGAAAGCTTGCCCATGAAGGCCACCCATTGCAGCAATACCGCAAAAATACATGCCTTCTTCCTCAAAGAGAAGTGGCCTTAATTTGAAATAAAAAATCTAGAACAATATGGTTCACTACCCTTCCAACACTACAACAAGTTTATTGAATTTTTTCATAAGGCTAGTAGGGAGGATTGCACTAAGATGGTATAGTTTTACATGCACAACCTCATATTGACTAACATGAACTTATAAGATCCAAATGATAAGATGGGAGATGTGCAGTTGATGGAATTAGCCTCTTGGTTGACCCAAAATGAGGTAAGGGTTGAGGAAGAAACAAATATGATATTCAAGGATTCTAATGAGCCCCTATGGATCAAGCAGATTTGAGGGCTCCCCACTTTGTCATCAACAACAACGGGCTCATTTCTAGGGATCCAAAATTGGCACCACTTTACATAGAGAAACCAGAGCCAACCACTTAGCACTTTGAGCACATGTTTCGGATAGGGAGCAAAGGTTTGTAGGTATATCAGATGAGATGGCATTCATTACCCCACAACTTGCAAATCAGTGAATATAACTCTTGAGAGAGAGTTTGATGAATTCATTGGACAATGCACCCTTATATAAGAGGATAGTCGAAAGACTGAAGGGTAGCTAGATTGGGCTCAATTTTAACCCTCATTTTTTTATGGAAACATGAATGAAAGGATCAAATTTAAGAGCACTTAGAGTGGTTTTAAATAGAAATAAATGTAGAGTTCCATCCTCAAAAGGGAACTTCTTCAAATATATCTTAGGATGTTAGGGTATCCACCAGGGCGATGCCTGAGATGGAAATAAATCGCTAAGTTACCTAATCACTAATGGCTGATGATGGGCCCCATTAATAGGTATATAATAAGGCCCATCCAACCCTCCTTCAACCTATATTTACCTCTTTCCTCACATTTAATAACTTATTTTTTACTATAATGTGTAAATATTAATAACACTAAAGGATGTTTGCCATATCTCGCGGCGTAATGGGATTGATGTGTAGGAAAATAATGTGTTTGAGGGCATTTACTATGCAAATATATGTTTGAGATATTTGTAGAGGATTTATGAGGCTTGTTCCCTATATTTAAACACCTACAACTTGAATTTATCCCAGAAATTACTCACCCACATTTCGAAGATCGAATAACAGTTGATGCACTCAAGGATTGTGAGGACCTCACGGAGGTAGATCCACCTTTCTATGGATTTTGGAGGGAATTAGTCCTCTTCCTAAGGAGGTTTCCCCTTGGTCATTTTTTTATAAATAAGGAAGCCTAAGGTCTCAATAAATTCAAAATTTTGGGATCATATAGAGACTAAAAAGATCTAGGAGCTCGAGCTTGTCATTTTCATTCCTTTTCATCATGTAACTAAATACTATTTTATATTAATGAGAATCTTCCATCTGATCTTTTTTTGGAGAATTGATTCCCTTGGGTTAAGGCCCAATCGAGAGGCTCTAGTATTTCTCAGGTGTATTTTACTTATGCATCTTCTTTCCTAGAAATATTTTCTTCCTTTCTTAGCAGATATTTTTTATGAAAATTTATTCTGTAGGTATATATTCCACCTCTCTTGTGGGAATTTTGGTTGAGGATAATGTATTGACAAGAAAAATATATAGTTACTGTTTTTTGCAGTTTCTATTAGTATTTTTCTTAAATATTTGTTTCTACAAACTAGCGACTATTTTAGTAGTTCTCTTTTAGAACATGAATTACAACCTCTTGTGGATGTAGGTCCTGTGCATATTGCTAGATATGTTGCATTTCAATACAATAATGGGATTTACAATAAAATTCAACTCATCATTTCTCTCTCATTTCAATTTTTTTCAGTTCACATTATTAACATTCTCTAGTTTCTTGGAAAATTTGGGTAACTTCATTTGGTGTGCAGGTACTCCTGTTGATTTACAAGGTTGGAATTGTCATTAACACTCCTTATCCGACCAACATATCCCTTCCTTAAACCTCAACAACTCCCTCAAAAAACTAAATACCGAGAGTACATTTCTTGTTTATTGAAGGCCACAATGTGCATTGGTTCTTGTTCAGGATGGGCCCGTGAAGGGAAATAGGCTTCGAAAGGGTCTCATACAGCCTTTGTCTACCCACCATTACCATTTACCACCTTCATATAACCTTTTCCACTCTCAGAATGCTCATGGATTCAATATTGTAGCAATACATGGCAATCTTGTAGCATCATGTAGAAATCGTGTAGAACCATGTAAGAGCCCTCTAAACTTGACTAGAATTATCCTTGAATCTTAATTTTTTCCTCCTTGCCATGAATAATGTCCCTTAGGCTCTGAAACCATGATTGATGAATGATAATACGACTTAGGACTTTTCTTTTTCCTAGTGTCACACATTTCAACAATTAGGGTTAGTAGACAAATTTATGGATTGGATAGGAGAGTGATGATTTTCCTCATTACCTCATGAAGAATCTAATGAACTTTTTCACTAGATATAATATCTTTGGAATGTAATGATTAAAGGCTCATTACATGCTCTTTTCATTTTTCAAGGTATATTAGGTTTTCTTTCTTTGTTTTATGATTATTAAGCTAGGGTTTGTACTTTAATCATTTCCATTTCCTATGCATAACCGAGGTTTCCTTTCAATGCATCATTTACATTCCACAAATAGATTAATGTTTGCATTTTTGTGAATAGAGTAGCCTTTAAATTTCTGGAAATAAGTTAGCACTTACATTTGAGCAAGTATATTTTCCATTTTTTTTTCAAGTAGAGTAACATTTAGATTTATGTAAGTAGATTAGAAATTTCCTTTCATGCGATTTGCATCCTTGCAAATCTAGATTCAGTTGATAGAGTGGTCTTTGTATACCTTGGTCTGGTTCATTACTTCGAAGTGAATTGAGAAGAGCTTAGCCTACTATGAATACAACACTATCACCTCTTAGGTTTGTTAAAACGTCTAGTTGATAATTAAAGTTGGTAGCCTTGGGAGTTGCAATACACTTCTTTCAATACTAAGGCTCAGCGCATATGAAAGGAATTATAGTTATTTTTATGAGGAAAAGAAACATGTCCTTTAAATTCAAACATTGTCTGTTTGCATGGCTTCTAGCTTTTCAAGGTTTACCTCCAAGTAGTCTCTACCAAGGTTGACATATTTGATGATACTTATCCAACGTTTGATTTATTTGGAATTATTTGTTTCCTATGTTATACCATATTTTTTATCCACTGAAATGTTGTTCTTTTGGGTGATATTAATTCCATGTTTACGTTTAATTTTTGGGGTATTTTCCATACTTGTAGGGGATGTCTTAGGTTCATTACTGACCATACATTTCCATTGATTGGTAAAAGGTTGAAGCTACCAAAATTTTTTCTTGTTAAAGATGACAAACAATCCAATAACACCCACTAAAACCAAGTAGTTATTGATGAAAAACAACACCGCTACTTCTATCATTTTCTGATAGGGATGGAAAAGGACAAAATTTACTTCCTTTGAAGTATATGGGTAAAGGTTGATCATTTGAGTATTAGTTTTATAATCCTAAGTTCTCTAGTGAACTAGTACAAATTGGCACTCTATCATTGTCGTCACCTTGTAAGCTTTAATGTAGTGTGCCATATAGTCTCTTTTAAAAATATATTGAAAGAGTTATTTATGCAAGATAAATTTCAAATAGATATTGTTTTATGAGATGAAGGTGGTTCTTCTATACCCATCATAGATCCATCTTAACTCCGGATCTGCCGAGAGCTTAGAGGGATTTCATCCCTCTTGGTTCTTGGGAGATCTAGAGTTAAGATGAATCGAGGCTAGTTTAATCCCCCCTTTAAATAAGCTATATTCCAGAGGAATACCATGGTTCAACACCATGATTTTTCATAAAGTTGGAGCTCAAAAATCACTAGTTTAATTTCCCCATTGAATAGGCTATATTCCACATGAATACCATGTTTTAACATATAAGTGGAGCTCAAAAGCCATAGGTAACTTGAAGAGGTCAAATTAACCTTAACTAGGCAACAAAAATCAATAAAAATAAAAATAATAACTTAGAGTTTTTATTTTAACATAAAATTGTTTTTTTACAAAATTAAATTAAATGTTTACACAACATTAAATTACATTACAAAATCTCTACCATACTAAATTTAAAAAAATAAAGATGAGAAACATATTTAAAATGGAAGAAAAAACCATTCTTTTAATTTTTAAAATTTTTGCTACCATTATCAAATTAAACATCAAACTCTCCCCGATGAAATTAGTCATTAAAACATATTTTATGATAACACATAATTTTCTTCGAACTTACCCTATCTTAAATAATATAAAACCTAACTTTACTTAATATAAAGACTCCTTTATTTAAGATTCACCTTATTTAAGGAGTTATAATTATTTCAATACTTTCAAAACCGCTGTAATTCACATTGAAAATGGCATTATAAAACAAATTTAATTTAATCTCTTCATTGGATTCACCCAAACCATTATTATTCACGAAGGTTAAATGAGTTCCAGTGTTGCTGCCTTCCACTAAATGTTCAAAATGAGAACATGACAAAACCATGTGACAAAATCTTCACGGTTATCATACTCTTCGATAACTAGGGTACATCAATTTTGACAGAATAATTTCTGACCGATAACTGGGTACATAAATTAAAATAAAACCAGCCCTGAGGGCACGGACTAATAAGGCATCGCATGTGATGGATATCTTGCATGGAATCCGAGAGAAAAAAATGCAAAAGGATATGCACGTTACTCGAAAAGAGATTCGATCTAAGGGGTGGTTGGCTGGAAATTTCTGCGTGGCCATTTCAAATTAGATCGATGTTTAGTGGCCAGAAATTGGCCAGTGATATTCTGGAAACCAAGTACAGCCCATCACTTGAACAATAAGTCTCTTTTGAGAATCCATTGCAAATAGTTGCTTTTTGTTTGGAATCCATAGCATAAACTTGTTGGGAAGTTCTGAAACAGAAGCTTTATATTAATGACAGCAATGGAAACCAAGCACAGCCCGTCAGTTGAACAAGAAGTCTCTTTTGAGAATCCATCACAAATGATAATAATGGATCCTACACTATTTTACTTTAAAGTGGAGCCCTCGACATGGTGAAGGGATTGCCCTTGGGATTCGAACAGAAGATATGTTACAAATGACAGGTACATGATGAAGGGATTGTCATTGGGATTCGAACAGAAGATATGTTGCAAATGACAGGTATATTCTACATTATTTTACTGAAATCCCAATCGTGCCAGTTATACATTCAGCACCACATTTCAGATTAAGCTTCACTAGATTCAAACTTCACTAGAAGGACTCAGAATGAAAGTTTGC
Source organism: Pinus albicaulis (assembly GCA_034641835.2). Taxonomy (NCBI): domain Eukaryota; kingdom Viridiplantae; phylum Streptophyta; class Pinopsida; order Pinales; family Pinaceae; genus Pinus; species Pinus albicaulis. Next base: position 160,712,795 of record CM076579.1, on the reverse strand, counting down.
ACCTTTCGAGAATAGTGTCCAAAGGGCGTCCAAGTTTATCCTTCGATCCAACACTAATACTCGTATAAGTGCCTTTGAAACTACTGAGCAATGTACCAGATCTACCTCGTTCTACGTCCAAATGATGTGGTCCATGGGGGCCTATCACTCCCCTTGAAGGATTCTCTATTGAGTTTGTCTGCATGGAGAGAGATAGCTGTCTCGCATTGTTCTCCTGTACACCACTCCCATGGAAAGGATGGGGAACATGAACTGACAGCTCCTGTTAAGGCAGGGTCATATTCTCTGGTAATGATGGATATGGCTTCTAAGTAAATTGTTATGTGAACATTATGGGACTTTTTTTCCCTGTCCATTGTAACTCTCTAGTTTTATTGTTGTTGCCTTATGCAAATGGGTATTTCTTAGCTAGGAGTACCTGCTAATAATCGGAATAAAAATAATGAGTCCCATTCCGAAGGTTTGGTCGATTCCAGGCTGCACGACAAGGCTGAGTACGTCGTCTCCTACCATGATCCCCGATATCGCTTGTTTTCGTGTTACCTGCACCATCGAATACCTGTCGCTTACCGAGTACACTCCACCCTACTCAAAATGAATATCATATCGATTAAGTTATTCGAGAAGAGCAAACCTGCGCAATAATTTCTCGGGAGGCGCCGAATACAGCGAGTGAGGTGCTTGGTTCGGAGCAGGATCCCTCGATTTCATAGTCCTTCCGTCTCTTCGTAGGGTTTAACACTACTTTAGCAGAGGGTTTATTTGAAAAGAGTGCCAGCACAGACTGTATAACGCTCATTGCTGGCTTAATCCCACACCCATAACAATTCTCTCCATCTTTCATATTTAATTTTCTGAAGTTAGTGAGTATATTTTTGGCACATAATCCTGAGTAATTTAATTGTAATGCGTCATTTTATTCTCTACATCCATGGTCTTTTGGCCAATGGTGTACAACTAATCTGCCTATAAATTTTTTAACATAGTTCATTTTACAATTTTAGTTTACCTGTAAAGTGTTTGTATGATTTCTTAATATATGTGTTTTTTTTTCTTTTGTGGTATATATTTAGTCTCTTTCTGAAATTCATACCTTTGTACCTAGTTAGATGGAACCCCTAAGACTCTTAGCAATAAGGTTGTATTCCCATGATCTCACCAAGCCTTGTGAGATTTGAAGGTGTTGTCACCCAAGCATAGAAGCTTCACCTCCAATACATCAAACCATCCCATTTAAAATACAATAACATTTTAGTGGTGGGTGTGGAAGTTTGAGATCTTCCTATAAAAAAATTGGGTCTAGCTCTTTCTTTGACAAGTCTAAGATGTTGACCTCTCATAATTGCCTTTGTTGATACTACACACCACATAGTGGCATTCTTTCAATAATTCAATAACTAAGACGATTTCTACCCTCCTCATCTCACCTTCAAAAACGTATATCTCCTCGTATTAGGTCTCTCACCAAGTCTATTAAAATGCTTGAACAGATCCCCCATCTACATCTAAAACCCTATAATCGCTTACCTCATGTTTGCTAAAATTTCGTGTACACATCTCACTATAGAAGGCTCTGCCCTCCTAAATTCTAATCACTAGATCCCATGAATAACCCAAAGAAATCATTCTCTACATATCTCACTATAGAAAGCCCTACCTCCTAATCATGAGATCCTGTGAATCACCCCAATAAATTAATCTCCTTTGATATTAACTCCAACGTTGTAGAGAGCCTCAGCACTAACCCAAAAATTCTCCCAATCCATTCCTACCCCCATGCCCAATATCTACAAGTCGCTACAATAATCATATTAATCACACACCATTATATGATACATAATCCGACATGAGTTAAGCAAAACATGAATCACCAACTAAACTCCACAATTCACTAGGAGGGATCACCATATCAATATCTCCCAAGATATCCATGATAGCATATGGATAATGGATCCCCACTACTTGCATCGTTTGCTAACTCTCCAAGAACTATCACATAAAAATTGTCCTTGTGAAAACTAGCACAATTGTCTTCCTCCAATCATTCATCTTTCTCCAAAAATATATATCTTGGCAATCCCAAAGTAGGCCATTTTCTCATAGGATGAACAACAAAAAAGGATCCAAATAAAAATTTCGTCCATCTTATCGAAAGAACGAGGTCAACTTTGAGGCTATGGCCTCTCATAAAAAATGACCATGCAAATAAATGACCATGGAAAACCTCGCCAACAATCTACATCTAAACTCTTAGCATCCAATGAATTCTTAGTAATCCATAAATCTGTTCTATGATGGTAACCACCACTCTCATCACCAAGTAGTGAGCTTGTCTTGTACAATATTGGCTAACTAGAAAATCCAGAGATCTACCTATGCCTAGATCCTCTACCGGAAATTAGGATCCTTGCCAAGAAATAAATATTAGCCAAGGTGCTCAAGGATACTTGCCACATTTGTAGTAAAAATACATCATCCTATATCCTCCACATCCACACAATCTCAAAGAGTAAGTCATAGTTCATGTGAAATATGTGGAACTCAAAGTCTTTGAGTAGCCCAAATGTTTCCAACTTATGATGTACAATATTTGCATGCACCTACAATTCCTCATACTCTTAGTCTTACTAAGACATAAGAATAGCTACTCATTTTTATGATCTCAAACACTAAAAGACAACAAATAATGTGAGATCGATATATATCCAAAATAGACACACTAATATGTGTATGGTTTACTATGATAAAAATATGTGCATTATCAATTCAATGTATTGTAATTTATGATGCATTGATGCACTTGTTGTTACAAAATGAAGCTATATGCACATCAATGTGTATTCTATGATCAGATGCACCATGAATTATTTTTGAAGAATTTTTGTGTGTTATATTTCGTAATTCACATTAAGAAAAGAATCCTAATAGATGTATTACTAGCAATGCTTTTCACAAATTTCCAACCATCACTTTCTACGAGTTTGGTGGGAGTGTAGCAGGTAAAAGTGCACCATGCCAAATTTAAAAAGAAAAAAAGTGGAAAAATGGTTAAAATTAAGTCCAATTGTAAATGAAATTGAAAATAAGGAATAACCAACTATTTTGATGGACTATTCAACCCCATAAAATTTAGTTTAAATCCTTTATATATATATATATATATATATATATATATAGATATAGATATAGATATATAATATTTTAAAATATTAAAAAGTGAGTTAGATATATTGGTGAATCTATTAAACCAAAAATAAAGGCTATAGTGCATTGAAAACTCTGTCATCATACATGGAGGTTGAGCATGGCACTTATCCTAATGGTTGGAAGGATAAAATGAAATGTTGTAATGAAATCTGATTTGCTAATTTTGTGTTTATTTTACCCTTTCAAGGTTCGCCCTCGATATGCATTCATGAGTACATTTGTGGGCATTAGAGAGACTTTGTGCTATATGTTATATTTTTAATATGAAAATTTATATTTTGTAAGAATTGGCGATTTTTATTTTCAAGTGCATTGGTAATCTAATTCAACACCTCAACACATTTTTCAAAGAACTTATAAAGTGCCCATGCAAATAGAGTTCCAACGTACTAATTCTATAGGGAACTTACAATTATAAACTAATCCTCAAAATATTATCCATTAACCATCTACTTGAAAGGAAGCAAATTTAGTCCCTTTCCACCTAATCTAATCTATGAGAAAGGATACTAGAAGTAGTGATGTTGTTCCTCAACAATAACTAGTTACTTCTAATGAATGCTATTGGGTTTTTTTATCATCTGAAACAAACTATATCTTAGGAAACTTAAAAATTTTACGAGTGAAGGGAAAGGTATGGTAAATAACTTGCCAAACACAAGAGGGAAAAGTATGGAAAATATCGGGAATGTTAAAAGGACACAGGAAATCAAATCGCCTATAAGAACAACATTTCAATGTATTTTTTTAAAAAGAATGACTCCTAGAGGAGTAAAAAAATCTCAGAACATTCTCAAGCAATATGGTAAATCAAAATTGCAACTAAATCATACTTTGGATGAGCATCATGAATTAAGGTTGACCTTGATAGATGCACATTGGAGAGTAGACCTTGCAAAAATAGAAGCCTAGAAAAAACACATATTTTGACCTATCATACTTTGGACAAGTATGGTGAATGAAGGTTGACCTTGATAGAGGTTCCTTGGAGGGTATACCTTGCAAAATAAAGGGCATATAGACACACATTGTTTGACTTTTAAGGCCACCTTATATAGGGATATATCAACCAATTAGCTTCTACATCTAACATAATCCATATATTTTTTATTTTCTCCTTCATGGTGATGCAATCACCTAGACATGTCTTCTGCTTGGAAATGCAGATAATATTATTATACTTCCATATACAATTTCTCCAAATAATATCTAAAGAAAATATATTGACTTTGTATTTATAATTTAGAGGAATGAGTTGCAACACTAGTAGGATTATCAATTTGAAGTAATCTAAAGTATTTTGAAATATTTATTTAAGTATACCATCATCTATCACCATCATCTTAAAGCTTTCTCTGCGTGGTAATAATCCATTCCATGCCAAAAAAAAATTGGGATATACATGCTAAAGTGAACAGAAGCATGCTATAAATACCATTCCAATGGAAAAAAAAAGACTCAGAGTTACTTATTCGAACTTCTAGAAACTTTGAAGCATGAATTAAACATCACAAAGCATAATTCAAACTATAAGCTTGTTTCTTTAGAAATTTAATGTTTAAGAAACACTTTCTAATGTTGATTACACAAATCCACTTTTCAATCCATTTAACTAAGAAACAAATTCCTTGCAGTATAAAAATGAATTACAAATAGATTACCTTCATTTAGGATAAAAATACAAAATCCGATCTTGTTAACATGTTGCTTATTTATAAATTTTATGTTTAAGAAACAATTTATAATGTTGATTAAAAATACACTTTTCAATCCATTTAACTAAGAAAACAATTCCTTGAACTATAAAAATGAATTACCATTAGATTAAATTCATTTGAGATAAAAGTAAAAAATCACACGGTATTACAAGTAGTAATCGTGGTTTCCAATTTAAATATGGCTAATATCTTTTTCCATGTAGCTAAAACGTGAAGTATTTTTCAAAACTCACTAAGAAAGAAAATAAATATGAAAGGCATATGGAATTTTTTTACACTCCATTACATGAGAGATCTAATTAGTATCATATATATACTTATGAATTTTTCTTATCTGGATGTTAGTACACAAAGGTATTCTCAAAGTTTTCTTATATACAATTTTGTTCTCTTTTTATTTCATATCTTGTCACATTTTTTCTAAATTGTCGCGAAGGAATTTGATGGTTCTCATAAAATTTACTTTTCACCTTATGATCTATCCATATTTTTCAGATGGTTTAGGTTCTATGTTGATTAATTCTCAACAATATGATAATTCAAAAATAAAAACATTTAATTTGAATTGAGATGCACAATCAACCATGTGAATATAATGAAAAAACCAACTTGATTTAACCTGAAGAGTGGAGAAAATCCAAATATTCTATTAGTAATCCAAATGAAGACCTTGTTGGATAAAATGATGTGGAAAACAATTTTCTTCTCCAAAATATTGATTCTATACTTGTTGTTAGCATCAACAATTTAGTGACAACTTAGATGAGATGTTGTGATGATCCAGTGATGTGTTGTCACTAGATTATTGATGCTACCAGCAAGTGTTGAGTCAATATTTAGGCAAATAAAGCATGCTACTAGTCCTCATAATTTGATTCAACTAGATCCTCTTCATTTGATTTAAGAAATAGATTCACGTGTACTCTTGAGTATCTAAGTTTTTTAGCTTATTAATAAAATATTTGTATATTCCCCCCCTTTGTAGGTTCAAATGAAGTTAACGTGACTCCAATGATTCAAATAATATATCTTTTGTCCACTAACTTAGAACCTAGACCATAAAGAAAATATGAATAGATCTTATGGTGGGAAATAGCTATTACGAAAGTCATGAGATTCCTAAATGGAGAATTAAGAAAAGTGATGGTAAAGTGTTGAAAGAAAAAGAAATGCATAATCTACACTTTATTTGAAGAATATTTTGAGAATAATTTTGTTTGGTGCTTAATGGAATCCATATTAAAAAAAATATTAGGTGTATGTAAGAGTATAATAACCATGGAGATCAAACTATATTTCTTATGTAATGAATTAGAATATATATATATCTTTTTTTTAACCATACTTGAGTTTTTAGTTATTTAAAAAAAAAGACAAATGTAAATTGATGATCAGAATTGTTGCTTCTAATACCATGAATTTTAAACTTTATTTAAAATGAATGTTATGGAATTCAATCCATTTTACGCTCTAAATAACTTATCTTTTAGTTAAATAGGTTGAAAGTACATGTACAATCAACATTAAACATTGTATATAATTTCTAAATGGTTATTAACAATATTAGAAACCAAATTATGCTTTGTAATGTCTAATTTATATTCCAAAACTTTTAAAAATCTAAAATAAGTAAATCCAATCGTTTTTGGCATTGAAATTGTATTTATATAGTTCTTTAATTTAGCTTGTCATTTTTTTGTACATGTCCCACAATAAGTCACCTTTGCCCATAAAACATCTAACAATTTCCCTCAAAGGGATTATTAGATAGAGAAACCTTTGAGAGGTAATATTTTAAAATATTTTACTTCAATTATATTATCTTACTATATTAAGGATATGTAACCATTCATTTTTTTAAGTGAGATATAAAAATTGAATAAATTCACTTTGTATATTATTTAATTTTTTTTTATGGATATAATAATACACAAAAATATCCAATGGATGTATAATAAATTATATGGATTTGCAAGCATAAGAGGAATTAAAAGTGTCTTAGTGATAGTATTAACAGAAGGAAAAAATAAACAATAAATGGAGTATATTAGGTGATAAAGCCAAGTGGTTGAGTTGTTTCTATATAGCATGGCTTTTAAATTTGAAAATTTTGTGTGCTTGCATGGCTTTTAATTTTTTAAGGTTTACCCTTGAGCCGCATTTATTAAGGCTAATTATCATTGATGATAATTATCCAAAATGTGATTTAGTTGAAATTATTTTTTTTCTATATTATTTTACGATATTACTCGAAAATGTTTGAGGGGTTTTCCATACCTAACCCTCCTGTTTCATTTAAGTTACGAACCATATCTTTCTCCTCATTGGTAAATGGTTCAATATATATAAAATATAGCTCGTTTAATATGATAAAAAATAACAACTCCCACCAAATCCAAGTAGTTATTTACAAACAACAGTGCTTCTACAATGTTTGATTGATTGGATTGGATAAAAAGGAACCAAAGTTGCTTCCTTTGAAGTAGATGGGTAAAGTCTGGTATTTTGATTATTAGTTTATAATCCTAATTTTTCTAGAGAATTAGTACAAATTAACACTATTTGCATGGTTACCTTGTAAGTTTTTTCTGGAAAATGTAGTGGAGACATATAGCTTTAAAAAAAATTATATTGAAAAAGTTATTTATGCAATATAGATTTTAAAGAAATCCTGTTTTTGGAGATGTAAGTGGGTGTTTTATTATCATTCTAGATCTATTTTAACTATGAATAGTTGTAACCATGGGTTTAATCATTAAAGCTATGGTTAAGTTACTTGTTAAGAGTTTTAAAACATTTGCTATTATTATGTTTTTAAAAAAGAAAAAGAAAAAAACAACAACAAATATTTTGAAAAGAAATTTAATTTCGGTTAATGAAAGGTTAGATTATGGAATTGGTTTCATAAAGTAAAAGACTGATGGTAAAATAAAATATTTTCAAGTTCTGAGAGTTGGTTGAACAAAATTCAGTTCAAAGAGTTACCCACCTCTGAGGATAAAGGCATAATCCTCGTGAGATTTGGGGATCTTGTTCGGCGACTGAGAAAAAAAAGAAAAGAAAATTCTAGATATATATTCTAGGACTGGTGTTGACCAGGGGAATTTTTTAGTTTTCTATTACAATTGGAATTGGAGACTGGATCGGATTGTCCTAAGGTCTCTTCCAAAGTTCTGTCAACCTTAAGGCTTAGACTTGGAGCACACGAGAGAGTTGGAGGACGTAATAGCCTCACTTGTGGAAGGGAGGCATGTTATCAGTCAAGTAGGAATACAGATAAGTAATTTTGGATGATTTTTTATTTTATTAGATAAATGTTACAAATAATTATATGTGTGTTAGGGAGAACAAGCACACTACTTGTGTTAATTTTTTGTTGCAGAAATTTATAAATAAATAAAGATTTAATAACTAGTGAATGGTAATATGAGGACATTTAACCCAAAACCCTTGATAAAGGCTTCAGGTTGGTTGCCTCGCTGCATATGATAATACATGGACATTTGTGGTGTGGTCGCGGTAAGTATTCTACTAGTTATAGAGAACATATTGGAAAGATAAATACATGAATAAATAAGGTTACAAAATGTTTACTGTCAAGATGTATCATGTCAAAGACAAAAATAGAAGATAAAACGGCTAGTAGAATCAAATTTATAATTTTCTACAGTACCAGTTGAAAATCTGGAAAATGTAACTTTATGTATGGTGCAGTTCTTTGATTATTACAAAATTTCAAATGTTAAGAAACAGTACACGAAAATATCAAGTACCATGTATTCACACATACTATAGCATTCAAATATTCATTGAAGTGCACAGAGAAAACCCATTGGAGATGAACAAAACTACAATGTCATTGAATTTACTTCAACGGGTAAACTTGAAGTACTCAAGCATCTTATTCATAGATAGTGAATAGAATTATAATAGAAAGATTCAAAACATTTTTTTTTGTAGAATACTATAGAGAATAAGGTTTTTACCGATAACCTGTAAAAAGAACTCCGACCATAAATACAGAAAAATCCTATTTTCTCATGAAACTTCACAAAGAAAAAAGAAGCTAATGGAACATTTTCATTATATAAAGACGGTAACAGTGCTTGATAATTTGAGAATATAAAGATTAAAACAAATCTGAAAAATATAATGAGTGATAGCCTCGGAATAAAATATCAGACTAGAATTATTTCTCTACTTAAACCTTACAGGAGACCACTATCCAGTTCGCCAAGATTAAGGCAGTTCAAAATAATATTACAATCAGAAAAATCAAAGTAAAAATCCTAATAGGGTATCGACGGTGGGAAGATTTAACTCTTTCTAGTGTCTAATGTAAGATAGCGTGGCTTAAAACCCTAAGGCTGGAACCCTAGCTTCAGACCGACTCTGAACGTAAATACCTGTCACAGCTGAAACTAATTAGATGGTATCTTGAGGTGAGAGCTCAACCTAAGTTATTTCCATCAAGTTTAGATAAGTCAATCATACAAATATATAAAATGAAAACCTTTTTAGATGAACCCTAATTTAAGGGTCAAGAACTTAAGCTTGATGCTGAATGAGAGGAAGCATGTTGGTGCGAAAGACATATACCTGTTGGGTTCTAACATTGAAATCCTTGGATTTGACCTGAAACAGAAAAACCTTAAAGAATGTGGTTATCTAGGAAGGGTTAAGAAAAACCCAGAATTTACATTTTCTTTTAAAGAAGCAAGACTAGACTTATCGATAGAAAAAAATTAGCTCTTGAGCATTTCCAGTTGCGAGGGAAAGGTAAGTTTAGAAGTTTGTGGATACACTATGCCAAAAGATAAGTGATTTTAGCTATCTCCAAAGTAATTGCGAACTCTCGAATTGTCGACCTATCAAGAAAGAAATCCGAGACTTAAACGAGTAGCAAAGTATTGACTGTCCAATCCAAGGGAAAATATTACACGGTCTATTAAAAACGCAGAAATAATGTTAAAGTATCAAAAAAATTCTTACCATAACTAAAAGCCGGAGTGTAGCTATCTCACCAGAGGAATTTCTAGTATTGTCGGAGTATAATCCTTGCAGCTTGTTAAAGTAATGAAACAACGAAGGAAAAACAAAATGAGTTGCACAAGCACAAAGACTCTTGTCGAAGGCAGAGACAGAGTGATGAAGAAACCGTTGGAAGATGGTTAAGTGAAAGGGGTTATGTCAAACCCTAAACGTTTGCAACCGTAAGATCTAGGGTTTCCATATCATGGGTGGAGATTGACACATCTTTCCCACCAAGTGGCTCAACATTCGAAGGAATTAAATCAACCTTGAACCTTCATTTGTTTTCCTGTCCGAACGTAGGAAACATATCTTTGTTAATCGATAGCACGGTACAAAAATTAAGTGTGATTCGATTGATTTTTGGTTTGTCGGATGGTATAGACCTCAACTCATATGAGGAACCAAAACGTATAGGATCAATTTCATTTTTTAATATTCATAACATAAAGTTTCTAGAATGGTAAAAATGTCAGGGTATAATGATAATCTATGTGTACAATGTAATGTCAATTATAGGTAGCTAGAAATCGTACAAGGTCCTGTGGCAATTATTTCAATTAAGAAAATAAAGAGTTAAGTTTTAATTTATGTGTTTAGATAGTAGGGTAAATAATAATATTTTTTTATTTTTAATATATATGTTGATTTTTGTTACAAGTGGTATCAGAGCGACATTGTATGCTAGGACCCTATGGGTCAACTAACGTTTTAAATTGTGTACTAATGATGCACATAGAGAAAGAGAGAGTGAGATAAGGAGGTTAACAGGAAATTATGAGGATAATGCCAACACAGTAGCCACCTCTGAATGCCGGGGAACCCAAACCTCGACCAGAAATGGACCTAGAACTGTGGGTACAGCTGGGTGTGGAGTAGCACCAAAAAACTAGTAGGCTGTTAGAAGAATAACAAAATGAAACCAATATCCTCTTAAACACTATGTAGAAGTTGCAAGAAGAAATGCAGAGGGTGCGTGATAATAATGCATGTTTGATGCATGAAAAAGATAGAATATTAAAATTCCTTTCCAACAAACAAAATCAGGGAAATGAGAAGCCAAGTACTGATAGAGCGTTTCAGGAAAGAAATGAAAAACAAGTAAGAGATCATGATACTGACAGAATGGAAATAAGTCAGTCTTAGCGCAGTAAAAGAAATAAGAAATATAATGAAGCTGAATCAGATAATGTATCAGATCAAAAAAAGGAGAAAAGAGAGAAGGTGGAGCTACAAGTTGAATTCTGGAAAATAAAGCCTCCTACATTTGATGGAGTGGAGGCAGAAGTGACTGAGGCATGGGTGATAAACATGAATAAGTATTTCCAAGTGTATGAATATAACAGTAATCTTAAAGTCAGATTGACTATCTATCAACTAAGGGAAAAAGCCACCTTATGGTGGGAGGAAGTGAAAAACACCCGTAGCATTGATGATCAGAATGTAACCTCGGATGCATTCCAACAATATTTCAAGGATAAATACTTAACATAACATTTTTATGATGAAAAGTATATGGAGTTTCATGATTTTAAACTGGGACAAATGATAATGGATGAGTATATCACTAAGTTTACTTCTCTACTAAGTTAAATTCTCTACTTAAGGAATGAAAAGGCTAAAGTGCAGAGATTTCTAAGCAGTTTGTTGACTCACATGAAAGAACATATTGAGTTTGTGAATCCAAAGACCTTGGACGAGGCAACCAGAAAGGCCAAAATGTCTTATCAACAAGCTAAAGAAAAAGGTGAACAAGGAAGAAATTGGTAGACAAAGAGAGATCATAAGGGCAGTTCTGGTTTCAAAAGAAATGAAACCAACAATTTGAAGGGTACTACCAAAATCTCACTTAGCAAAAAAATTAGAAAGAATCATCAAAGAACAAAGTGGCCTGTAGAAGATAAACCCACAGAAGCTTCTAGCAAACTGGAACAAGCCCATAATTAGAAGCCACCTTTATAGTGTTGGGGGTGTGGTGAGGCACACTATTAGAGAAACTGTCCATAGCGAGGTAGGAGTGAGGTAGTTACCAACTTATAGGAGGCTTCAACATTGGGTGATGTTGCTAGAAACAAACCCTGAATTAATGCAGCGTTGCAAGACCGACAAGCAGACTAACAACCGATAATGATTGAACTGGAAGGTAAATTGTTAACTCAAACTGTTTCTATTTTGGTAGACCCAGGCGCAAGTTTAAGCTATTTAAGTCCCAAAATAGCAGAAATTTGTAAGTTACAAAGTCAAAATTTAGAAAACCATTGCTAGTATAGCTAGCTACTGGAGCTAAGAGGAAGGTTAGTGCCAAAATACCAAATTGTGCACTAAAAATTTACAAACAACAGCTAACTGTGGAGCTAAATGTGCTACCTTTAGGATCTTATGATGTGTTACTTGGCATGGAATAGTTAGAGAAGCACTGGACATTGGTAGATTGCAAAGAAAATATGATCTATTATATAATTAATGATGGCACTCGCCAAGAAATTCAAGGAATAAATAAACCTTTACCGTTGCGTCCAATCACAACATCCCAAATGGGTAAGTGCATAAGAAAAGGATGCCAGTTGTATGCCATTCTGGTGGGCTTTACCAATTCTAAAGAGAAGGCTCCTAAGTCGGAAAATATACCAATAGTCTAGGAATTTATGGATGTATTTCCAGAAGAGATACCAGGATTACCACCCAGAAGGGAGATATATTTTACCATTGAGTTAGTACCTCGAGCGTCACCAATCTCAAGGAAACCCTATCGAATGAGTGTACCTGAATTAACTGAACTAAAATTCAAGTTACAGGAATTATTAGATAAGGGGTATATCAGGCCAAGTGTATCTCCTTGGGGAGAACCCATACTGTTTGTGAAAAAGAAAGACGGAACCGTGTGGATGTGCATTGATTACCACCAACTTAATAAGGTGACAGTGAAAAATAGATATCCTTTACCGCGAATCAATGATCTTTTCGACCAAGTGAAGGGAACGACTGTGTTTTCAAAGATAGATCTAAACTCTGGATACCACCAGATTCGGATAAAGGATGAAGACATACATAAAACTTCTTTTCGTACCAAGTACGGACACTAAAATTTTGTGGTGCTACCTTTTGGATTAAATAATGCACCAACAACCTTTATGAGGTTAATGCATAGTGTATTTCACCCCTATTTGGATAATTTTGTGTTAATTTTTGTTGATGATATTTTAGTTTATTTTAATAATGTGGAATAACACAAGGAACACTTGAGGAAAGTGTTCGAATTGCTAAGGAAACATTAGTTGTACACTAATTTCAGCAAGTGTAATTTCTTCAACGAGGAAATCCAATACCTTGGTCACGTAATTTCTGCTGAAGGTATTTCAGTTAACCCTGAGAAGATCAGAATGATTATGGAATGGAACGTACCACAAAATGTGGTAGACATCAGATCCTTTATGGGATTGGCTGGTTATTAACGACGGTTTATTGAGGGGTTCTCAAAAATTGCTTTTCCAATCACTTAATTGCAAAAGAAAGGAAACATATTTAAATGGACAAAGGAATGTCAAGACAATTTTGAGAAACTAAAAAAATTATTAACTATCGCTCCATTGTTGAGGGTAGTTGATCCTCATAAAGAGTTTGAAGTGTGCACATATGCGTACAAAGAAGGAGTTGTGGCAATATTGTCGCAAGAGGGTAAAGTGGTTGCCTATGAGTCACGAAAACTAAAGGAGCATGAGTAGAGGTACTTAACTTATGGTCTGGAGTTGACAACAGTAGTTCATGCACTCCGGGTATGGAGGCACTACTTGCTTTGGAAAATATTTGTGCTCAAAACTGATCATAGCAGCTTAACCAACTACTTTAAGAAAGTTGATTTCAATGCTCGTTAGGCAAGATGGAATGCCTTCCTAAGTGAATTTGATATTGACATGCAACATGTAAAAGGTAAAGAGAATAGAGTAGTTGATGGTATTTATGAATTTTACTATAATCAAGTTCAGTGCAGATTGTTGGAGCAAATAAAAGCAGTAGCAGATAAGGATCCTGAATATAAATTTATGTGGAAACAAGCAAAGGAGCTCCAGGATCAAGGAAAATCTATAGATTATGAAATTGATAAGGATGGGTTGCTGATTTTCAAAAAGAAATTTTTTATTCCAAACCAAATAGAGTTGAAGGAATTGATTCTGAATGAATATCATCGAAGTAATTATGCTGGACATCCAGGTTATCACAAGATGATAACAGAAATACAGAAGAATTATTTCTAGCCAGGTATGAGGAGAAATATTGCAGAATATCTAAGCAAGTGTTTAGAATGTCAGCAAGTAAAAATGGAGCACTGATACCCAGCCAGGCTAATGCAACCTATATCAGTACCTGAATGGAATTGGGAGGTGATATCATTGGACTTCATCATGGGACTACCAAGGTCAAGGAAGCACAATGACTCTATAATGGTCGTGGTGGATCGATTAAGTAAATCAAAACACTTTATATTGGTGAAATCCACTTATAAGACAGTGCATATAGTAGACATATTGATGCGAGAGATATTTCGATTACATGGCATTGCAAAGACTGTCATATATGACCGAGATGTAAAGTTTATGTCGACATTCTAGAAAATGTTGTTCACAGGTTTGGGGAATCAAATTAACTTCAGCACTACTTACCATCCGCAGATGGATGGACAAATAGAGTGAGTAAATCAAATTTTGGAGGACATGTTACGTATGTACGTAATGCAACAACCAACTAGGTGGGAAGAGTATTTACAGCTTGTGGAGTTCACATATAATAACGACTATCAGGAATAACTTAAGATGAGTTCATTTGAAGCCTTACATGGATGATAGTGCAAAACTCATATTAATTGGAGTAGCCTAGAAACCAAGTTAATGCTTGGACCCCACATGTTCGCTGAAATGGAGACAGAGGTAAAGAAAACTCGACAAAATTTGAAGGCAGCCCAAGACAGAAAAAAAGTATATGCAGATAAAAAAAGGACATATCGTGAATTTGAAGTTGGGGATAATGTGTATGTAAGGATTAATCCAAAGAAAATCATTCTAAGGTGGGCTTCATACACCAAGTTGCCTCCCAAATTTTGCGGCCCATTCCAAATATTGGAACGAGTAGGACTTGTGGCTTACCGATTAGCCTTGCCCGGTCATATACGAGTACATAACGTCTTTCTTGTATCGTTATTGAAAAAATACATTTACGACTCAAAACATATAATCCACTGGCAGAATATTCACGTAGAATAGGAATTTCATATTGATTAAAGATGCTAGGATTTATGAGTAAAACTAGTTCAAGATCATTTTTTGTAGGTCGAACCGGACGGAGAATTTCTGGTCGAACCTCATAGTATAATCGATCAGAGGGAAATCATACTCCGGAAATGAGCCATCACCTAGGTTAAAGTGCAATGGAAGCACTTTGGCCCAGATGAAGCTACTTGGGAGGATGAAGGTTTTGTTCAGGAAGCCTATCCTGAAATTTTTGCAGAAGCATAATGAGAACACTAGGGACGGTGTTCACTTCCACAGGGGGAAGTTGTAACCATGGGTTTAATCGTTAAAACTACGGTTAATTTACTTTTTAAGAGTTTTAAAACATTTTCTATTATTATTTAAAAAAAAAACAAAAAACCAAAAAAAAAAACATTTTAAACAACAATTTAATTTTGGTTAATGAAAGGTTAGATTATGGAATTGGTTCCATAAACTAAAAGACTGATGGTAAAATAAAATATTTTAAAGATTTGAGAGTTGGTTGAATAGAATTCAGTTTAAACAATTAGACACGTTTGAGGATGAAGGCATAATCCTGGTGAGGTTTGGGGGTTGAGTTCGGTGACTAAGAAAAAAATAAGAAAATTCTGGATAGATATTCTGGGACTAGTGTTAACCAAGGGAATTTTTTAGTTTTTTGTTGCGACTGCAATTGGAGATTGGGCCGGATTATCCCAAGGTCTCTTCCAAAGTTTTTTCAACCTTAAGGCTGAGACTTGGAGCATGGGGGAGAGTTGGAGGACGTAATAGCCTCACTCGTGGAAGGGAGGCATGTTATCAGTCAAGTAGGAATACAGATAAGTAATTTTGTATGTTTTGGTTATTTTATTAGATAAATGTTACAGATAATTATATGTGTGCTAGGGAGAACAGGGACACTGCTTGTGTTAATTTTTTGTTGCAGACATTTATAGATATATAAAGATTTAATAACTAGTGAATGGAAATTTGAGGACCATTAACCCAGACACCTTGATAAAAGGCTCTGGGTTGGTTGCCTCACTGCATATGATAATACACGGACATTTGTGGTCCTATCACGATAAATATTCTACTAGTTATAAAGAACATATTGGAAAGATAAATACAATGAATAAAGAAGGTTACAAAATGTTTACTGTCAAGATGTATCATGCTCAAGACAGAAATATAAGATAAAACAGCTAGTAGAATTAGATTTATAACTTTCTATAGTAGGAGTTGAAAATTTGGAAAATGTAAGTTTATGTATGGTGCAGTTCTTTGATTATTACGAAATTTCGAATGTTAAGAAAAAATACAGGAAAATATCAAGTACCATGTATTCCCATATACTATAGCATTCAAATACTCATTGAAGTGCAAGTCGAAAACCCATTGGAGATGAACAAAACTTCAATGTCATTGAATTTAATTCAATGGGTAAACTTGAAGTACTCAAGCATGTTATTCATAGACAGTGAATGGAATTATAGTAGAAAGACTCAAAACATTTTTTTTTTAGATACTATAGAGAATAAGGTTTTTACCAATAACTTGCAAAAAGAAGAAATCTGACCGTAAATACAGAAAAATCCTATTTGCTCATGAAACTTCACAAAGAGAAAAGAAGCTAATAGAACATTTTCATTATATAAAGATAGTAACAACGCTTGATAATCTGAGAATATAAAAATTAAAACAGAGCTGAAAAATACAATGAGTGATAGCCTCAGAATAAAATATCAAAATAGAATTATTTCTCTACTTAAACCTTACAGGATTCCACTGTCTAGTTTGCCAAGATTTAAGGCGGTTCAAAATAATATTACAATGAGAAAAATCAAAGTAAAAACCCTGATAGGGTATCGATGGTGGGAAGATTGAACTCTTTCTGGTATCTAATATAAGATAGCCCGGCTTAAAACCTTAAGGCTAGAACCTTAGCTTCGGACCAGTTCAGAACGTAAATACCTTTCACAGCTAAAACTGATTAGAGGGTATCTTGAAGTGAAAGCTCAACCATAGTTCTTTCCATCAAGTTAAGAGAAGTCAAACCTGCAAATATAGAAAATGAAAACATTGTTAGATGAACCCTAATTTAAGGGTCAAGAACGTAAGCTTGATGCTCAACGAGAGGAAGCATGTTGGTGCGGAAGAGATATACCTGTTGGGTTCTGGCATAGAAATCCTCGGATTTGACGTGAAACGGAAAAACCTTAGAGAATGTGGTTATACGGGAAGGGTTAAGGAAAACCCAGAATTTATATTTTCTTTTAAAGAAACAAGACCAGACTTATCGATAGAAAAAAAATACCTCTTGAGCATTTCCAGTTGTGAGGGAGAAGTGCATTTATAGGTTTTTGGATACACTATGCTGGAAGATAAGGGATTGTAGCTGTCCCCAAAGTAATTGTGAAATCTCGAATCACCAACCTGTCAAGAAAGAAATCCGAGACTTAAATGGGTAGCAAAATCTTAACTGTCCAATCCAAGGGGAAAAATTACACAGTCTATTAAAAACGCAGAAATAATGTTAAAGTATCAAAAGAATTCTTACCATAACTCAAAGCCGGAGTGTAACTATCTCGCCGGAGGAATTTCTAGTATTGCGGAGTATAATCCTTGCTGTTTGTCAAAGCAATGAAACAACGAAGGAAAAACAAAACGAGTTGCAGAAGCACGAAGATTCCCGTTGAAGATAGAGAGAGAATGATGGAAAAATCGTTAAAATAGGGTTAAGTGAAAGGGGTCATGTCAAACCCTAAACGTTTGCAACCATAAAATCTAGGGTTTCCAGATGATGGGTGGAGACTGACACATGTGTCCCACCAAGTGGCTCAACATTCGAAGGAATTAAATCAACCTTAAACTTTCATTTATTTTCCTGTGCAGACGTAGGGAAAATATCTTTGTTAATCAATAGCATGGTACAAAAATTAAGTGTGATTCGATTGATTTTTGGTTTGACGGATGATACAGACCTCAACTCTCGTATGAGGAACGAAAACACATAGGATCAATTTGATTTTTTAATATTCATAACATAAATTTTCCAAAATCGTAAAAATTTGTGGGTATAACGATAATCTATGTGTACAATGTAATGTCAATTATAGGTAGTTAGAAATCGTATAAGGTCATGTGGAAATTATTTTTATTAATGAAATAAAGAGTTAAGTGTTAATTGCTATGTTTAGATAGTAGGGTAAATAATTTTTATTTTTATTTTTTTTTATATATGTTGATGTTTGTTACAATAGTTTTAAAGGATCAAATCTTGCGAGACACAAAATTTTTTTATCCCTATTAAGGCTCTATGGATAAGGAGTTAAAATAGAACTAACCTATATTCCAAATAAATACCATAGGTTTTCATAGGTAACTTGACCAAATTAAATTTACTTTAACTACCTAGCAAAAAATTAATAAAAAATAATAATAATAATAACTTGAATTTTTTATTTTAATATAAGAAATTATTTTTTCACACAATTTAATATTTACACAAAATTACATTATATTAAAATAAAAAAACTACATTAAAAAAATTGTGCAAAAAGAATAATTAAAACTAAAAAGAAAATAATTTCCTTTAATTTTTAAAAATAACATTTCTTTAATCAAATGCACATTGTCAAATTAAACGTCAATGCTCTTAATAGTGAAATTAGTTATTACAACATAATTTTAAAACTTAAAATATAAACCAAATTGGTTATACACCATCGTTTCCTTTGAACTTACCTATTTTAAATAATATGAAATATAACTTTACTTAATATTTTTACTTAATTTTTCAGGTATTTAAGATCTATTTTATTTGTAGAAATATAATTATTTTATAATTTTTTGAGATTTCAGTAATTTATTATAAAAATTATTGGATTCACTTAAATCATAATTTGAGTGAGTTTAATGATTAAGAGTGATTAAGAGTATTAGTGAGATTATAAGTTTAAAACTAGAAAAATAGAATAGGTATATCTTGCTAAACTTAACCGTCTAAGCTGAAATAAATTATTTTGTTCCACAAACAATAAAAAAATTTATACATCAATTTAACATTTAGATAGTAATAATAATGATTATTCACGAAGGTTAATGGACTTTCCCTGTCCACTAGACACGGCCTGTCCACTAGATGTTGATAACGAGAACACGACAAAAGCATGTGATAAAATCTCGTCAAACTATTTGATAACTAGGGTACATAATTTTTGATAGAATAATTTCAGACCGATCATAGTAACAAATTGAAAAAAGGCATCGCATTTGAAATACCAGAGAAACATCTTCATGGAATACAAGAGAAACATCTGAGAAACATCTGAATTGTGAAACAAAATTAATATAAACCAGTCACTCTAAACAAAAATAATATAAACCAGTCAATCTAACGGGGCTGGCAATTCTGCGTGGCCATTTAAACTTCAATCGATGTTCTGGTAAGAATAGTTACTTCTTGTTTGGAATCCATAGCATAAACTTCTTTGGAAATTTGGAAAGAGAAGCTTTGTATTAATGACAACAATGGCAATCAAGTATAGCCCACTCGTGAACAAGAAGTCTCTTTCGACAATCCATTACAAATGATAATAATGTATCCTACACTATTTTACTTTAAGGTGGAGCCCCCGACATGATTAAGGGATTCCCTTTGGGATTTGAACAGAAGATATGTTACAAATGACAGGTTTATTCAACACTATTTTACTGAAATCCCTGAAACAAATAATCAACCGTACCAGTTATACATTCAGCTTTGAGTGAGCCTGAGCCTCCTTTGATAAATATAAGTTAGTTTACTCATAAGGTGTCTATCAGTCGGTTTCTGTAGGTTTAGTTCAAATCACATTTCAGATTCAGACTTCACTAGATTCAAACTTCACTAGAAAGGGTCAGGATGAAAGTCAGCTTTAAAGTTTAGAGAATGACAGGGCACAAGATCTACCTCGTTCTACGTCCAAATGATGTGGTCCATGGGGCTCGATCACCCCCTTGAAGGACAACTCCCTGGAAAGGATGGGGAACGTAAACTGACAGCTCTTCTTAAGGCATGGTCATATTCTCTCATGATAATGGCTATGGCTTCTCTGTAAGTTGTTAACTGAATGTTATGGCAAATTTTACCCCGTCGATTGTAACTCTCTGGTTTTATTGTTGCTGCCTTATGGAGATGGGCATTTCTTAACTAGGATTATCTACTAATAATCTGAATGAAAATAATGATGAGTCCCATTGCGAAGGTTTGGTCGATTCCAGGCTGCACAACAAGGCTGAGAACATCGTCTCCTAACATAATCCCCGCTGTCGCTTGTTTTCGTGTTACCTGCACCATTGAATGAGTGATTGAATACCTGCCCCTTACCGTATACACTCCATGCTACTAGGATTTGATAAGAAAAACGAATATCACTATCGAATAAGGGACAAGAACAAACCTGAGCAATCATTTCTCGAGAGGCGCCGAATACAGTGAATGAGGAGCCTGGTTCGGAGCGGGATCCCTCGATCTCATAGTCGCAAAGATTCGTATTCCGTCTCTTTGTAGGGTTTAACACTACTTTGGCATAGGGTTTGTTCGAAAAGATTGCCAACACAGACTGTATAACGCTAAATGCTGGCTTAATCCCACACCCATAACAATCTCCTGTAAATGCTTCCCATCGATCGTTAAAACTCAATCTCTGCAAAACCCACAAACGTTTTGAGAAAGTATATGAGAAAACCTAAAAGTTGCTTTCAATGTGCATGACATTGGAATTCATCGAATCAAGTAAAAGTACCTTGTGGCGGATTGTGAGAAGAATGTTCCCCACAGAATCCATGAGAAAGAGGAGGCGTTTGGCATGGGATGAGTAATTATCAACTCTGAATACCACATTTCCTGAGGAGTTAAAGACTGTGAAACCATTGGCATTGGCATTGAAGATGAGAGATCTCTTCCAAACTGTGAAGGTCGCAGGAGAGAAAGCGGGAGAGGGAGAGTGAGAGTGCTCTGCACAAAACTTATGATGTTCTCCAGTGGAAACTGAAACTCCTTGTTGGGAGGAGACACGAGGACGCACGTGAGGCATCCTTCCTTGCTCGATGACCAATGCACGTAGATGAAGAGGAGGTCGGAGCCACTTCAACCAGGTTTCAAAACATATCATGGTCACCAGTGGGAACTGAAATTCCTTTTGTTGGGAGGACAGTACACGAGGATGCACCTGCGGCATTTTCACTTGTTCGAGTACCAACGCACGGAGATGAAGAGGAGGTCGGAGCGAGTTCAACCTCGATTCAACTGACATAAATTAATATGGTTGGGAAGGGAGATTTATTAACCTTTACTAAATTGTAAATAGGTTCGTAAACTATACTATGGGCAAATACCATATATTAATAATACCACATCTATAAAACCATTCAACCTCGGTTCAACTTTTATTGCACTTACAGAAACTAATATTGCTGACCTGGATTGAACCTGTATTCCACTTACGCAAATTGCTATTGCTGAGCATGGAGATTTATTTCACTTTCTTAAAATTGATTTTTTTATATGGGCAAATATCATATATTAATAATACATTAATAATATTACATATAAATAAAATCTTTTACAATACCACATGTTTTTAAAACCATAATTAGACAAGTAAATGTCAAACTTTTATCATTATTAAATTAAGTAATAAATGGTTATGGACAAATACAATACATTAATAATATTACATATCAATAAAATCATTAATAATACCACATATCTATAAAACCATAACTTATATGAAACAAGTAAATATCAATTTTTATTATTATTAAATTATGTAATAAATTATTATAAACAAATACCATATATTAATAATATTACACATCAATAAAATTATTAATAATACCATATATCTATAAAACTATAACTCATATGAAACAAGTAAATGTCAACTTTTATTATTATTAAAATAAGTAATAAATTATTATGGACAAATATCATACATTAATAATATTACACATCAATAAAACCATTAACAATATCACATATCTATAAAACTATAAAACCATAACTCATATTAAATAAGTAAGTGTCAACTTTTATTATTATTAAATTAAGTAATAAATTAGAAATCAAGAAAGCATTTTTGTTGAAATTTACTATTTTAATTTATTTTTTAATATTATTAAAAAAACATAGTTTAAATAAGTAACTCTACACATATTTTATGCCATAATTTATGTATATGGTTGCAATATTTATTTATATTTTTGAATATTTGTGCCATGATTTTTTTATTAGAGAAACCCATCCAAAAAGAAAATCCTTGAAAATAGCTTAGAGTCACTTAAATAACAAATTTAACCTGAGTTGCTTGGCACAATAATTTAAATAACTCTTTGCATAGAAATGAATGAAAATAATATGTAAATAAGTACATTTACATTAAGTTAATTCCCACCATTAGTTATGTTCCCATGAAAAAATATTAGAAGTGAAAGTATAAATATGTATATTGCTTGTGGCTATTAATCACCAAAATTTATGCAAATCTTTATACTTAGTCAAACAATTAATTTATCCACTTCACATCTCAATCTATAAGGTTTGATTTTCATATTGCCAACTATTCTTAATTTAGAATTATGCAAATCATTGCGCCTAGGTAAGCAATTAATTTTTTTCACTTTATATCTCAATTTATAAGATTGGATTTTCTATTGCCCACTATTGACCATTGTAGGATATAATTTTTTATGCAATTTTCCTAAATCATAATTTATAACTTGAGTGGTACAAACTAATCTGCATTACACCACTTCTTAGCCACGACAACCATAAAGGAATATCAATTAGGCACCAAATACTTATCTAATCATACATTTCACATTTCCAATATTTAAAGAAATCATAAAGGTGAGCTAAATTACAAGTTTACTTTAAATTATTAGCAATGACTCTCAATTAGCTAAAATTTCTATGGAATTAATACAAACATTAAGAATATTACTATTCAAACAATAATATTAGTAAAACAAAAATTATAAAACTATGTTACCAATAATATCTTTAGTAATAATATTATATCATTTAATAATATTAGATATCAATAAAATTATTAATAATACCACATATCTATAAAACCACAACTCATACAAAACAAGTAAATGCCAATTTTTATTATTATTAAATTAAGTAATAAATTATTATGGACAAATACCATACATTAATAATACTACATATCAATAAAGTTATTAACAATGCTACATATCTATAAAACCATAACTCATATGAAACAAGTAAATGCTAACTTTTATTATTATTAAATTAAGTAATAAGCTATTATGGAAAAATACCATACATTAATAATATTACATATCAATAAAACTATTAACAATATCACATATCTATAAAACCATAACTCATACGAAATAAGTAAGTGTCCACTTTTATTATTATTAAATTAATTAATAAATTAGAAATCATTGATTATTCTTTTGAGAAAGCATTTTTGTTGAAGGTTACTATTTTAATATTATTAAAAAAAAATAGTTTGAAAAGGTAACTCTACACATATTTTATGCCATAATTTATGTATAGGGTTGCAATATTCATTATATTTTTGGATATTTGTGTAATGATTTTTTTATTAGAGAAAACCATCGAAAAATAAAATCCTTGAAAATAGCTTAGACTCACCTAAATAACATATTTAACATGAGTTCCTTGGCACAATAACTTAAATAACTCTTTGTATAGAAATGAATGAAAATAAGATGTAAATAAGTATACTTACATGGAGTTACTTCCCACCATTAGTTATGTTCTCATGAAAAAATATTAGAAGTGAAACTATAAATGTGTATATTTTTGGTGGTTATTACTCATCAAAATTTATGGAAATCTTTATACTTAGGCAATAAATTAATTTATCTACTTCACATCTCAATTTATAAGATTTGATTTTCATATTTCCAACTATTAATTTAGGATTATGCAAATCATTGTGCCAAGGCAAGAAAATATTTTTTTCACTTCATATCTCAATTTATAAGATTGGATTTTCTATTGCCCACTATTAATTTAGCATTGACCATTGTAGGATATAATTTTTTATGCAATTTTTTCTAAATCATAATTTATAACTTGAGTGGTACAAACTAATCTACATTACACTTCTTATCTAGGAAAACCATAAAGGAATGGAAATTAGGCACCCAAACACTTATCTAGTGATACATTTCAAATTTCCAATATTTAAAAAATTCATAAAGGTTAGCTAAATTACAAATTTACTTTAAATTATTAGCAATGACTGTCAATTAGCTAAAATTTCTATCTAATTAATACGAACATTAATAATATTACTATTCAAACAATAATATTAGTAAAACAAAAATTATAAAACTATGTTACCAATAATATCTTTAGTAATAATATTATATCATTTAATAATTAATTAAACATTTTGTTAGCAAGATTAAACTAATTAATAAATCTAATGAAAGATTAATCAAACTTTTAACAAAACTAAATATCACTAAATTTAACTATACTGTCTTTTCTTTCTCCCAAAAAAAATCATATTTATATAAATATACATTGTGACAACCCAATAAGTCTTTCCAAAGAGATACAATCTTAGTTATACATAAAATACATAATCTAAAGGTGTTCATTCCTTGTTTTCTTTCTTGTCACATAGAGAACTAGACTATCTTCATTAAAAAAAAAATCTACTATCATTAAGGTTTCCATAAAATAAAAGAAAGAAACAATCATATCTTGTAGCTTAATATTTTATGATTATTCTGTCAAGAGTCTCGTCATCCAAGGACTCAATAATTTCGAAATCTCCAGGTTG
This sequence comes from Pinus albicaulis, assembly GCA_034641835.2. Classification (NCBI taxonomy): domain Eukaryota; kingdom Viridiplantae; phylum Streptophyta; class Pinopsida; order Pinales; family Pinaceae; genus Pinus; species Pinus albicaulis. The sequence goes on along the minus strand of CM076579.1, from coordinate 160,687,754 downwards.
AACTTGCAAAGCTTCCCTTGAAAGGCGATTTACATTAGTGTTGAGGTCTCTAAAGATCTGTGATGCAGGAGCATCTGACTCAACAATTTCATTGTATTCTAGTTAACTAAGGGGTTCTTATGTTTTTAAGAAAGTTAGATTCCTATATATCAAATTAATGTAATTATTAATGTTTTTGAGTGATTTTAATGAGAGATATTTAGAATAGGAATTAATTGAATATTGTGAGGCATTTTGTAAATGTTCTGGAATGATGGAGAACATGGGAGAATTAGGACACTTGAGAGCTCATAGGGATTGATAGATTTGGAAATTAATTGTAAATCTTGAATTAGGAATTAGTTCATGGAGTTGAGATATTTTAGGATTTTGTTGAGAAGGTAGAGGATTCGAAACCAGAATTGGTTAATAGATCATTTTGTATAAAATTGTAAGCCTCAAGGCATAAAAAAAAATTCAGATACAAGATTCAGAATTTAGAATAGGCAAGAGATAGGGTTTGATTATAAGCGTACGGGAAGAAAGAGTAAAAGGACACTAATATAGAAAATCAGGCAGAGAGAGACTCATAATGTAATTATTTGTTTATAAAAACAGAGAATTCGATTCCTGAATTGTGCAATTGTGTATTGATTAATTGAGTTATAATGGTGTGTATGTATCAAAATATCTGCCTAAGATATGTGTGTAGGTCTATTCCAGGAGAACCAGAGAAGAGATAGAATAGACAGTGGAAGTGTGCAGAACAGTTGCAGGTGCAGAGATCGGACTGTAATCAAATCAATTGAGAAACAAAGGAGAGAGAAATTGGGAATAATGGATGTAATCAAGCCGAGGGAGCCATAAAATCTGCAATTTCAATTTTATGAGTAACTAAATTAAGTGTGGTCCGCAAATCATATTTCTGGTGTGAAATTATTTTGAAATTTGTGCAAAATCAGAATCCGACTACACTGGTACCATTATTCTGTTTATGAGTTTTTATTTAGATTATCAGTTAAATAGCAATAATGTTTTAAGCACTTAAATCTTCTGGTTTTAGAGTGTTGTGTTCAATATCTGTGAATTAAAAGAAATATGGAACTTGGTGTTCAACCTGGAACTGTGAGTCGAATGCATAACTGACGAATAGTAGGTAGTCTTTAGAACCCATATATGGTATATCACATAGCTAGAAGGAAATAAGCAGTATCTTCCTAAATCATGCTATCAAACAAGGAAGCAGCACGTATCATAGAAATGGGTGGAGGAAACCAATTTTATTGCGTGTTTTTAAAGTATTAAATATCGTGTTGGTTAGCATGTGATATCCGTCAGATCTGGGGTAGTTAAATGGACAGTGGATATTAGTAACATTGGGAGGAGGTAAACTCAAAGTGAGATCAGTGGTGACTAATTAGCTTTGTTGGACCTCTAGTTCGAAATCTATGTGTATTGGCTTAATAGACTATAACTTCTTGCTGGGACTGGGGCGTGATTTGGTATCGAAGCAAGAGAAGCTCTTTGGGAGATAATTAGAGGAAGGTGACTCTCTTTAAAAAAAAAAAAAGAAGACAAAGATCTGCAGAGGGGATTTTATTAATTAAAAGAATTTATATACAGCAATAGAGAAGAAAGCACATCGTGGGTGATTTTCGTGAAAATGGAAAGAGCCAGAAGTGAGTTTATCCTTAAAGAAGAGTGGAGTTTGTTCTTACAAGTGGAGTAAAGAAGAAAGGGATTTTGCGTGCAACAGAGCGAGGTATGTTTCAAATTTGATATTTTGTGAATGGATTGAGACTTGTTTCAAGATAGTCAGTTATTGCAGCCAGAGAAAGTTTTCAGAAGACAATCCAACAAAGGAGCAGAGTTGAGTCGAGGTTGTTGTGAAAGATAGATTGTTGTGTATACGTTTTCAGGGTGGTTTTGATGATTGAAGATAGAAGCATCAGATTTGATGAAAGAATAAAGAAAAAACAAGAGTACTTTGTGGATGAGGTAATGTACTTTGGGTGTTAATATTTCTTGAAATGCAGGTGACAGTAGTGGAGAATATCTCAACATAAGAATAACCAGAGATGCTATGAGAAAGAAGGATAAACAGAGGTGTAGGAGAGGGAAGAACCAATTGTGTTCTTGAAGGAAGAGTAAGTGGATACTCTAAGGAAAGTGGCAGTGAACCTGGAGAATCCAACTATAGGTTGGACAGAGAGAACAAGTGGTAGAATTTCATAAGCCTAGAAGAAGCATAATAGAGTACTCAGGAGGTTCCAAACATAGGACCGGTGCTTGCCAAAAGACCAAGTCCAGAAGAGAGCTTGGCGAGGTTAGTGGAAATAGGGAGGACTTGTTGTTGCAGTGGCTTAGTACAACTCACTATGAATGTGAGGAGGTTATGAAGAGGGAGAAGAAGATGACTACTCACAGTCATGATAGAGGTTCAGGGAAAAGCCACCAAGAGAAAAAAGAAGATGCCAAGGAAAATGACATGATGAAGCAATTGAGGGATGAAGAGTATGAGAGAGAGAAGGCTGAGATAGCAGTCTAGCTTTAAGTTTTGCTGGTGTTGTCACCTAGGAATAAGGAAGCCCAGAGAGGTGGTTTTCTTGTAGGAAGAAAGACTGTGAAGTGGTCCAAGTTGAAGAGGAGGCTACAGTAGAGGAAAATGAAGTGGATGAGAGAAAAACTCAGAGCAGTTGAGTTGGAAATGGAAGAGTCCATTTGTGAACTAGAATAGGGTGAAATTCTAGGTGAATATGAAGAAGGGAGATCATATAAACATCTCATGAGCTATCATGATAGTTCAAGACAAAAAAGAATATTTGCTGGAAACTAGAGAATATATGATGAAAATTTGTGCTTGAAGCATCAAATAATGCCAAGGGGTCTTGTGGTTTTGAATCTTATAGTTTATTTGAGAATGCAGGTACAACATCAAATGAGTTTGTTTCCAAGGAGGAGAAGAGACCTATGACAGCTACTGACCATAACAGAGATGGGAAAAGAAATTATGGTCCAGAAGAAGTACTTTGTGAACGAAAAAGAGATTGGGATGATTATTCTTCATTCCATGAGGTTGAGCATTTAGTTCAATCAGCAAAGGAACCAGAGGTAAAGGAAACATAGGTGATGAATCAAAAGGGATTTGACAGAGGATGGACTGAGTTAAAGGTTGAACTAATTTACATGGAGAAGCTACAACAATAGAAGATAATGCAAGATAAACAAAGAAGAGGATGGAGCATGAAGAAAATAGTTCGGAAGTCAGTAGTACAACTACTTGTAAAGAGTCTGAAGAAAAGCTTGAGGTATATGGAGAATAAAGAGAAACTCAGAAGAGCTGAGTTCAGATTGAAGCCAGTAATTGAAGAAGAAGTTCACTACCATGAACCAGAGCAAGGTGAAACCCTTGGAGAGGATGATGATGAGAGATTTGCAGGAAGTTTCGTGAGCTCTTTAAAGAGTTCAGATCAGCATGGTCAAGATATGCTGACAGGGAATATTGAAGGCCTTAACAAATTTAAAACTGATGAGTTGTGTATGATTGCAGGTGGAGTATATGATGATGGAAAGTCTTTGGTTATTGCCAAAGAAGAGGAAAGCCATAATTTGAATTTTTTTTTAGAGGAGAAGGATGAGACAGTTAAGTCTCATGAGGAAGTTCCAACACAGTTGGAGGAAAATGTTATTTTCTAGCATACTTCTAGAATTGTAACCAATAAGAGTTTAACTTATATGGGTAGACAAAAGCAAGCTTAAGAGAAGGAAGATATAAAGCATACAAGTTTAACGCTTGAGGAAGCTAACAAAGATATTTTATTGTTAGAAAATCTATTAGGGGAGTTTGATTCAAGCCATGAAACGAGACCTCAGGTAAATGATTTGGTTTTTAGAAATCTTGATAAAGAAATGAGGTTTCTTGAAGAATGCATAGGTAGAGATGTGAATGGAAATGATTCAGTCAATGTAGAGGGACAGATGGAAATGTCATGTAACAGTGACAAAGAGAAGCATAGTAATTTAAAAGAAGATGGAGCACATATGTCTCATATTGAAGAAAATTCAGCTCTAAAAATGAACATGACTAATTTGACTACTAGACTTAATCAAGGAAAGGAGGGACAACTATTGAAGGTTGTGAAGGAAGAAGAAAGGCATTTTGAAAATTATGAGAAGGAGTGTGATGAAGAACTTGAAGGTTATCAAGCAGGAGTGCAGTTTCTAGAGTATTTTTTGGATAAATGTGGGTACAAAGATGATAATTCAGATCGTGATGAAGAGGGGTCTCAAGATATGATTAAGACAAAGGATCATTTTAGTGTCTAAACTAGTACAGGAGAGTTGAAGGGCGAGATTGTTGCTAGAGAGCTAGGAGGTGATTTACTTGTGGAAAATAAATCGGAGGATGGAAAGCAGAAAATGAATAGTGCAAAGGAAGAGAAGATTGGAGAAGACAGTAGTAAACTAGAGCAAGAAGGTAAAGGAAGCAACAAATGGAAAAGTGTGTACCATCCCAAGGATATGTTGGACATGGATATTGAGGAATTATGGAAGTTAATGATGAAACAATCCAAATGGAGGAAACTGATAGCCGAAGGGATGATCCATCAGGATTTCAAGCTAATTGAAAAGAGGAGAATGAACCAGAAGACAACAAACGTACAATAGCAACAAAGGTGCATAACATTTGGAAAACTACAAGCTAAGGTTTGGGACCCTGGAGGTTTTCTATCAACAGATGGGAACACATGATCTAGAGATCATGAATGTTTTTAACCTTGGGAGTCTGATGCAGGAGCATCCGGCTTAGCAATTTCATTGTATTCTACTTAACTAGGGTGGTCTTGTGTTTTTAAGAAAGTCAGATTACTATGTATCAAATTAATGTAATTATTAATGTTTTTGAGTGATTTTAATGAGAGATATTTAGAATAGGAATTAATTAAATATTGTGAGGCATTTTGTAAATGTTCTCGAATGATGGAGAACAGGAGATAATTAGGACAGTTCAGAGCTCATAGGGATTGATAGATTTGGAAATTAATTGTAAATATTGAGTTAGGAATTAGTTCATGGAGTTTAGAGATTTTAGGATTTTGTTTAGAAGATAGAGGTTCTGAAAAAAGAATTGGTTAAAAGAGCCTTTTGTATAAAATTGTAAGCCTCAAGGCATAAAAAAAAATCGGATACAAGATTCAAAATTTAGAATAGGCAAGAGATAGGGTTTGATTATAAGCCTACGGGCAGAAAGAATAAAATTCCAATGATATAGAAAATCAGGCAAAGAGAGACTCATTATGTAATTATTTGCTTATAAAGAGAGAGAATTTGATTCTTGAATTGTGCAACTGTGTATTGATTAATTGAGTTATAATGGTGTGTATGTATCACAATATATGCCTAACATAAGTGTGCATGTGTGTTCGAGGAGAATCAGAGAAGAGATAGAATAGATGTTGCTAGCAGTGCGTAACAACAGTGGGGCCAAGAGATTAGATTGTAACGAAATCAATTGAGAAACAGAGGAGAGAGAAATTGGGAATAATGGATGTAATCAAGCTGAGAGAGCCATAAACTCTATAATTTATATTTTATGAGTAACTGAATTAAGTATGGTGTGAAAATCGTGTTTTTGGTGTGGAATTCTTTTGAAATCTGTGCAAAATCTGAATCTGACTACACCGGTACCATTATTCTGTTTCTGAGTTTTTATTTAGATTATTATTTAAATAGCATTAATGATTTAAGCACTTAAATCTTCTGATTTTAGAGTGTTGGGTTCAATATCCATGAATTAAAAGCAATTTGGAACTTGGTGTTCGACCTAGAACTATGAGTCGAATGCATAACCCACGAATAGTAGGTGGTCTTTAAAACCAATAAATGGCATATCCCATAGCTAGAAGCTATAAGTGGTATATTTCTAAATCATGCAGTCAAACAAGGAAGCAACACGTATCATAGAAACAGGTGTAGGAAATCGCTTTTATCGCGTGTTTTTAAAGTATTAAATATCGTGTTGGTTAGCATGTGATGTCCTTCGGATCTGGGGCAGTTAAATGGATGGTGGAGATTAGTAACATTGGGAGGAGGTAAAGTCAAATGGCGATCAGCGGTGATTAATTAGCTTAGTTGGACCTCCAGTTCGAAATATGCGTGTATTGGTTAAATAGACTGTAATTTCTTGCTGGGACCCTGACGTCAATCTGTCTTGTTTCCAACCATTCCAATATGCATGCTCAACTATGATTTCTTAAAATATATGGTAGAGGTGAGGAGTGATGATGCATATGTTGTCATACATATAAATAGCTACAAGTTGTGATTCTCCAAATATTTTTAGTTCTTTTACCTCAAAGTAATTTGTGATGAACAATAATTCTCTAAGGACTGAGAACACAGATTTGTTTTTCTTTCCCTCCCGTGAAAAAATAAAACGTGTTTCACTTGGTGTTAATTTAAAAATAATACAACACCAACCCTAAAAATTTGTGGATGTCCTTGACTCTCACTGTCGAAAAATCCCTATAGATTATTTTCTTTCAAAGGATGCATTCTTGGTATTCTTGGCTTCTTATCTTTGGCTTCCACCTTGTATCCATTGGTAATGGAATGATGACTTCTATTACAAGCTCATCAAAGATAATATTATCTTGAAATATTTTCAAATTTCTTTCCCACCATATAGAATGTATCCTAATAGCTCACGAAGTTAGATATGATGTAATCAATGGATCTATCATCCATTCATTATAACAATGTTCCACGACTCCCTTTTCCAAAGAATCAGATGAAGGATTGAACGTAGATTTTACCATTATCTAAATCTATCAAGTGTATAAGTAGGACATAAAAAGATGAGATACTAATTCATTAGAATTTATACACATTGGGCACCAATTAGGTTTGATCCAACCTCGCTTCAAACAATTATCCTTGCTTCAAATAATTATGCCACATAAACATCTTTTTGGATAGTACCAACCATAAGGCTAACTTGCACTTCATTAGCCCATTGTGCTTCCATGTAGTTTTACACTATGCTACAATATCTCCCATGAATATCAATTCAAACTGTGCATGATATCCTAGCTTGATGGTGAATTGTCTTGATGTTGGATTCTTTGACTAAACCAACTTGTCCTCGTCCTCCTCACTGATTTTGATCATAGACAAGACAAAAAAAATACTACATAATCATAACACTTCACAACTTCATTCTTGTTTAATCTAAAATTTAAGGCCGATTTGTAGCTTCAAATATATATTTTTCATGGAAATACCCCATAAAGTTTTGTTTTTTAATAATCTCCATAGATTATTTACTACTAATAATTGATTGAATATATGAATATTTTTCAAGTTCCATCTTACCATCAACTTTTTTTGGGCTATTTTTGTTCAACTAATCAAAGGATTGTCTCTTGTGTGTTTATTTCCAACCTAGTGAAATATACAACTTATTTTCCTGGTTTTATTCATAATTCTCTTTGGAATGGATGTAATTGAATTCCGATATATTGATATGCTTTGTATAACATATTTAATAAGCATTAGCCTTCCAACTCTTGATAAAATTTGGATAACCAAACATAGATTCTTCATTCCACTTCTTTTATTAGACATACCTAGTCCTCATGCTTGTAAGCTTTAGGTTTTGGAAAGAAACCTAGGTACTTGCAACCGTATTTATATAATAACACACAAAAGAAAAGAATTCAATATTATAATTCTTTACATTCGAAGGTTTCTTGTGAAAATTCCTAACAATGGAATCCTATTGCACAAAATTGAAAACATTCACCTAATTATTATTCATTTCTTAACAAATTATTTGCAGTTGTTCTACGGAAAACAATGAATCCATCACACTGAAACCTTCACTACATTAATAAAAGGTGGGAAAAGGAATTTAGAAAGAAGGAAATGAAACACATATGACACTTTTTTTTTGGACAATTGTTCCTAGAAAAAACCCATTGTAGGAAAAAAGTGTAGCAGTTGAGGGTTTGTATTATTAAGAAGTAGTTCTGAATATAATTTAGGATGCCTTAACTAACGGAGGGTTAGTGATAAAATGACCTCATACTTCGAATAGATATCCGCCAGTTACTCAACCCTGAACTGATAAGCCCCATGTTGCCTCTACATAGCCTTTGCACAGATTTGCATCACACTGGCTCGAGACTTCGTCACTCCATTCGATTGACATTTCTGCTAGCTCGATGCTGATCTTCTGGCCCTTCGGTCCCACAGAGTGACTCTCCGGCACTATATCTGAATGATCCTTAGAAAATTTTTTGGATCTCTTCACATGCTCAGTGTTGCTTCTGCGTGGGTCTGTGTTCCCCAGTGTACCCCTCAAAAGACTTCAAACAATTTTTTTTTTTAGGAGATGCAGGTGTTTTTTTTATTACCATTGTAGATCCATCTTAACTTGAAATAGTCTCAAGGGATTTAGTGAGACACAAAGATATTTTTATCCTTCTTAAGGCTTGGTACATAGGGAATTAATATGTAACTAAGACATATTCCACATAAATACCATGTGTTCTCGTAGGTAACTCATCGAAGTCAGATTTACTTTAAATAACTAAAGAAAATTAATAAAAACAAAAATAACCAATTGCAATTTTTATTTTAATATGGGAATTTTTTTCACAAAATTAAATGTTTACATGAAATTACATTACATGTTGTAAAAACAAATAATTAAAATTGGGAAATAAATCATTTCTTCTCACAAAAATTGTGTTTATTTAATCAAACGAGCATAGTAAAATTAAACATCAACGCTCTTCACAGTGAAATTAGTTATTAGAACGTATTTCTAAAATTCAAATATAAACCAAAGTGGTGATACACAATTATTTCCTTTGAACTTAACCTATTTTAAATTATGTAAAATAGCATTTGCACCATATGTTGTAAAGGACACACCGTAAGTCAGTAGCCCATATTGAAGAAGAACATAGATGAAAAAAATTATGATATGCGATGTGATCTAACTATAGATGAATTTGGAGGGAACAAAGAATTCCAGGAGCGGGAATCCATGGTCTCCTTTGCAACTCAATGCCCTGGTTTCATTTTGAAAGATGGAGGGAACAACAACCAAATCTGGGAGGATATAATGCGTGTTTCGCAGAGAATAGTTCCTGAGAAAATGAAAGAGGCGATGGTTTTGGATTTTCTCAGGTTTGTAAACCTTGCAGTTGTAGGGTTAATTTTTGTCTCAAAAATGCATTCGACTACCAAGTTCTACTCAAAGAAGGTAGCATACTGCACTGTGAAGTTGCTGGTCATAAATCATGATGGGAATCGACATGTGGTAGTGGTACTGTTTGGCCACACGCTACTTAAATCCCTTGTGATCAACAACCCCATTGTCCTCGAACCCTAGCATCTTGAGGAAATCACAGCCTGATTTGGCACATGCGATATTAGTTACCAGGTAAAGCATCATATTTGTATCTGGATTGAAGTTGGATTGGATTGGTGGGATTTGAGTGAAATTAACTCAACATCTAAACTTCAAGCATTTATATGCTTAGATTAGATTCATCGAACCTCATATATAAACTATAAGGAAGAATGTCAATATTTTCTAGGGACTGATCCAAAAAAAAGACAATTAGAAAGGATACCACATGAAGAAGATTTAGGGTAGTTTGTTTGGGGTTTTATGAAAACCATTTTTGGAAAATAAAAGTGCTAAGGGTTAGGGGAACAGATATAGTATCAAATTTGATACAGAGTATCATAAATATTACATGTATTCCTCCTCCTTTTGAAACTTTGATTTATTCAGGGAAAGTGATGCAGGATTTTGTCTTTTTGGACGACTATGGAATTTGAAGAAACACCACAATTATCCTGAATTTCAGATTGCAGGGCGGTGCCCTGGGAGCTAATTGCACACCTGGATCATATTCAGCTGGAAAGACTCTCACTTTGTTGAAGAATGATGCAAGAGGGAATGTTGCCACTCAGGACAAACAAAATCCAAATCTGACAATACCAGGGTCATACATTGTTGAGAAGATGGAGAAATCCCCAGCTCAGGCCATATAAATTATAAAAGTAAGTGGTATTTTGACTATCTTGCAAGAAAAATACATCATAGGTCTATTTAATGGTTACTGGCCCAAATTTGAAGATCTAAATGAGTGGATCATCCACAATTGGACTAGAGATGTTGACATTTATCTATGTTGTAAAGGTTTTTTTGTGGTTCAGTTTGAAAAATAGGAAGACTTTAAACATGTCATAAATTAAGGACCATGGTTTTGGGGAAGGGTGGGTCTCTTTGTAACGCCATGGTTTCTAGTATCTAATGCTAACACAATGGTGGTAACAAAAATGTCAGTATGGTAAGGCTACATAACCTTCCTCTTCCTTATTAACACCATTAGGTTCTAGAAGGCATCGGGAACATATTGGGAAGGTTCCAAAAGATGGATCATGAAAGAATGGAAAAATGTATCTTCACCTTTTCTCACATCTGTGTGGAGATGGTTTAAGCAAAGGAATTCATGATCTTATTAATCTAAGGCATCAAGAGTTTAGGTGGACATAATGGTTAGATTTTGAAAACACTGCTTTTAGGTGTACGATTTTCCATCAAACATGGCACTTGTAGAATACATGAAATCAAGCAACGAAAATGATGAAGAAAAGACAACCAAATAAAAGAGGATAGAAAATCCCAGATCTGCCATCTTCAAATTCCAAGAATAAAGAAATGGATGAGACCTAGGAACTTTCAAAGACACAAAATTTTCAAGGTTCTCAATGGAGAGAGAAGAGAATCAGAAGGACTCTAATACACAGGCACATATTACCAACAGCACAACTTTGATCTTGACCAATGAGAACCAACATGAGGAAAAAAGAAAGAATAAAGGACCAGGTGGAATTAAGCATTCACATGTCTCTAAGATTTTAGACTCAGATAAAGAAATCCAAAACCTTCCAAGAAATAATGAGTTGGAAATTGTTTCAGCTACTCCATCTCTTGGGGATTGGAAAAAAGTCCATAAGAAAAAATTAAAAAGAGATTACCTGTTTATAATTTTATTTTACAACACATCTTCTAGTCCTTTGGGACAATACTTGAATGCAAAAATCTAACATAATCAAACAATTTACTTAAAATACAGTGATGTGCAACTTCTTTCCCAAGTGCTCAATCCAAGAGCTTATTTTCATTAACAATTTCATCCCAAACTGGACCTTTGTCTTCGATTGCCTCCACAAGAATGAACCCTTCACCCTCATATGGTAATGGTTATATATCAAATTTCTCTATGAATATTCTCTAGAGGTGTTTCTATTTATACATGTCTCCATTAGCAAAATTAAAGGTCTGGTTCATTGGATAAGGATCTATGACAACCCAAATTTCTTGTTATGAAATCAAATTTGTATTAGATGCATCCATAAATTTCTCCCACAAAATATTTTTCCATGAGTGTTTGAAAAACAACCCCTCATGTCTACAAATGGCAGTGTAAACACATAATGTTCCTAAAAAATTCATCAAGCTCCAAGGGGAGTAGCGAAATATGTGTGTCAGATGGTGAATAGACCAAGTTAATCCTTATTTCTTCTTTGCATCCTCAAATGAAATATCCTTGAGAGTGTAGGAAAAATTGGGGACAAGTAGCTTACAAATATCTTCATGACAGGGTGCCTCATGGGGTTAATATTTCCTCAAACAATAAGAAAGATAATTGTAATGATGTTCTTCATTGATTTCCCTAAACTGAGAAACCATATTATATTGAAGAAAGAATGCTGAAACACTAAAGAACTGCTCGAAGAATAAATCAACTTAGAAATAGATGTGCAACTATAAAATAAAACAATTACCCCTCGAGGGCCAAGGGAACCTATCCACCAGGAATACCAACACATTTTGATAAAATGCACACTAATCCAAACACCAATCTGTGACAAGAAACATCACCATCAATTTCAGATATATATGCATTCAAAATTAGCATGAAAATTTCCACAATCCATGAATTCATTAAATATTCCTTTCCAGTCACATATTTCTAATCTATAGGCTCTCAATGCAGTGATATAATTTCATATTAATTAGTCAATGATTGAAATTTCCATGAATTTTTGCAAAATTCTTACCTAGGAAATGAGCCAAATGAAATAAATGGGAATGATATGTGATTTAGACATAAAATAAGTGTTTTAGTTAAGAAATGAAAATATTTGAGCAGAGATATGAATTATATTCCTACAATAAATTCACTCACTTGAGAAAAGGGATTGAATGAAGGGCATGGGATAATAGAGATAAAAATCAAGTTATTGTGAGATTTGTATGTGTGAAGCAAGATGGAGGGTAGTCACATTGGTATTTCGTTAAAAATTCATCATTGCATGTACATGGTTCTTACTGGTGGGGAAATGTGACTTGGTCCAGTGGATTTATACCAAGATTTCATTTTCATTAATTGAAAATGGAAGACTTGTTTGTGAACGAGAGAAATAAATTAATTTTAAGTATGTATCTGTTAGGAAAAATTCCCTTCAAGATGAAAAAATTCAAAAAAAAGAAACTTCAATCTTGGATCTCAATTATTTAGTACCACTTAATTTATAGAAATACAAGAGATGGAAAGGCATAGGTCATGATAATGACAATTCATTAAATCAATGACAAAACTTTGCCTCCTATTCAAAAGAACAAAATTTTATACAACATTTTAAATAGTTTTACAACCTCAAATATATTTCACCTAGTTTATACCCTTGGAAATATCAATTTAAATGAAAGATATAACTAATGTACCCTGGAGTAATGGCCAAATAGACTTTACATTAAATATATTACAATATATTGTCACAATGTAACATATGTCCTCATTGATGCATCATACATCTACATAAAATTAAGATAATAGTTCTCTTCTTGTTGGCAAATACATAAATTTACTTTATACTTTGAAGCACAAAATGGAATATAAGATAAGGAGAAGTATTTCTCATAGTAGTATTATTCCTTCTGCACAACCAAAAAATCTTAATCTTTCCCAATTGTTAAGCTAATATTTTAGGAATGATTGGCAGGAGACAACAAAAAGGTATACTATTATTTACCATTTCATTTGATGCTTCTGTAAATCCCAAAAAATACATTGTAATTATGTCTTTATCATGCATGACGATGATGAGAGTTGTAATATAAGAAGATAGTGAAAGGCTAGTTTTACAAGATCTGATATGGAGAACTATTTGGCCCATGCCTAATATGAATTGGATTTTAATGGAGGGAATAGGGAAATAGAATATTGTAACACTGTAGCTTTTGAGAGCATAAATCTCATGGGTGCTTCCACAAGTTGAGGGAAAGACTAACCAATAAATATATCTGTTGGGAATCTAGAGATGTCATCCAAACTTACAATATCCACAGAAAAAAATGTTCAGAGAAACAAGTGTTTCCTTAATATTTTCCAGAGGATGATTCAAAGAAAATTCTTTGGGTACAGAAAGTGTTCAAAAATGGTCATGCTATAAAATTACTACTTATATGTTCCACTACAAAGTGAGCAATAGTTGAAATGCAGAATTGATGACAAATATTTTACAAATGACTTATAACGTAAAATATTTATATTGCATCTTGAAACTCTCTTTGCACGCAAGGCCAGACAACTGGTAAATAATGGATTCTAAAAAAATAGGGATGTTAAGAAAGGTAAGAAACTAAAAAGTAGTGAATTGTAAACAAAAAGGATGTTAACCTCTTTCCACCAAAACATATTTCCTATGAATTTGTTTTGTAGATGAACACTAACACTTGGAATTGAGAGGCATTGTACACATTTGCATGCACTGCTTGCAATATAAAAATAAATAAATGTTTGAATAAATGCATGATCGCTCCATATTTTCCGGTAGATGATCCCTTGAATATTTTCAATTGAGTGGAGATACAGATTGGAATTATGCAACACATTCACTCACTTGAGCAAAGGGATTAAACGAATAGAGATAAAAATTAAGATAACATGAGAGTGTGAGGTAGAATGGATGGTAGATCCCTAGCATTTCTAATACAATATTCCTTGAGCTTTGGATAGAAATTCATCATTGGATGTACATGGTTCTTACTAGTAGGGTAGTGTGACTTTGTCTAGTGGATTTATCCCAAGATTGCATTCGCATAAACTGAAAATGGAATACTTATTTGTGAATGAGCGAAAGAAATTTATTTTCCGTATGTATCTACTAGGCATGCTTCTCTTCAAGAGGAAAACATTTGAGAAAAAGAACCTTCAATCCCATACCCCAATTATTTAATACTGGTAATATAGAAAGAAAAATAAGAAATGCAAAGGCACAAAATGTGATAATGAGAATGCCATAAATCAAAGAGACGATAATGATAATTCCATAAATCATGAGAATGCCATAAATCAAAGAGACGATAATGAGAATGCCATAAATCATGAGAATTCAATAAATCAAAGATATGATAATGAGAATTCCATAAACTAAAGAGACAACTCTGCCTCCTGCTGAAAAGAACAATAGTTGATACAACGCTTTAAATCATTTTACAACCTCAAATATATTGCACCTAGTTTAGACCCTTGGAAATATCAATTTAAATGACAAATCTAACTAATGTACCCTCGACTGGCGAATAAATAGACTTGACATTAACTATATTACAATATATTTTCACAACGTAACATATGTCATCATCAATGCATCATAATTTTAAATAAAATTAAGATAATAGTTCTCTTGTTGCTAGAGAATACGTAAATTTAAATTTATTTTATACTTTGAAACACAAAATAGAAGATAACATATATAATAGTTCTCTTGTTTCTAGAGAATACATAAATTTATTTTATATTTTGAAGCACATAATAAAATATAAAATGTATAACAATGTATATAACAACTTTCTCACACTAGAAATATTAGTTTATACATGATGTAATAGACTTGACACTAACTATATTACAATATATTTTCACAACGTATCATATGTCATAATTGATGCATCGTAATTTTACATAAAATTAAGATAATAGTTATGTTATTTCTAGAGAATACATAAATTTATTTTATACTTTAAAGTATTCCTTGAAACCACATTTTCCTTGCTAACGCTAAGATCTATTTTCGTATGGCATGTTGGGAGATGAAATCATCCAACCTCTTGAGGAGAAGTTCAAATTGCTAGAATTGGGAAAGCTTAACATGTTCCATGTAATGAGAATGCATATCTTTATTGCTAAGTTGAGCAATTTACAAGAACTTCAAAAAGGATCTCCTTCATGAATATCAACTAGTTTAGTTTGTTTTTTTTTATATTAACTTGTTCCAACATTGCTCAGAAAACATCTAATCTATTTGCCTGCACAAATTATAGAACATCACCATAATACTAATTTAGTTAATTTAAACTCAAGTTTTACAGAACATCATCAAAATAATAATTTAGTTAATTTAAACTCAAAGTATATTTAAGCTCGAGAACCACAAAACTCATGAAAATCCATCTGAAGTGCAAAAGAGGGTAACATATCCAGTATCATATAATTTGGCTCAAATATTAGAGGTCCACATTCTTAGAAACTTATCCACTTTTACAAATTGCCATCAGTTTTCATTATTATAGAATAGTTTCTACTGTCTAGAATAGCATCGCGAGAGATGATAGACACATGAAATTTTCTACTCAGCAAAATTTCGATCCACTTTTGAAACAGTGATGGCAAGGATCAACTTTGAATTCATACTCAGATCCCTCTGGTCAAAGGAAAATAAAATGAGAACAAAATGAGAGAAAGGTGAGGAATTACATATAATATATGTTTATGGGTTATAATAAAATTAAATATAAAGATCATTAAGGTGAATGATTGAAGAAATCAAGGTTTAGTTGATATTTAAACAATGAGATCTAAGAGATTCGGTTGAGATTTAAATAATGAGATCTAAGGGTGGAAGCAGATTCAGTTGAGATTTAAACAATAAGATCTAAGGGTGGAAGCATTCTCAACTGTATAAAATTAGATATTATGGCAGCTAAGAGAGTTGTTTTAAAAAAATGCGTAAATATAAATTTACTTAATATCATTACTTAATTACTCCTCTATTTAAAAACCTCATCTGAAAAAATATAATTATTTTATTACTTAATCCCTTTATTGGATTCACCTAAACCATTATTCACAAAGGTTAATTGAGTTTTGATGATGATGCATGTCCACTGGATTTTGAAAACGATAACACGACAAAATCATGTGATTAAATCTGTATGGTTGTCAAACTATTTGATAACTAGGGTACATAATTTTTAACAGAATAATTTTAGACCAATCACAATAAAAAATTAAAATAAGGGATCGCATTTGGATGGATATCAGGCATGGAATCCCAGAGAAAAAAAAATCATAAGAATATGCACGTTACTATGAACATAAACATTTGAATTGTAAAACAAAAATAATATAAACCAGTCAATCTAAGGGGGTTGGAAATTTCTCTGTGGCCATTTGAACTTCAATCGATGTTCTAGTTGCCATAAATTGGCTAAGGATAGTATGAATAGTTACTTTTTGTTTGGAATCCATAGCATAAATTTGTTTGGATGTTCGGAAATAGAATATTTATATTAAATATGACAGTAATGGAAACCAAGTACAACCCATCACTTGAACGATAAGTCTCATTTGAGAATCCATTACAAATGATAATAATGTATCCTACACTATTTTATTTTAAAGTGGAGTCCCAAACATTATAAAGGGATTATCATTGGGATTTAAACAGAAGATATGTTACAAATGACAGGTTTATTCTACATTATTTTACTGAAATCCATGAAACAAATAATCAAGTGTGCTATTTATACATTCAACTTTGAGTGATCCTTAGCCTATTTTGATAAATATGAGGTATTTTACTCATGATATGTATATCAGTCGGTTTCTATAGGTTTGGTTCACATCACATTCTAGATTCAAACTTCACTAGAAAGGCTAAGGATGAAAGTCATCTTTAGAGAATGACAGTATCCAAAGGGTGTCCAAGTTCATCTCTCCATTCAAACCTAATACTGTTGTAAGTTCTTTTGAAACTAATGAACAGGGTAAAATATATACCTCATTCTTTATCGAAATGATGTGGTCCATGGGGCACTATCACCCCCTTGAAGGATTTTATATTAACTCTGTCTGATTCCCTGGCATTGTTCTCCTCTACACCACCCCCAGGGCAAGGACAGGGAACATAAACTGACAACTATTGTTAAGGAATGGTCATATTCTCTAATGATAATGGCTATGGCTTCTCCGTAATTTGTTATCTGAATGTTATGACAACTTTTTCCTGTGTCGATTGTAGCTCTTTGTTGCTGTGTTGTGGAGATGGGTATTTCTTAACTAGGATTACCTGCTAATAATATGAATGAAAATAATGACGAGTCCCATTATGAAGGTTTGGTCAATTCCAGGCTACACAACAAGGCTGAGACCATCGTCTCCTAACATGATCATCGTTGTCACTTGTTTTTGTGTTACCAACACCATTGAATGAGTGATTGAATACATGTACCTTACCAAATACACTCCATTCTACTATGATTTGATAAGTAAAACGAATATATTTTTCGAATGAGTTGTATCAAAGAAGAGAAAACCTAGGAAATAATTTCACAAGAGGTGCCGAATTCAGTGAATGAGGAGCGTGGTTCAGAGCGGGAACCTTCAATTTCATAGTCACAATGATTCTTATTCCATCTCTTTGTAGGGTTTAACACTACTTTGTCATAGGGTTTTTTCAAAAACATTTCCAACACAGACTGGATAATGCCAAATGTTGGCTTAATCCCACACCAATAATAACCTCCTGTAAATGCTTCCCATCGATCGTTAAAACTCAGTCTCTACAAAACCCATAAACGTTTTTAGTCAAGTACATTAAAAAACCTAAAAAAATGCGTTCAATGTGAATGACATTGGAATTCATCAAATCATGTAAAAATAACTTGTGGCAGAAAGTGAGAAGAACATTGCCCACAGAATCCATGAGAAAAAGTAGGTGTTTGGCATGAGATGAGTAATTATAAACTCTAAATACCATAGTTCCTAAGGAATCAAAGATTGTGAAACCATTAGCATTGGCATTTAAGATGAGTGATCTCTTCAAAACTATGAAGGTTGTAGGATAGAAAGTGGGAGAGGGAGAGTGACAGTGCTCTGTACAAAAATTGTGATGGTCACTAGTGGAAATTGAAACTCCTTGTTGGGAGGAGACACGAGGATGCCCGTGAGGTATCCTTCCTTGCTCGATCACCAATGCATGTGGATGAAGAGGAGGTCAGATCCACCTCAAATAGGATTCAAAACATATCATGGTCACCAATGGGAACTGAAACTCTTTTTGTTGGGAGGAGATTACACGAGGATGCACCTTCGACATTCCCACTTGTTCGATTACCAACACACAAAGATGAAGAGGAGGTCAGACCCAGTTTAACCTCGATTACACTTACATAAGCTGTTATGGTTGAGAATGGATATTCATTCCATTTTCCTAAATTCTAAATGACAAGAATTAAAAACTAAAAAATAAGTGGAGCAGAGGATTGCTCTTCTGAGTATTACGAATTAGTTAAATAGGATTACATTGGAAACTAATTAAATAGAATTACAATGGAAACATCAGTAATAAATAACTAGAGTGAAGCTCGACTTAAAATGTACTGACTGAAACTTAATTGGGAGACTTGGATGGATGGTTTCAACACCTAGAATTTTTTTGCAATTAGATTCTCCAACACCCCCCCCTTAATTACAATCACATAAAATTTAATTAAAATACCCGCTGATCTATGTCTCAGCAAGTATTACAATTTAAAATATTGACTTCAACTATATTTAGTTTTCTTCTTGTCTTCTTCCAGATTCTGTAGCCTCTAATTTTTTTCAACATTTTCTTCTTGTTTTACTCTTAAAACCTGAGTTTCTTCATTTGATGGTGCAGGTCTTCTATTATTCTAGGCTATCTAAGCATGTCCTAAAATTCTTCAAGAAATGACTTGTATGTGGAATGCTACCACATATTGTCTTCTCTAGTTCGGTTTTCATCATCAATCTAATGCAACATAAGATGAGAATATTATTTTATCTCTTAAAAAATCCAATACAATAAAATTTCATTAACATGTTCGTCATGCATGTTGTCTTTAATATTCATATCTACAGCTTCTGTGTATACCTCATCTAGACATGGTGTTACAAGCCATGTTTCAAGGAACTTTAAGTCCTCTTCATAATCAACTTGTTTACTTTCACATTGGAAATCAAAGGTAAGTGTAAAAGCATCTCGAAAACCACATTGGTTTTGTTCCTTACTGCTCTGCTATGGAAAATTTCTCCTGATGTGCTTCCTTCTCTTCTTCTGCCTCTATCTCAGTTTTTTCTTTCCCTTTGCAGACTTTTTTCTTTGTCTCTGTTTTCTCTTTGTGAGCTTCCTTCTTTGCATCTACCTCTATCATTATCTCTGTCTGTATCTTTGTTTCTTCTTCACTAATGTGTGCTACTGCAAACATATTTTCTCCACTGATTGAAGTGGGATTATCTCACCAAATAGCATCATGTTGATATCATGTTTTTGTTGCATCATCTGCAACTAGTCATCATTAGCCGAAAAATCTTGATCAAATTTTGCATCAACAATATTAGTCGTTGGATTTAGAATAGCATTGACTGTTTCAATAGAAATTTCACTCTCATCAGCAAGTTGTGTTGCTGGATTCACCAAATAATCATCAACAAGCTCTATTGCTGGAATTACCAAATCTTCATTAGCAAGCATTTTTGCTGGATTCATCAAATCATCATCAACAAGCTCTCTTGCTGGAATCACGAAGTAATCTTCAACAAGTTCTATTGCTGGAGTCACATCAGCAAGTTCTATTGCCAGAATCACCAAATCATCATCAACAAGCTCTATTGCTGGAATCATCAAATTGTCATCAACAAGCTCTGTTGCTAGATTCACCCAAGTTTCGTCAGCAATCTCTGCTATTGAATTCATCAAATATTTTTCCACTTGTGGTTGTGCACAGTGTGGTTCATGAGCATCTTCATGTTGCTTCTCTGTTGTCTATGCAATTTCTTCAGATCCACGTTCATCATCAACTTCAATGCTCCCCCTTGCACTAAAACATCTCTCAAGGGTATCCGAGGCCTCGTTGGTTATCTTGGCATCTGTAATCAAGTGAAGAATACTTTCATCCACAGATTATTTTATGCATTTTAATGGAAAGGCACCCTTTTTCCTCTTCACGTCCAGATCCAAAAATATCTCAAACATCTTTTATTTTTTCTTTAGCCTCTTGGCTTTTCCCATTTGTTGAGTATTCGTTGAATGCGGCTAAAAGAAACTGATTTGCATACATATTTTTTTGTGGATTTTTTGTTTTTTCTTCCAAAAACAAATAGACTTGCAATTTCTCTACAACCACAATTTTTATTGAAATTTTTTTATAAACTCCTCTTCAGAGAAGTTAAAACCTATATATATGAACATTTATATGAACATTTTTTTAAACCATAAAAAAAACATATTTTTCCTCATATGCACTTCAAAGCCCCACCATATCATATCATAACCCTTTTTTTTAAACGATTATACATTAACCATGACCAAATTAAAATTAACTTCAAATAAAACACATGAACCATTTTTCAATATGAAGGTCCCTTTCCCTTTTTTAATTAAGGTATGGGCCCTTTTAAAAATCCTTTGAATACGATGAATGGCTTCATACCTTAACTCTTTTAACTTTCCTTTTAAAAATCCTTTGAATACGTTGACCTTCATGCATTGGAATTTCGTAAATCAATTTAACAAAAACAAAACACCTTAATGAATGTGCTTCATCGCGGACCCGTGTGGGTTTGAAAACAAGTTACTCGAACAAACGTGAGGCTTTGCTATGGACTCCATCATTAGTAACTCTTTTGACTAACGCAGATCTCAAGAGTTAAGGTTGTGTTAATAACGCGCTGCTTTGAATGCCTAAGTGTGTTATGTCGAATGTTTTTTTTTAATGATTTTGACCTGACCTATCTTCAATTGGTTTCGTGAGCTTTTTCAGTCGCTTTGCCTGGCCTTTTTGTTCTGGTTCTGCTTCTTCGTAGGAGGCGTCTTCATACTTCTTCAAACTTCATATGCTCTCTAAAAGAGTCTTATGCAGGCTCGCTTCTTCTCAATGCTGCTCCAACTAAGCTCTCCTTAATGCTCTCTGCAATATTCTTATGAAAACTATTTTTGATACCATGAAAAGAATTGAAAACTGAAAATAAGTGGAGCAGAGGATTGTTCTTTTGAGTATTACGAATTAGTTAAATAGGATTACATTGGAAACAATAGCAATAAATAACTGGATTGAAACTTGATTTAGATTGTACTAACTGAAACCGAAATAAGACACGTGGATGGATGGTTTCGATACCTAAAAGTTGATTGGAATTAGATTCTCGAACAATAAATAAAATTTTCCTAAACTATACTATGAGAACATATATTAATAAAACCATATCTATAAAACCATTCAACCTGTATTCAACTTGTATTCCACTTATAGATATTGCTCAACATGGAGATTTATTCAACTTTCCTATAAATTGTAAATGTGTTTTTGTTTTTTTTAAATATTATTATGGAAAAATACCATATATTAATAATATTACATATTAATAAAACCATTAACAAATAAGTGCCAACTTTTATTATTATTAAATTAAGTAATAAATTAGAAATGAGTTATTATTCTTTTGATAAAGCATTTTTGTTGAAGGTTATTATTTTAATTTATTTTTTATTATTATTAAAAAAGCATAGTTTGAATGGGTAACTCTACACCTATTTTATGCCATAATTTATGTATATGGTTGCAATATTTATTTATATTTTTGAATAGTTGTGTAATGATTTTCTTATTATATAAAACCATCTAAAAATAAAATCCTTGAAAATACCTTAGACTCACCTAAATAACATATTTACCATCAGTTGCTTTAATAATTTAAATAGCCCTTTTCATATAGATGAATGAAAATAAGATGGAAATAAGTATACTTGCTTGGAGGTACTTCCTGCCATTAGTTATGTTCTCATAAAAAAATATTAGAATTGAAACTATAAATGTGGATATTGTTAGTATTTATTACTTACCAAAGCATATGCAAATCTTTATACTTAGGCAAGCAATCAATTTATCCACTTCACATCTTAATCTATAATTTTTTATTTTCATATTTCCAACTATTAATTTAGGATTATGCAAATCATTGTGGCAAGGAAAGAAATTATTTGTTTCCCTTCATATCTCAATTTATAAGATTGGAATTTCTATTGCCCACTATTAATTTAGCATTGACCATTGTAGGTTATAATTTTTTATGCAATTTTTCCTAAAGCATAGTTTATAACTTGAGTGGTACAAACTAATCTACATTACACCACTTCTTAGCTAGGATAACCATAGATGAATGACAATTAGGCACCAAAACACTTATCTAATGATACAGTTCACATTTCCAATATTTAAAAAAATCATAAAGGTTAGCGAAATTACAACTTTACTTTAAATTATTAGCAATTAAGGACCATCAATTAATTAAAATTTCTATCGAATTAATATTAACATTAATAATATTAATATTCAAACAATAATATTAGTGAAACAAGAATTATGAAACTAATGTGAACAATAATATCTTTAGTAATAATATTATATCATTTAATAATTAATTAAATATTTTATTAACAAGATTAAACTAATTAATAATTCTAATAAAAGATTAATCAAACTTTTAACATAACTAAATATCAATAAATTTAACTATACTAACTTTTGGTATATCTGTAGAAATATACATTGTGACAACCCAATAAGTCTTTCCAAAGAGATACAGTCTTAGTTATACATAAAATACATAATCTAAAGGCGTCCATTCCTTGTCTTCCTTCTTTTCAAATATAGAACCGAACTATCTTCATAAAAAACATGCTACTAGCGTTAAGGTTTCCTTGAAATAAAAGCAAGAAACAATCATATCCCATAACTTAAAATTTTATGATTATTCCCCCAACATCCTCGTCATCAAAGGACTCAATAATTTCCAAATATCTAGGTTGAACTTGCAAAGATTCTCTTGAAAGGTGATTTACCTTAGTGTTGAGCTCTCTAAAGATATATCTTGTTTCGAAGCATTCTAATATGTGTTCAATTTCAGGGAAAATTTTAAGGATAGAAAGTTATCTTAAATTGAAGAAAGCTTCGCGAATATTACCAATCCCTAATATGTGATGGTAAAATATTTTAGGATATAGAAGTAAAAATATTCAAATTTATAATGATTATATATATAGTGTGTCTAAATTTTTAGTGATCTTTAAGGTAAAAATGTTTCATATTCTAAAATTTGGGTGAATAATTTTTAGAAAAAAAGGAAATTGGCAAATATTTTTTTTGGAAAAAACATGGAAAATTAGCCCACCTATGAATATTAGCCTCTAGAATTTTCCATGCTCAACTCTGATTTCGCAAAGTATATGGTAGAGGTGGGGAGTGATGATTCATATGTTGTCATGAATCCAAGTAACTACAACTTGTCAGTCTCCAAATATATGTAGTTTTTTTACTTCAAAGTTATTTATGATGAATAGTAATTCACAAAGTGCCTAGAACATAGCTTTGTTATTCTTCCCCTTCCCATGAAAAAAATCGAATGTGCTTCACTTGGTGTTCATTTAAAAATAATACAACACCAACCTTGCAAATTTGTTGATGTCCTTGACTCTCAGTGTTGAAAAATCCCTATGGGGTATTTTCTTTCAAAGGATGCATTCTTGGGATTGTTGGCTTCTTACGTTTGACTTCCACCTTGTATGCATTGGTAGTGGAAATGGTGACTACTATTACAACCTCATATGAGATAATATTATATTGAAATACTTTGAAATTTCTTGCCCACCATATTAGAATGTATCATAACATCTCACAAGGTTTGATATGACGTAATCAATGGATCTATCATCCATTCTTTATTACAATGTTACAATGTTATAGGGATCCCTTGTCCAAAGAATAAGATAAAGGGTTGAATGTATAATTTACAATTATCTAGATCTGTCAAATGTATAACTATGAGATAAAAAGATGAGATAGAGATTCATTAGCATTTATACACAAGGAGCACCAATTAGGTTTGATCCAACCTCGCTTCAAACAATTATCTCAGGTAAGCATCTTATTGGATAGTTCCAATCATAAGTCTAACTTGCACTTCATTAGCCCATTGCGCTTCCATATAGTTTTAAACCACCCCACATTATCTCCCATGAATGTTGATTCACACTATGCATGATATCCTAGCTTGATGGTGAATCCTATTGATGTTGAATGCTTTGACTAGACCAACTTGTCCTCACCCTCCTCATTGATTTTAATCATAGACAAGATAAAAAAAAATCCCACATATTCGCCACTTGGCAATTTCATTCTTGTTTAATCCCAAATTTAAAGTCGATTTCTAGCTTCAAATAATGTAGTCATGTACCCTAATTATTCTAGATTCTGCTAAAGAGAATATTCCTTAATTATGAAGTGAAATTATAAGATTATTAAAGAGCTTGAAATCATCCTTGGCTCGGCCTTACAAATTTATCTTGATTCTAATACTTTTGACAACAACTCTTGAATTAAATGGAAATCATTGCATATGGATTTCCACATCATAGAAGAATTTTTTCACTCCTTCCTTAGGCACCTAATCCATTTAATTTTAGTTTTCACATTCAAATATTTATCCTTCATGGAAATACCCCAGAAAGTTTTTTTTTTTTTTCAATAATATCCATAGATTATTTTCTACTAATGATTGATTGAACACATGATTTTTTTTCAGGTCCCATCTTACCACCAAATTTTTTTGGGCTATTGTTTTCCAACTAACCCAAGGGATGTCTCTTGTCTGTTTATTTCCAACCTAGTGAAATCTAGAACTTATTTTCCTTGTTTTAATTAGAATTCCCTTTGGAATAGACGTAATTGAATCATGATATATTGGAATTATTTTTATAATAGATTTAATCAGGATTAGCCTTCCAACTCTTGATAACTGTTACTTAAACCTAACATAGATTCTTGATTCCACTCCTTTTATTAGACATACCTAATCCTCATGCTTATAAGCTTTAATTTTTACAAAAAAAACCTAGGTACTTGAAACCTTATTATATATAATAACACTTAAAAGAAAAATATTCAACAAGATAATTATTTACATTCAAATGAATGATTCTTGTGAAAATTCCTAAAACTGGAATCCTATTACAACAAGTGGAGAATATTAACCTAATTGTTATTTATCTCTTAACAATTTATTTGCAGTTGTTCTACCGAAAACATTGAATATATCACACTGCAACTTTCACTACACAGATAAAATGTAGAAAAAATCACTGGGCAAGAAGGAAATAAAACACACATATGACACCATTTTTTTGGCCAATTGTCCATGGAAATAACCCAATGCAAGAAAATTGGTGCAACAGTTGAGGGTTTGTATTATTAAGCAGTAATTCTGAATACAATCTAGGATGACCTACTGGCCATCCATATAGAGAAAATAAATGACATAGAGTTAGTGATAAAATGACCTCAGAACTAAAAATGGAGATCTCACACTGACCCAAAATGGAACTGATAAGCCCCATGTTGCCTGTGTAGCTTCTATGCAGATGTGCATCATACTGGCTCGAGACTACGTCACTCCCTTTCCTTGATCTTTCTGCTGGTTGGATGTTGAACTTCTTGCCCTCCCGTCTCACACCCTGACTCTAACTGATCCTCAACAGAAAATGTGGATCACTTCAGAGGCTCAGCGCTACCTGTGAGTGGGTCTGTGTTGCCCATTGTAACCCTCAAATACATCAAAAAAATATTTTTTTAGGAGATGCAAGTGGTTATTTTACTACCATTGTAGGTCCATCTTAACTCTCAATAATCCAAAGAGATCAAATCTAGTGAGACAGAAAGAAATTTTGATCCCTTTTAAAACTTAATAGATAGGAAATTAAGATGAAACTAAACTATATTCCACATAAATAAAATAAAAATAAAAAATAATAACTTACAAGTTTTATTTTAATATAAGATTTGTTTTCTTACACAAAATTAAATATTTAAAAAAAAATTACATTACATTAAAAAAAAATTGTAAAAAAATATAATTAATATTATCATAGTGAAAGTGTTTATTTAATCAAATGAGCATCATGAAATTAAGCATCAATGCTCATTCATAGTGAAATTAAGCATCAATGCTTTTCATAGTGAAATTAGTTATGAGAACGTATTTCTAAAATTCAAAATATAAACCAAATTGGTGATACACCATCATTTCTTTTGAACTTACAAAATTTTAAATTATATAAAATATAACTTTACTTAATATCATTACTTAATTATTCATCTATTTAAGATCCTCATCTGAAAAAATATAATTATTTTATTACTTTCAAAGCTGTAGTAATTCACCATAAAAATGACACTATAATTTGTTTTATTTAATCTCTTTATTGGATTCACCTAAACCATTATTCACGAAGGTTAATTGAGTTCCAATTGTCAAGAATTGCAGAAGACATGAAGTTTGGAAAACAACATAGGAGCTCACAGGTGCAGATCACCAGGAGCTCCCACAAGCAAATGCACTCGCTTGGAGTTTCTCATTAAGTACCATTAATTAAATAGATACATTAGGTGAAACAGATTCCTAATTAATAGGAACTGAATGTCTAATAAAATGAAAAATCACAACTACGTAACAAAATATCACCTAATCTCCATTAATTTCTAACACTCCCCCTTAATGGAGAAAGGGATTTTTAAACACACCCAATGTATCCCTAAACAAATCAAACTTTAGTCTTCCAAGTGGCTTAGTGAATATATCAGCCATGTTATCACAAGAATTACAATACTCCACATAAATCTCTTTGGACTGCACTTTCTCCCTAACAAAATGAAATTGAGTGTCGATGTGCTTAGTGCTTTTATGAAACACAGGATTGTAAGCCAGTTTGATGGAACTTTGATTGTCGCAATTGATGATCGTAGCTTCTGTCTGTTCCTCCCCTGCATCTTGGAGAAGTCTACATAACCAAACTGCCTCACATGTCGCTACACACATGGCTTGATATTCTGCTTCTGCTGAGGATAAAGCAACAGTATGCTACTTCTTGCTGCACCAAGAGATGACCCCGGAACCAATGTTGAAGGTGTAACCTGTAATTTATCTTCTTTCATCTAGATTTCCCGCCCAATTAGAGTCTGTATAACCTGTCAAATTAACATCAAATGAGTTAGAATACAAAATACCAAAGTCTGATGTTCCTTGCAGATACCTTAATACTCCTCTCGCTGCACTCCAATGAATGTCATGGGGTTGAGTCATAAACTGACTCAAAACACTCACTGCATAAGCTAAGTCAGGTCTTGTTGTAGTCAAATAAATAAGACTACCAACCAATTGTCTATACAATGTTGCATCTGCGTATTTCGAACCATCGTCCATCTGAAGTTTGCTATTCTGCTGTAAAGGTATGCATGAAGGCTTACACTCATCCATCTTAAACCTGGATAACAGACTCTTTACATACTTACCCTGGGACAAGAAAGTTTGACTGGAATCTCTCCAGACTTCTAGACCCAAACAATATTGCATTTCTCCAAGGTCCTTCATCTCAAATTTCTGTGATAATTGCTTCTTGATTTCTTCAATGAGATTGTCTGCACTTCCTCTTATTATCAGATCATCTACATACAAGGAAATCACCACTATATGTCCTTCATTATTAAACATGGTATATAAGTTGGGATCATTTTTGCTCCTTTCATAACCATTCATGAGGAAAAAAGAATCAATTTTTTCATACCAGGATCTAGGTGCCTGCTTTAAACCATATAAAGCTTTCTTTAATATACATACTAGATGTTCTTCTCCCTTCTTAACAAATCCTTCAGGCTGTACTAAGTATACTTCTTCTTTTAAATCACCATTTAAGAAAGCAGACTTAACATCTAATTGATGTATTTTCCAATGATGTTTAGTGGCTAAAGCAATAATCATTCTGATGGTATTTAATTTTGCAACAGGGGCAAATGTCTCCTCAAAATCAATATCTACAATCTGGGAATATCCCTTTGCCACCAACCTTTCTTTATGTTTATCAATAGACCCATCTGCTCTAAATTTTAACTTAAATAACCATTTGCAACCTATGGGTTGTTTATCATCAGGAGTTTTTACTAGATCCCAAGTATTGTTCTTAATGATATATTCATATTCCTCATTCATTGCTTTCTTCCATTCAAGACTTTTACTAGCTTCATAAAAATTAGAAGGTTCTGCAATGTTTAACATACCAGTCATAAGTGCACAATCCCTATATCGAGCTGGTAACTTTTTTGGCCTGCTTGATCTTCTGAGTGGTGGGGGTTCACTTATTCTGCTTGTTTCTTCCCTTTGTGGACTGAACTCCATATTATCCTGCTGCTGTTGTACCTGCTGCTGTTCTTTTTGTTGTTCCTATTTCTGTTCCTGCTGTTGATTGACTCTTGTTTCACTATCCTCTTCTGAGAGTAAGGGAACATGCCATTATTCATTGTTTTGGAAAGGATTTCCATCATCAATCTGTTCATGGAATAATACATCTCTACTAACAAACACCTTGTGAGTATCAGGGTCAAACAATTTATAAGCCTTATACTCACTGCAGTATCCAATGAACGTGCATTTAATGGCCTTTGAATCTAACTTCTTCCTGTTCTCTTTGGGAACATGTGCAAAATATTTACAACCAAATACTCTAAGATGACTTACTGCAGGCTTGAAGCCACACAATGCTTCAAAAGGAGTTTTATACTCAATACTTTCACTAGGACTCCTATTCTTTAAATACACTGCAGTATTAACAGCTTCTTCCCAAAAACCATTAGTTAGATTCTTACCTTTCAACATACTGCGAGCACACTCCACTAGTGTTATGTTTTTCCTCTCAGCAACTCCATTCTGCTGAGGAGTGTAAGGTGGTGTAAATTGATGTTGTATCCCATGCTCGTTGCAATATTTGATGAAGACTCCTTTCTTGAATTCTCCCCCTTGATCTGATCAAAGAATCCTGATGAACTTTCCTGTTTTCTTCTCAATCATGTTTATGAATTGCTTGAAATATTCAAAAGCATGAATTTTATTTTTAAGAAAATACATCCATGTGAATCTTGTACATTCATGAACAAAGATTAAAAAATAATAGCCCCCCACTAATGACCTTGTCTTCATCGGGCCACATAAGTCAGTATGTACAAGTTTGAGTATATCCCTCTGTTTTCTATCTTTAACGACAGGAAATTCATCTCTATGTTGTTTACCGAATGCACATGCCTCACAATCAATATGCAAATTTTTCAAAACAGGAAGACCATCTACCATACCTTTGTTATGCAACAGAAGGAGATCACTGAAATTAATATGCCCAAGTCGCTGATGCCACAAATTTTCAGCAGACTTATTCGACGACATCAAGGCTTGTTGAGGCATACTTTTCACATCCAATTTGTACATTCCTCCTATGAGAATACCTGTAGCAATGGTCTTCATCTGATCCAACAAATCTTTAATAATGCAATAAGATTTAAAAAATTCCACTTTGAGGTCCTGATCAGTAATATTCTTTGACACAAAAATCAGGTTCTTCTTAATGCCAGGAACATACCACACATCATATATATTTCTGATCTTACCATCAGGCAGAGTAACAAGGACATCTCCATGTCCCTTGATCTTGTACCCTCTATTATCTCCAAGATATAATTTTACTCCAGAGTTCGATTCTTTAAAATTTCTGAACCATTTCTTTTTACCTGACATATGCGAGGAGGCTCCAGAATCCACAAACCAAATATTTGATTCATCCTCCTTAGTAGAAGTGTCAGCCTCAGCCATAAACAACCTAACATCCAGATTCTGATCTGGGTCTGTATCTGCATCTGCATCCGCCAAATGACCTGCATGTCTTCTCTGCTTGTACCTCTCTTGATTTGCCTTCTTCTTACGACAAAATTTAGCAATATTGACTATCTTACCACAATAAAAGAATTTAAGAGCAGAGCCATTTTTATATGAGGTCATGCCTTGTGGTTTCCTTTTTGATGTGTTGCCCCTCCTCTAATCAACCATTGCTCTCCCTTTTGGCTTGAACTTTGTTATCAATGCAAGATCTGGATCTTGAGGTTTAAGAGACAATCTCCTTTCCTCTTCTTGTAGCAAAATTCCAGTAAGCTCTTCAAAACACGGAGGCTTTTCCCTTGCATTCAATCCAATTATAAACATCTGATAGTCATCCGTCATACCGTTCATGGTGATTGTCACCAGATCATCATTTGCCAAGGTTTGACCGATATCAGATAGTTTATCTTTAACTTCCTTTATCCGGGACAAGAATGATGAAACAGACTCATTCTCCTCCATCTTGATTGAGAGAATCTTATTCCTGAGGAACAAGGTTTGGCTGGTGTTCTTGATTTCATACATGTCTTTGAGAGTTGTCCAGATGTCATTCGCTGTCTTGCAATCCCAAATATGAGGGATGATGCAATATTTAACTGATAATTTTAGTAGAACCTTTTCCTTTCAGCTCCCTTTTCTCCCATTCTTGAATTGTTGCATTCGTTCCACAATTTGCAACAGTCGGCTTAACTTCATCGCCGATGACAATGCTATAGGTATTCTATCCCTCAAGAAAAGCTTGAAGCTTAAATTTCCAATTTGTGTAATTGGAACCATCCAACTTGCTGCTTTCATTTAAGTAATCTGCCATTTGAGCATTCATCTTGGAGAAAAAAAAATTAGGCTACCCCATCAACTTAAAAGGAACAACCCTCGATTATCACAAAAAATTGAATAGGGTTGTGAATTACAACAGTTGTGAAATAAAAATTATGAATTTCAGTTGAGAATTCAAATTAAATAAAGCAGCAGATCGCTAATTATTAATTTCATAAATCCATTCAATGTGTTAAATGCCCACTCCCACCTCTTCAGTCCTGTGGTTGGTGGGTACTTGTCTTATTCAACTCTGAGGGGCTACCTCGGATGTTGTCCACTGTTTATGAGCCCCGCTTTAACCGGTCATTGCAGCATTAAAAAAAATTTAATTTGCAATCAAACGCAGTTCAAAAAAGAAGAAATTCTCTTCGCAGTTGTAACCATCGGACAATAAAATTCACGTTCTTTATCTCTCAAGGTTGAGATGACGGGGACAAAATAACTATTACAGGAGCTTGGCTAAAGTAGATTAGCTCAGCCAGCTAATACAGTCAACGATTTTTTTGAAAGTTAACCTTGGGTCATCACGTCGATAGATACAAAAAAAAGAAGGAGAATGGATTGATAATTATTTCTGCAACATTTTCCTTTTCTGATTGGAATAAGGCTGACGTGCAAGAAATTGAAAAACGATTCAGGCAATTCAGAAACTAGTGAATTGTTCAATTGACACACAGAACTTAACCGATCTTTCTGAAGCAAGAAACAGACTTCATTTATATTTCACAAGCAAGCATGGATTTCATTTAAATAATGGTTGCGGCCTTTTTATATGGCTGATCGATTTCTACTGGAGCAAAGAAATTGGTTAAATCGATGCTGAAGATTGCGTTCATGCACTGGCCATTTTCCATCAAACATAACAAAAACTTTGCAAGAGAAGATTACCATTCAGAGGCCTGCCTCATGCACCGGCCACTCACAGCAGATTCTGAGCAATGACGTTTACAGAGATTTCTTCTGTCCACAACTTCTAAACTTGTCAATAGTCACAATTGATGCAGATTCAATCCACCAACGCCTCGTCTTAATCAGCCGAGTCAACTCACAATATTTGTCCGATCCACTCCACCTCCAGGGAATGCCTACCAGAAAAAAACGCCTTCACTGGCCACTACATAGCCTCACGGCCTGCTTCACGTAGTACATCCAACAGAGAATGCAGCTCCTCTCCAACGAGCCACGGAATTCGCCTTCAAGGCCTCCCTCATGCACAACTTCTCTCAGCTCTCCTGAGCTCTGATACCATGTCAAGAATTGCAGAAGACATGAAGTTTGGAAAACAACATAGGAGCTCACAGGTGCAGATCACTAGGAGCTCCCACAAGAAAATGCACTCGCTTGGAGTTTCTCATTAAGCACCATTAATTAAATAGATACATTAGGTGAAACATATTCCTAATTAATAGGAACTGAATGTCTAATAAAATGAAAAATCACAACTACGTAACAAAATATCACCTAATCTCCATTAATTTCTAACACCAATGGTACTTCATGTCCACTAGATTTTGAAAACGATTACACGGCAAAAGCATGTGATAAAATCTGTACGGTTGTCAAAATATTTGATAACTTGGGTACATAATTTTTGACAGAATAATTTCAGTGTGATCCCAATAAAAAATTAAAATAAATTATCAGATTTCGATGGATATCATGCATGGAATCCCAGAGAAAAAAATCATAAGAATATGCACGTTACTATGAACAGAAACATCTGAACCGTAAAACAAAAATAATATAAACCAGTCAATCTAAGGGGGGTGGCAATTTCTGCGTGGCCATTTTAACTTCAATCGATGTTCTGGTGGCCATAAATTGGTCATGATAATAAGAACAGCTACTTCTTTTTTGGAAGTTCAGAAACATAAGCTTTATATTAATGACAGAAATGGAAATAAAGTACAACCCACTCGTGAACAATAAGCCTCTTTTGAGAATCCATTACAAATGATAATAATGTATTTTACACTATTTTACTTTAAAGTGGAGCGCTGACATGATGAAGGGATTTCCATTGGGATTTTAACAGAAGATAGATTACAAATGACACGTTTATTCAACATTATTTTATTGAAATCCCTTACACAAATAATCAATTGTTCCAGTTATACATTCAACTTTTTGTAAGGCTGAGCCTCTTTTGATAAATATGAGTTAGTTTACTCATGATATGTCTATCATTTGGTCGGTTTGTGTATGTTTAGTTCGGTTTCTGTAGGTTTAGTTCACGTCACATTTCAGATTCACACTATTTGGAAATTTTTGTATTCTCTGATATCTGTCCAAAACACACAAAAAAAAGAAAAAAAAGAAGAAGTAATATATGGGGAAATAACAATTATACACAGAGACACAGAGTGAGACACATAGTGAGAAAACAAAATAGAGGAATGTTTTTATTCATTGAACTCAACTATTCTTTATTCATTCATCTCACTAAACAGAAGAAAATACATTCATTTTAATACAAAATGGTTGAGCCTTAAAATTTTAATGTAATTCAATACAGGAACTGATGTATATCAACCAAATTTCCTTCGGCTATGACTTGTTGTTTGTACATGACACAACGCACAAAAATACATAAAACTGAACTTGAAATATTATGGGTTCCGCCTGTGAAACCACATTGCATCCATGTCCCCCATCGCAAATCACATATTGACTATTTTATCTTTTAACTTTGCGCAATATAGGAAAACCTTAGGTTCTTGTGATTTCTATGTGCGATGGTACTCATCGCATCACAACTTAAATTGCTTACTTTGCCTGCGCTATCCTCGTGAGCTTGCGGGCGCTTATGTGCGCTATCCTCTTGAACTTGCCATGTTCAATTGCAATCAAATTGCAACTCAAATAACATAACTTGCAGGGGGCTAAAAGGTAAGTCCTAAGATGTGTGAAGTGAGAACTTGCGGGCGAAAGAAAAATTAAAAAATAAAATGTGCGAAGTGTGGGTGCGCTAAAAGGTAATTGGTAAAATATGTGAAATGAAAAATTTATAATTTGCGATGTGCGATGACGATGTCACATATCAACATCGCAGGGTTTCGGTGCGGGCGCTAAAAGGTAAAACTTGAATCATGCGAAGTGCGGTATGCAGGCGGTTAAGCGACGGGGAGATAGAAAATCGAAAGGTAAGGAATAAACATAAATGCAAAGGTTTGTGGTGGATTGGTAATGCGGCAATGGTTGGTGGGTCCCACTGATATCACATTGAAGGAAATATAACTTTCGGTGAAACATTTAAGAGTTAAATGCTAAATCTTGCGGGTTGTGATTTGCAGGCAACATGTAAGTCAATGACATGAGTTAAGAAATTAAACGCAGAGTGGGCTTGGGTACTCTATTTTTGGATTTTGCGTGAAACGCCTTCGGATTTGAGAGACTAGGCTTTGTCCTTCCCGCAACAAAAAAAATCAATGAAGTGTGGGTTGCTGCCAGAATTGATTGATGGAAGTGGTTGGAAGTATTTCCAACACTCTGCCTTGATCACAACTGCTGCCATCAATCATTCGCAGACACTTTCTTAGATAAACAAAGCTTTTTTGTCCCAATGGCTTTGTGAGAATATCTGTAAATTGTTCCTCTGACTTGGAATGTTGCAAAACAGTTTCACCATTGTTAAATAACTCCCTCATGAAATGGTATTTAGCATCCATATGCTTTGTTCTTTTGTGGAAAACATAATTCTTTGATAATGAAATTGTTGAGCTGTTATCATAGAAAATTGTGCTTCCCTTGTCTTGTTCATGACATAAATCCCTCAACATCCTTCTCATCCAAACTGCTTGACATGCTACTCTTGTTGCTGCTACATATTCAACTTTTGCTGTTAATAATGAAACTATTGGCTGCTTCTTGGAAGCCCATGAAATGGCTCCCAATCCAAAATGAAAAAATACCCTGATGTGCTCCTTTTTTCATCAACATTTCCAGCCCAATCACTGTCAGTATAACCAATATATGTAAAATCATCAGTTACATAGTATAGAACACCATACTGCTTCATTCCATTTACATACCTCAATATTCTCTTGGTTGCTTGTCAATGTGTCCCCTTGTGTGTCTCCATGATTCTGGATATCAAACTTATTGCATACATTATATCATGCCTAGTTGCAGTCAAATAAATTAGACTCCCAACCATGCTTTTGTACAATGTCAGATTGACATTCTTGCTGCAATCTTCCTTGCTCAACTTCAACCCCATGACAGTTGGAGTTGATGATGGTTTGATGTTCTTCATATTGAACCTTTTTAAAAATTCTTCAACATACCTTGCTTGGGAGATAAAAATCTCCTTTTCTATTTGTTTTACCCCTATGCCCAAAAAATATCTTAACAAACCCAAGTTAGTCATTTCAAACTCACTTTTCATGACTGCTTTGAAATCAACAATGAGAGAAACATCATTTCCTGTAAAAATAAAATCATCTACATACAAAACAACAATAATAATTTTACCATCATTTTATTTTATGTAGAGTGTGGGTTCACCATCACACATGTCGAACCCATTTTCCATCAGGTAAGAATTAATCCTATTGTACCATGCTCGTGGTACGTGCTGCAGCCCATAAAGATATTTTCACAAATTACACACCTTGTGTTCCTGGCCTTCTATTTCATAGCTAGGAGGTTTTTCAACATACACCTCCTCCTTCAGCACTCCATTCAAGAATGATGACTTCACATCCATTTGATCAACTTTCCATTGTTGTTGTGTTGCTATTGCTAATACTGTCTGCACTGTCTCCAGCCTTGCAATTGGTGCAAAGGTTTCCTCGTACTATCTTCCTTGCTACTTCTTGTAGCCTTTTACAACTAGCCTTGATTTGTGCCTTTCTATCTTGCCCTAAATGTTTCTCTTGGTCTTATAGACCCATTTCACTCCAACAACTTATTTTCCTTGTGGGAGGTCCACTAACTCCCATGTGTCATTCCTTTCTGTTGCTCATATCTCTTCATTCATTGTTTCAGTCCACTTATCCTCTTTAACTGCATATTCAAAATGAATTGGGTAATCAACATGACAAAATAATGCAAATAAAGAATTCAGACCAACATTATTATCAACTTCTTCTTGCTCATAAATTTCGCTTCAATTTCTGAATCTTGGTCTTCTTGTATTTGTTGAAGATGTTCTCGTAGTTGCACTTAAACTCGAGGGAGTTGCTAATCCCTATGGTGTGCTTGGAGAGGCACTTTCTTGGTTTCTCAATGCTATTCTATTTCTTTCTTGTGGTGTTCTTCGTTGAGCTTGTGTAGGTGGAGGAGGAGCCACCGTTGAAGAATTACTTTCTGCAGTCCATTCCTCTTTCTCTTCATGAGACATACATGTCTTCACATTTACAGTCTTCTCTAAACATCCATCCAAAGCTTATTCTTCTATGAAATAAACATCTCTCTCGATGATTACTTTCCTGGCTTATGGATTATAGAGCTTGTAAGCCTTGGATTCATCATTGTATCCAAGAAATATACATTTCACCCCCTTACTGTCAAACTTCTTCCTTAACTGATTCGGGACATGTGCATATGCCACACATCCAAACACTCTCATATGAGTGACAAGCTACTTTGTTGCACTCCATGATTCTTCTATAATTTTGTTCATCACACTTTTGGTTGGACATCTATTTAAGATATAAGCTGCACAAGAGACAGCTTCTGCCCAATACTCATTTGTAAAATGCTTTGCCTTCAACATACTTCTTACCATGTCCATGATGGTCCTATTATTTCTTTCTGCTACACCATTTTCCTAATGTGTATACCTTGTGGTAAATTTCTTGTGAATTCCATGTTCCTTGCATAAATGTAGGAAGCCTTTGGAGATATATTCTCCACCTCTATTAGTTCTCAACACTTTTATGTAGTGTCCACTTTGCTTCTCAACAAGAGCTTTTTAGTGGTGAAACTATTCAAACACTTCAATTTTATGTTTTAGGAAACTGTTCAAACTGGTTCTCTTTTTTTTCTGCCCAAGACGCAGCGTTCACATAGCCTGCCTGGTTTCTCTATCAGTGGTAATCCCTTTACCATGCCTTTTCTATGTAACAAGTTCAAAACTGCAAAATGGAGATGTCAAAATATAAAATGCCATAACCAGTTATCATATTTCACTTCTTCTTGAAATATTTCTTATGTGACAGCTGCTAAAACACCTCCTTCCTTCATGTCTGATCTGATCTTGAGAGGAAACATTCTATTGCTTGTCATATGCAATTTTGCAATGAGTTGTCTACTTGGAGGTATATCCATGATTGTGCACACATCATTTTTTAAAACACATTGTATCCCTCTTGCACGAGATGTCCAATTCTTAGAAGGTTACATTTCAGGCCAGGGACATAATAGACATATGAAAAAAAATTCTTCTCTCCCTTCTTTGTTAGTATGTTTACTCTTCCTTTTTCCATGACATAGACCTTGCTATTAGTCCCCATTTTCACTTCCGATTTTACATGTTCATCTAGATAGGATAACAATGCTATGTTTCCATTCATATGGTTACTACAACTTAAACCTAAGAACCATACATATTCTTATTTTTCTTGTGCTATATTACAAGCTAAAAGCACGTTTCCTTGGTTTTGATTTTCTTTTGTAAAATTTACAATTGGTTTACTACCCATGTCATTTTTCTTATTTCTACATTCATTTACATAATGGCCATAATTTTTACAAC
This sequence comes from Pinus albicaulis, assembly GCA_034641835.2. Lineage (NCBI taxonomy): Eukaryota > Viridiplantae > Streptophyta > Pinopsida > Pinales > Pinaceae > Pinus > Pinus albicaulis. The sequence goes on along the minus strand of CM076579.1, from coordinate 160,650,113 downwards.
AATGACATTGGAAATGATATTTATCATACGTATGTCCTTGTTCTTGATTCTGGCTTGAGCCTTGGCTTGGATTTTGATTGCTGCCCCTTCCACTTGTGTTTGCAGGGCTGCTTATTCCACCTCTGTGTGGACTTCTTCCTCTTCCTCGGTTATTTGATCTTCCTTGTCCTCTACCTTGACCAAAAGACATTTATGTCTTAAATGCATGCTCCAATGAGGATTTTGTTGCTCTGTTCAATCTGTGCTCATGAGACATCAGTGATGCATGAAGCTCATCCACTGAAAACTGTGAGAGATCCTTTGTCTCTTCTATGGCCACTACTATGGAATCAAACCTTGATGGTAGACTTCTTAAGACTTTCTCAACTATTCTCCTTTCCTCAAGTGTCTGACCATGATAACTTATTTGGGTAACCAACCCAATCACATGTGTAAATAATGAGTCTATATTATCGGACGCTTTCATACAAAGAGTTTCAAAATCTATTCTCAGCATTTGAGTTTTGTTGTCTTCACCTTTTCCATGCCTTGGTAGGTCTTCTGGAGGGTATGCCATGCCTTCTTGGACTTTGTTTCTGCTGCAACCCTTGGGAAAATACTCTCATGTACTGCTTGGAAATATAGAAGAGGGATTTGGAGTCCTTCTTCTTATTATCTCTCAACAAATCTATTTCTGCTTGTTTCAGACCATTATATGCTACTGCATCTGATGGTTCTTGGAAACCATTTTCCACCAGCTCCTAAATATCTTGTGAAGAAAATATGGCCTTCATTGTAATGTCCCAATAATAATAATTCTTCCCATTGAACTGTGGTAGTTGGATATTTGTGAGGCTTGTGCCTGATGCTGCCATCTTGAATTTGTAAACAAAAAAAATTCTCACTGCTGGAGAATCCGCTTCTCAAAACAACCTTTCAGCTTCTTCAGTAAAGAACTCGTTCTTTCACTGAGAGCCTAAACATACTCTGATACCATGTTGGAAATTCTTGTATGCTCTAATCACTGTGAAGAACATACAAAAAAAAATAGAGAAGAAATATATGCATAAATAACAATTACACACAGACAGACAGAGCAAGAAAACACAGGAGAGGAATATTTTTCTTCATTCAACCCAACTCTTCTCTATTCATTCATCTCGCTAAATAGAATAAATTACATTCCTTTTAATACAAAATGGTCGATCCTGAAAATTTTAATGTAATTCAATATAGGAATGGATGTATATCAACCAAATGTCCTTCGCCTCTGATCTGCTGTTTATACACAACACAATGTATAAAAACACATAAACCTGGACTTGAAATATTATGGGTTCTGCCTGTGAAACCAAATCACATCCATGTCCTCCATCGCAAATCACATACCAACGATTATAAATTTTAACTTTGCATGATATGCGAAAACCTTAAGTTCTTGCGATTTCGATTTGCGATGGCACTTATCCCATCACAAATTAAATTATTTACTTTGCAGGCTCTATCCTCTTGAGCTTGTGGGCAATTATGTGCGTTATCCTCCTGAGGTTGTCGCGTGTGATTGTGATTGCACTGCAACTCAAATAAGATAACTTGCAGGCGGCTAAAAGGTAAATCCTAAGATGTGCGAAGTGCGAAATTGTGGGTGACAGAAAAATTAAAACATAAAATATGCGAAGTGTGGGTGCGCTAAAAGATAAGTGGTAAAATATGTGAAATGGAAAATTTATAATTTGCGATGTGCGATGACAATATCGCATCTAAAAATCGCAAGGTTTCAATGTGGGTGCTAAAAGGTAAGACATAAATCATGTGAACTGTGGTATGCGGGCAGTTAAGCAACGGGGAGTGCGAAAAGAGAAAGGCAAGGAATAAACAGAAATGCAAAGATTTGTGGCAGATTGGTAATATGACAATGGTTGGTGGGTCCCATCGATATCGCATCGACATAAATATAACTTTTGGTGAAGTGCTTAAGAGTTAAATGCTAAATCTTGCGGGCTGCGATCTGCGGGCAAGAGGTAAGTGAATGATAGTTGTTAAGAAATTAAACACAGAATGGGCTCGGGTACTCTGTTTTCAAATTTTGCGTGAAATGCCTTTGGATTTGAGAAACTAGGCTTTATCCTTCCCGCAACACAAAATTCAATGAAGTGTGGGCTGTTTCCAGACTTCATTCATGGCGATGGTTGGGAGTATTTCCAACAGTTCACTAGAAAGGCTCAAGATGAAAGTCATCTTTGGAGAATGACAGTATCAAAGTGCATCCAAGTTCATCCTTCCATCCAACACTAATAACATTTCAAGTGCCTTGGAAACTACTTAACATGGCACAAGATCTACCTCATTCTATGTCGAAATAATGTGGTTTATGGGGCTCTATCAACCCCTTAAAGGATTCTCTATTGAGTCTGTCTACATGGATAGGGACAGGACAGCTCGCTGGCATTGTTCTCCTCCACATCACTCCCATGGAAAGGATGGGGAACATAAACTGAAAGCTCTTGTTAAGGCATGGTCTTCTCTGCTGATAATGGCTATGGCTTCCTTTATCACTCATAAAATTGTGAAACATTTATTGATGTGGTCATATAGTTCACTCACCAAAAGGATAAGGTCTCCTTATCCTTTTCAATGTGGTATAGGAATTTTTTTTTTGCATTTTTAACCTATCCTAAGTGTCATTATCACCTCCATATATGTCATTTCATGTCAAATCAGTCCTCATATGGTGTCAGTTTTCATTCCCCATGCATTTAAAATAAAAAAGGGTGCATTTGTTAGTTTTTCAAACTTTTGTAGTGTTTTACACAAAAAAACAATAGTTTTCACTATGAAACTACCTAATAGTTTCATAGCGAACCTGTCAAAGGTTAAACTAACTTTGATATGAAAATATGTTTTCTAACATGTCTTGTCAAATTCTCTATGAAGTGTCATTCTATGATTGGAGGAGTTAGGGTGGAGGTCATTCAAGTCTATTATGGTTAATTCAAAGGTACATAGCCATGTCTGAGGTCATCATTACCTTTTTGGGCATGTATGTGTCATGATTGAGGATGATCTGTCAGTTAAACCATAAAAACTCACCTCAATTAGCATTTTTTCATATTTCTCTTTATATTTGCATGTAATTCGATCCTTGGAGAGATGCTTCATCAAGACAAGCAGGTTGCTGGAAAATTTTAACTTTGCAAGTGTCACCAAGCAAGTGAGACTGTGAATATTATAAAGCACCCATGGCTTCTTTTCCTTCTTTTAAATTAAATTATAAAGCACCCATGGGCTTCTTTTCCTTATTTTCCTTCTTTTAAATTAGGTATGAGCCCATGGAAATTAATTTACTCAATGAAGACCCAACTGCCATAGAGTTTTTCAGAAGAACCAGTTTCTTGTAATTCTGTCAGAGGTTGCAGGGCTTTCATCTACAGGTTTCCAAGGATTTTACTACGAGCTTCACAGGAATAGCTTCAAAATTTGGAATTTCGAACCTTACAGTGACACTAGAGAGCATCTCATCAACAACAGGAATCCATAGAGGAGGGGAACAGTGGTTTAAATGCATAAAATTCACAATGTAGGATTGCAAAGAGTTCATCAAACCAGAACACAATGAAATTTATCTCACAAATGCTATCCCTAGGAGTTTCATGAAGGATAATTATTCAAAGCTAGTGATGGTCATCCATAAGTATTTTACCTATGAAGGAAGGTTTCACATGGTCTAATCCTATCATTTTATGCTTCTTCTACATTCTTTGGGTAAGAGGTTACTTGAATTGCATTTTTATTTATAAAAATTCTAGGGAAAATGTCAGATAAGGTTCAAATCAAAACAGAGGGCAATGAAAATTCTGTTTTTCATTATGGTTTAATTAAGTTGTTGGTGTTAGAGGAATTGAGGAGGTTAGACAGAGATTGGACTTCCTTATTGTTCATGAACGGTTTTGAAATTGATTTTTTCACTCGTAAGAAAGCCTCTAAACCTAGAAACATTTCATCACCTGTTGTGGCAGAGGAAGTTGAAGAAGGAAATATATTATCTCCTCCAAAACTAGTGAGCATGGAAGTAGAACCTTTGCAGACTACTAACTGAAACAAAACTTGCAACACAAAAGTAGACAATCAGCAAAAAAGGTAGCAAGAGAGTCACTAGGAGCCAGATAGTGGCTAAATGAAACTTGGAGGATATCCTGCATGCAATTGACATTGAAGAATCACTCATTGTGCAAGTTGAAGTCATTGAAGATGGAGGAAGAAATCTGAAGAGAGGTAAGACTGTTAAAAAACTAGAGTTTGTAGGTGATGAAGCTGGTTTCATTTTTCAACATAGAAATCCAATGACCATACATGCAAGGAAGGTCATCTAAAGCAGCAAAGAGACTGAGAAAAATAATGAAACTTCTCAACCACCAAGCATCATAGATTTGTCTTCACCTATAAAATAAGAACTTGTTATCAAACAGGGAAAGGGTAAAGAGAAAATTATTAAAAAATCAGAAATTGAAACCTTTAAAGAGTAGTTAAAACAGGCAGGTAAATAGATGTCAGTTTTGAAGAAAGAGGCAAAGAAACATAGAGCTAAGAAGGTTCAGTTTGAACAAATGAGGAAAATATAGGAATATCAAGTCACAAGTGTTTCAAAAACCTTGGAAAATACAAAAAAGTTAACGAAATGGTCTTAGCCATTGAGAGGGGATGTTAAACATGTCAGGAGGATGAATTTTCACTCACAATCCAAAAATATAGCATTAAAGGACAAAGTGCAAGATCTTCAGGAGCAATTGGATTTGATTCATGTGGAGTTGGAAAAGAAAGGATTGAAGATGACAGTGGTAGAAGAGACCATTATTCAACTGATTGTAAATGAGGAGGAAACACCAAAGGAATAAAAATTGAGATGGAATATGTTTTAGGAGGTTCATAACATGCAAAGAACCCAAATTTTGTAGGTGGAGAATAGTTTTTGGAGACAATCTTGAAAACAACAATTTCTGGTTTTTTGCAGAGTTTCGTAGCATACCTCAGGCTTGAGGCCAGAAACATGGTACAAAAATTCTTGTAGGTGTTTTTTTGCTTTAAATATCAATTTTGGCATGTTTTATGGAGGGATATCAATTGTTTATAAGGTTTCATGACATAATGAAGGTGTTGTAACAACAAAGAAGTCAAAGAGATAGATGGAAAATACATTTTTCACACGCTACTAAAACTCACTACGAAACTGCCTAAATCTAGCTTGTTTTCGTAGTGAGTAATGTTTGAAGAATTTTGAGAATATCAACATCACATCAGCCAGTTGGAGACCTCCAGCATGTCAGTGGACTTTATCAGCAGAGATTTATGACTCAAAGGGTGTGCCACACATCCATCTCATCAGTCAAAACAATGTTTAAAGAGAATGTCATCCATCCCTAAAAGGCAGGATTGTGTTCCACAAATATAGGGGTTCTTTGAATATGTAAAGTGGTGGTAGATTATGGTGATGTGTCCTTTGAGCATGTTCAATTCATTATGTAACCATTATTTAACTATTTCACTGATAGGACAAATGAATGTAATAAATAGGAGATAGAGTCCTATTAGGAGTTTGTTTTCTTTAATGGTTAGCTGTCATTTTTCTGTGTCTAGTTAGTTGTTTCTGTTATGATAGGTTTCAAAGTAGAATTCAAAGATCTAACCAGCTAGGCAGGTCCACTACATTGTCCATAATGTCTATTTATAGACAAAACATCGAAGAGAAAGGGTTTGGAGAATATTGCACCAAATTGTTTCTTGTATGTTTTATCCATTATCAGTAAATAAAAAGTGACATTCTAATTCCAGACCTGAGATTATCATGAGGTTTTTGATGTGTTATTGAAAATTTTACTCTATGTTTAATTACTTATAGTAGATTTCATCTCTAATTACTCAGAATTCATAATATTATTATCCGATTTCCTTTACTGGTGAAATGACTATGTTTTCCTATGTTATGTATGTGAATTATCTCTGTTAAAAACCTCTATCTACCTCAGATTCCATGTGAAGAGCCATTTTCAGAAAGATTACTGATTTTTTACTCCATAAGACCAATGGTAGCAAGCCTTCATTTTTCAACCTGCAATTATACAAAAACAAGTTACAATTCCATAGAGTTAGCCATCTAGTAGTATCCTTACTGAAAATCATAAAACCCCTTTGATATAGCCCTCTCAAACTGAAGAGGCTAATATTCAGTTAGAAGTGGTTTGAAAGAGTTACATTGAGTTGATTGATGAGCAGCCAATCAAGATCAATTTGGTGGTAACAACTTCTCTGTAAGTATTTATCTCAATGTTATGGAAACTTTTTCCCCCATCAAGTGTAACTCTCTAGTTTTATTGTTGTTGCCTTATGGAGATAGGCATTTCTTAACTAGGATTAGCTGCTAATAATCTGAATGAAAATAATAATGAGTCCCATTATGAAGGTTTGGTTGATTCCAGGCTGCACAACAAGGCTGAGAACATCATCTCCTAACATGATCCCCAATTTTTTTTTTTTCCTGCACCATTGAATAAGTGATTGAATATCAAATAAACTCCACCCTACTATGCTTTAATAAGAAAAATGAATATCATAATTGAATAAGTTTTATTCGAGAAGAGAAAACCTGAGCAATAATTTCTCGAGAGGCGCCGATTACGGTGAATAGAGTGAATGAGGAGCCTGGTTCGGAGCAGTATCCCTTGATTTCATAGTTACAAAGGTTCATATTCCATCTCTTTGTAGTGTTTAACACTACTTTGGAATAGCATTTATTTGAAAACATTTCCAATGCAGACTGTATAATGCTAAATGTTGGCTTAATCCCACACCCATAACAATCTCATGTAAATGCTTCCCGTCGATCGTTAAAATTAAATCTCTGTAAAACCCACAAACGTTTTCAGGAAAGTACATTAGAAAAACTAAAAAAATACGTTCAATGTGCATGACATTGGAATTCATCAAATTGAGTAAAAATACGTTGTGGCGGATAGTGAGAAGAACGTTCCCCATAGAATCGATGAGAAAGTGTAGGCATTTGGCATGAGATGAGTAATTCTTAACTCTGAAAACAAAATTTCCTAAGGAATCAAATACTGTGAAACAATTAGAAATGACATGAAGATGAGAGATCTCTTCCAAACTGTGAAGGTCATGTTAAAATAGTTAATTAACTCCCGCATGTAGAGTTAGACAATCAGTTAAGTAAGCGTTGATTTAGTCGCGTTATGTGATAGATGAATCTCATGACACTACAAGGAAAAGACCCTCTAGCAGATGTTTTTGAGGAAGCCCTTATAAAAATACCCCAGACATTCATTTCTAGGGAAGGTTGTTAGAGGAGGTTGGTGGGTGGAGGTTTTGCGAATGTTTTCTGCTCAGTGCGCTTATCATCCAAAACCGCACCGGTGTGCTCAGAAAGACAGAGCACTAGTACACACAAAACATTGGCACACCGGATACTGTGTGCTCCGTACACACCTGCTCGGTGCGTCATATTAATGTAGAGCACTAGTGCTTTACAACTCTTTCGCACCAGTGTAGCTTAAAACACCGCGCCAAAACTAAAACTTCCCGGTGCGGTATTAAGAAACCGCACAAGTGCGCCTATAAAACCCTATGCATAGAAACATGGTTAAATAAATAAAAAATTACGGCCAAAAAACTACATTTTTTACTTTTCTCAGTGCTCCAGAGCTCTCAAGCATCGATGCAATTTATCCTTGTCTGAGCCACCTTGACATCGGTGCTCCCATTACACCTATTGCATGCACTACTATTGTGCATTGCCCACCAATCTCTAAGTTTCATTTTGAAAAACTATGGTCAAAATTTATTTTGTAAATTCTATAGCCAATATGCCTCCTCCATGACTAAATGTACAATTATTTTTCTTGTTTTTCCATAATTAAGATTTTTAGCACGTTAGAATTTCAAATAACCTGAAAATTAACCATTTAAAAGAAAAACAAAATTGTCGCATGGTGCGCTCAAGTCGTTCGGCTCGCACTGGTAAGCAGTGTTTTCTGTAAAATTTATAGTGCACACCACAACCGGTGCTAACGATATTCGCACTATTTCCGAGGTGGTAACGAAAGGCACACCGCATTATTTTAAAATTTAAAAAAAAGTGTGGTGTGGTCATTTAGTCGGTTGCACCATTGACCATGTGGAATAGCGACAATGCAGTGTGTTGAAAGAAATATATTCCCCAGTGTTTTTCAGGGCACCACATTCGGCATTCTGACAGGGTCAATGGTGCGACCTTGTAAAAGACCACACTGTTGATGATGTAATTAGTCAGGAGGTCGGTGCGTTGACACAACTATATGCATTGGGTCGTAGAGTTTAGTCAGCGCACTGCACTCATGACACCGTACATAATCAACGGTGCTCTGAAAATTTTTAGGTGCACCACCTATGGTGCATTGAATGTCATCTAGGGCACCACCCCTTATGCATGACAATCAAAAGGTGCATCGGAACTGGTGCATGACTATTATTTGTGGCGTAGCGAATGTTTTTTTTTTTTCAAAAAAAATTATATATGTATATTCCTAAATACATGTCTCATTTAATAAAAAAATTATTTAATATGTCTATCATTCAGAGAGAAGAGGGGGAACAACAGCAAGAATTGGTGGAGCAATATGACAGGGTTCGCCTGTGGGAGGCACAAGAGAGGGAGAGATATGCGTACCCTCGCCATATTACAACAATTACCCAGGGGCTCCTAAGGCAGGTAGGCCTCCTCAAGTTCTATGAGGAGGCTACTTTCCTAAAGGGCTATGGTGTGTTTTTGAGACATCTTATCTGTAGGTCGAATTCCCACTGCCAGGATTTCCAGGTTTGTCCAAACCAGTGGTACATGCCCATTGAGGAGGATATATATTTCATTACATGACTATCGAGGAGAGGGGTTGATTTTCCTTTGTTTCCAGAGGTTCTAGCTGGCTGTGTAGCGTGTTAGTGTCTGGATATGAACCAAATTCAATCCTTTTTCGACATAAATTATCAACCCCAGGGCGTTAGTTATTTCAAGGCTAACGACAATTTATATGCAGATACAATAACTGTGGTCTGCTGTGAATCATAGGTCTAATATATAACACAAATATCATTGTAATAGAAATAAATCAACTTCATAAATAAAATATCATCCACAGCAATTAACGTAACTGTAAAAACAATTAAAGAATCACACAAAATACAATACTGAAATAAAAGCAAGAAGAACGCAACACCTGATCACAAGAGTGGGCCCAATTCTTGGATCGGGGCTGCGGGAACTCAAGTGTTATAGGAGAAACAACGAGCTGCTATGTATCAATTAATAAAAAGAAGAATAATTACAAGATCTGTATCTGTGTAAGGGTCCCCTGATTCGCAGCCCGTAGGCTTCTTTATACCATAACCCTGAGATCCCCAAATTTCTCCGAACAACTCAATTGTTACAAAAATATACATTGTTACAATGACAAATGGATTTCCCAAGAAGAAACTGTAAGGAACCCAAAGATAACACTGATACATCCATGGATATTACACTGTAGCAGCAAATAAGGGAAGTGCTGGAAAATGATGGGCTGGGCCCTGTCTTGCAGGCCTAACGCGCCTGTTGTAGCCAAATATGGAGAAATATAGGAGTTAATACATAAAAAGGTAAAACCTCCATGACAATTACATCATTAATCAAATGTCCCATAAAAGATAGGAGAAAAAGTTTTACCTCATGCTTTTAAGATGAATAATGGCACAAAGAGATAGAAAGGTAGGGTAAAAATGAGAAAAGAAAATATACAAATATGGTGCCAAACATCTCCGTCGACTGATCTATCTGCATGTCCTCATGTAGCTCATCGTCTCCTCAGGTCCGGATTGGATTGGCTATGATTGGCATGAAGCTCTACAAGGTCATATTCTACAACCATATCTGTTCCTAGTGGCTTATATCCCTATGCCAAAACAATGTCTTTCCACCAGTCAGGTTCAACATTATAAGCAGGAGTATACTGTTTAGCTGGCAGCCATAAAAGGGGAAATTGAAATCTCAATCCCATCCATCTGACCCCACAAGTATGAATACATACTACATAATGCGGCATTATTTCCAAGGCACGTGCAAAGTTAGGAGCCCTGAATGGTTCTCTCCCCCTAACGGCTGAAGAAGACAACATCCATATTTTCTGACAACTATCCAGGGCTTCCTAATGAAATGTCATAATCTGGCCAACACAAAGGTCAACACACCACTTTTGAGTTGCCATCATGTGTTCCTTTCGGCCCTTAATCTATAGAAAGGTATAATGTTTATTGTAAAAATTTGCGGGCTGACCATGCTCTCTTCTTACCATTAATGGTTTTTTGGCTTGATTTTCTTCAAATGTATCCCAGGCCTTTCTCCATTTAATATGTTTGATGGTATAGGAGGTGAAAGCCCTTAAATTAATGTCCCCCATGAATGGAACGGGGTTAAAGGACTGATCATGCTTTAAATAATATCCATGCATGTAGAGCTCACACATTAAATGTTGTCCTATAACATCATCAATTTTTAAAATACGGAGAAATTGAATGGGGTCCTCAATTTTGTACCAAATCTCCTTATATATACTTTCAAGACAAAAGTAAAGAAAATTCTCATGAAGGAATAAGGCATAGCTATGTGCAGGAGGTCGGCAGGCCATTACCTGCTGTGCTAGGGAGAACATATTCTCCTTATTTGTCTTTAACAACTGAATTTGTTCTTCCAACTATTATATCCTAGCCTTCTGTTTGTCCTGCTTCAGTCAAGCCTTGTATAATTGATCTATGTACAATGTAACTACTCCAGCAGCCTGTTCCCGAGCCCTAGCTATTTCTTTCTTGTGTTCACTTGCTGCAGACTGCCATTTCTGAATTTCGGCGGCCAATACGAATTCCCGACCTTCAAACAATTCTTTGATTGGGCCAATCTGGGTAGTCGCAGTGGAGACTTCCACCTTCAACTTTATTGACCTCCATTTGTATACCTTTACCTTCCTTTTTAAACGTGACACTTGCTTCTTCAAACTCCAAACTTCTCTTTTCAGTCTCATGGTTTCACTGAATTGCAGCTAGTACCTCGTTTTGGGAGGTAACCTTATTTTTTCGCACTGTTCAATCCATTCTTGTTTAACAACGAATTCAGGGTCTGGACCTACCATAGGCTCAGAAGGCGGCGGAATACTACCAGCATCTTACCTCGATTCTTTCATCAAAACCTCTTGGCCGGGTCCTCGACCCACAGGTCCTTCTTCTTCTAAATTTCTTCCGAAAACTTCTGCTGCTTGGCCGGAAAATTCATCGACACTTCTCTATTTCGATATTTTTACAGGAACTATTTCTTCCTAGTGAACCTCTAATTGTTCTAATTCAGTAGTGTCTAGGCCAACCTTGGTTGTGTCAACAAATTTTAATATTGGGGGAACAACAACTTCTTCCACCAACCATTTAGGCGAGTGAAATCCCCTTACCCCTCTGGGCATCATGGACTGGAACGGAGAATATGGAATGGATCCCTCATCATCATTCCCGAGTTGGACTGGGACTTCATGCGTTACTACCTCAACTGGAGTCGATGCTATTTTTTGTGGAACAGTATTGACCACCCGACTCATTACTTCTCTAACCTCTTTTTCCCCGGAAATCTCCTTCGTTTTCATAGTTGGTACCAACCCTTGAGGTCCAACATTGATTCTGTGGGTCGACTCCTCCTATTTCATGCCGAATTGGGGGATGGTTCTTATGTAACACCCCCAACTGTATCAACATCCATTTTTATCGGGGAAAGTGATGTTGTTTCTTGCAAAAAATCATCACTTTCCATTTATTTGTCTTAAATTCCATCCCTTTGTTCTTCATTGGCAAAGGTTTCCGACTGTATCACAACATCAATTTGCTGCATAATGTCCATAATCCCTTCCTCTGTGGGCTCCTCAAGAGAAACTAGTTCTTGTGTGACAGCTTCACTTGTGCAACGAATCAGCTCTTCCATTCTGCTTTCCTTTTCCATGTCTTTTTCCAGTGAGGCTGGTTCTTATGGAACAGCCTCGTCCTCGTTGCCGACTGCTACTTCCATACTAATTTCTTCAGGTTCCTCCTGATCAATCATCATCTCCTCTTCCTCGGGTTCTTCCTGATCAATATCTGTTTCCATTTCCTCGGGTTCCTCTTGATTCATTTCCTCTAAAGTTTCCTCTTCCACCTGACTAGCTGGAGAGGCTGGCTCTTCTTCTCTAACAGTGACCATAACTGATACCTCTTCTTCTGAGGATCCACAGAGTTCTTCCCAAGAACCCGTAGCCTGCTTATTTCATGTGTTTGGGCTTCAAAATGTCATACAAATATCACTCATTACCATACCTTTTTCACCTATGCTTGCATTATATCACTGATTATTCACCACCATGTCACTTCATTTTCCCTATTTTTCACCATTAATGGGTCTCATTTATATCTTCCAAATATTATCTATTTTTAAGAATTTTTAAGAGAAATTCTTGATTAAATATTAGAAAATAATATATTTTACTTTATATATGGAAAGTGGATTGTTTTTGTGACATGTGTGGGTGCCAAGGAAGCTTCCAAGACACATTTATGTGGCCTTGAATGATAAAATTCGAATTTGATAAGATAAACCTCAAGGAGAAGATCATGATCTCATGGAGAAGAACAAGGACAAAAGGGGGTTATGTGTCTATATGGTTGAGAGATGTATGGAACTAAGGAGAGATTAGTGGATCATCATTATGATTTTGTTACTCATACTATTGTATAAATAGGAGTACAATCTCCTCCATTTGTAAGTTTTGTAATCTTAGAATTTTGGAGTATGTAATCTTAGAAGCTTGGAGGTGTAAACTTAGAGTTGGTTTGTAATGGATATTTTGAAATAAAGAATCATACTTTGATTTTTCCTCTACATCTGAGTCTCCTTTGAAGTGGTGTGCTTGTGGAGTTATGGAGGGCCCCCATGGCCTCACTTCCATACTTATTTTAGGTATAATTTAATTTATGTTTTTGTTTGATTTCAGATTTTAAGTTTTTATTAGATGTTATAATATTGGAGGAGATCCTAAAATTCAAGTGTTCTTGTAAGAGAACCTTAGGATCTTGGTGAATGTTAGATCTAATTTTATCTCATTTCAGCTTTTAAGTTCTTATTAGATGTTATAATGTTGGAAGAGATCTTGTAGAATATTTTCTTGTAAGAGAACCATAGATCTCGAACAATTATTAGATCTAGGTTTGGAAGAGATCTTGATGAATATTTTACTGTAAGAGAACCATAGATCTTGGAAAAATTAGGAATATTTCTAGACCTATAGGTGGCACTTCTAATTTTACCTTCCCGGGTTGACATTAAATGAACTCTGATTGACATCATCAATTAGAACCAAACAACATGCACGACCAATAATCGCACTAGTCCATGGTTAGAGAGTATTGCCATCATCCGGCAGGAGTGCCGAGAAGCCTATGTCATATGCTACAGTTGTTTTAATAGAAACAATGGCATGTTTAGGGAATGCTCCTGATTCTGTGGAAATCAGAGGTGCATTAGAATTTTAAAATGATAATTGAGCAGAGTTGAGGCCTGACCCTCGCAGGTAATATATTTAATCACGAACCCTGCAACTTTGTTCCATGGATACTGTACAGTTCTGTGCTCGTATCCGCTGCCCAATTGAACTACACTTTCTTCTTCCCACATTTTTTTTTTAGGAAACTCCGGGAGAGAAACCTTTCGAGAAAACCATTGCTGCCCCTATTGTCTGAGCCTGCTAACCTCTGCAATTACTTCCTCTGTAACAAGAAATTCCATACCTCTAACCCAAGAATGATTCTCCTCTAAATTGAGTGTGAATTCAATTGTGATACCTCCATTGAATCCCTGCAATTTGTCAAAGTAGACATCCCAACCTGCGTCGACAAAATTTTTCCAAACCTCTGGATTTCTACAAACTGAAATAGTGTTTTCAGGCTCATGCCGCATATCCAACCCACCCATACTGTGGAGACTTGTAGTAGCACTTCGTGTAGCAGCAGACTGTTGGGCAAGGTGGTGGATACCGGATTTGGAGGAACAACATAGTGAAAGTTGACAGGTGGTAACGGTAAATACGATTGGTAATTCTCAAAAATTGAGAAAAATCATAAAGGTGTATGGTAAGTGTAATAAAATAGGAATAATAATTACTCGTATAGGATAGATGATACATTTTGCGAATCCCAATAGGTTTAAATGATGGTACCTCATATTGATGTGATCTGTAAGGTGTACCATGAGTGAGATTTCATTCTTAACTTATGGGGTAATTATTACATTGTCCTTGGCATGTACAAGTCACATGGAGGTGTACCTAACATCCTACCTGGATGATGGGATGGTGTAAAAACATCCGGTATAACAGCATCGGAGTGAGAGCATCAGTGTAACAACATCGGTGTAACAACATCTAGTGTAAAAACATCAGAGTGACAACATCAGTGTAACAACATCGGTGTAACAACATCTGGTGTAGCAGCATCGGAGTAACAACAACCAAGTAACAACAACATGAGTAGCAGTAACCGAGTAACAACATCTGGTGTAGCAGCATCTGAGTAATAGCAACCAAGTAATAGCAACATGAGTATTCCTTGATTTTATTTTTACTCCTTAGTCGTAGCTCCTGCAAAAAGACAAGAAAATAGAACAAAATTCTTTATTATTATTATTATTATTATTATTATTATTATTATATATATATATATTTTACAAGGGTGAAAAGGAAGTATTCTCTACACTGATAACCTTCAAACCAGATTTCTCAGAGAGTTGTTTAATGAAAGCATCCTTAGAGGCCGGCCAGTGGTATAATCTCAAGCGATGCCCATTGACTATAAAGGAGGTACATGTATCATCAATTGTGAATATCATGACTATTCCATTATCAAATACAACATTCGCCTCATAAGGTCCCATCCACTGAGTGCAAAGCTTTCCCTTAAAATCCTTAAAATGAGAGTCATAAAGTAGTGCCCAATATCCACTTTGAAACACCTTGTTTCTAATAAATTTATCGTGCCATTTCATCCTCTGCTGCTGAATAGTTGTAGTCCGCTTGATAGCCATTGAACGTATTTCATCAAGTTCATTGAACTGATCCAGTCGGTGTCTCTAGGCATCTGATAGATCTTAACCGACTTCCAGGATTGTTTTGAGTGTGCTTATTTAAGATTCAATTGGAAACAACGAAGATTTTCCATAGACCAACTCGAATGGTGAAAACCCAGTTGTATTCTGCCATGTTGTTCTATATGCCCATAGAGCCTCTGGAAGTTTATGAGGCCAATCCTGATGATGGTATGCCATAGGTTTTGTCAAAATATTTTCTAATGTTTTATTTGTGCTTTCCACTTGACCATTCGCCTAGGGATGGTATGGAGATTTCACTCTGTGCTTGACCCCATATTTTTGCATAAGCTTTTCTATCTTGTGTGATTTGAATTGTGCTCCTCCATCTGAAACAACCTCTCTTGAAGTACCGTATCAAGAAAAAATTTCTTCAAATAGAAAATCTAGGAATCCCTGCTCTATTGATTTCGTAACTTCTTTGGCTTCCACCCAGTTAGTAACATAATCAATACAAACAAAGATGTGGACTTTCTGCTGGGAGGGTGGGTTAAAGGGTCCAAGAAAGTCAATAGCCCATTTCTCGAAAGGTTCGAGAACTAGTTGTGCCTGCAAAGGAATTTCATCTCCTTTACTGGGTTACCCCATACGTTGGCAACTATCACACCTCCTGAAATAATTCTGAGCATCATGAAAAATGGAAGGCCAGTAATATCCCATTTGTAGCACCTTATGGCCTGTTATTTTGTCCGCGAAATTCCCTCCACAAGGGCCATGATGGGAAGCATTCAATATTTCATAGATATCATCCTCAAACACGCAACGTCGAGTCTGTTATCTGCCCCTATATGAAAAAGGTACCCTGCCATCCAAGAATATTGGGCACTATGATGAATAATATTTCGTTGTTCCCTATATGACAAATGAGGAGGCACTTTCCCTGTAGCAATATAGTTAGAAATATTTGCATACCATGGAGGTTTAGTAGAGACTGAAAAAAGATGGTCATCGAGGAAACTATCTTCTATTGGTGTGCATTCATCATTGTTGTTGTGTATGTGTTATATTCTTCCACGACTAGCCCCACGCATTGTACGTTGCGCCGGGCGCAGAAGGGGGGTCACAAGGGGGGAGGCAACCCCCACTGTTGGAGTCCGGGGCAGCGCCCCGGCGAAAATTTGTTTGGTGTGTGGACCCACTCATAGGCGGACCCACTCATGTTTTGTGCATGATTTTGGACATGGTTTTGGGGTACGATGGTTTTCAACCCCTTGTATTTTGTAGATCCGGTCAAGGGAACTACGGTAATGTTCTAATCTAGGGTTAATGGATTGGGGTTTATGTATGCTTTGGAATGTATATATATATATATATATATATATATGTGTTGTAGCACTAAAAGGAATATAATGAAAAATCAAGCTGGTCATCCCAATTTGGGATCCAGGGGAAAATCTCTGTGTTTATCTGTTTTATGTTTTATGCTCTCGCTATTGTTTATTTTCAGTTATAATATTCGTGTGTATATAATTTCTATCCAGGGTTAAAACCTACATTTGGTATCAGAGCTGTTTCGGTTTCAAGGGGACGCCTTTGTTGTTGAGGGTTTTTTGCTCGGGCCTGAGGTAGACCCTGTTTAGTGGGAGATCTATGGGATCGATTCTTGCGATGAAAGAAGATGGCGAGCAGTGGAAAGATAGAGATCGAGAAATTTAATGGTCAGAGTTTTGAGTTATGGAACCTCAAGATGGAAGATCTGCTGGTGGATAAAGATCAGTGGATCACAGTATATCCAGGTACTAAAACAACGGCAATGTCAGATGAAGACTAGAAGAAACTGGATCAGAAGTCTAAGAGCACAATACGGTTATGTTTCTCAGATTCAGTATTGTTGAGTGTATCTGGGGAAGCTACAGCGAAGATTTTTTGGGAAAAAATTGGGACTTTGTACCAATCTAAGTCTCTCATGAATAAGTTGTTCATGCGGAAAAAGCTGTATAACCTGAGGATGAAGGATGGAGACTCGGTGACAGAGCATCTAAACGCCTTCATTACTATGGTAAGTCAGCTTTCATATGTTGATATTAAAATATCAGATGAAGATAAGTGCATCAATATGTTTTGTTCTCTACCAGATTCGTGGGATAGTCTGGTTATTGCAATAGGTAGCAATACAACTACCTTGAATTTTGATGACATTGTCTTAGCCTTGTTGTCGGAGGAAATGAGATAGAGAAATATGGAGGGCCAGAATGGAGATGCCTTATCTGTATGAGGAAGGTCCCAAAACAAAAATAATAATAAGGTTTCGAGTGGGAGATCCAAATCCAGAGGGAGATCTAAATCTCCTGGAAAGTTTGTAAAGGTATGCTGGAAATGCGGAAAGAAAGGGCACTACAAAAAGGACTGTAGATCTAAAGCTCTTGAGAAAGGAAAGGGATCTGATGATGCTCCTTCTGCAGAGGCAAAAACCACCTCGGATGATGGTGGGGATGTGTATTTGGCTTCTTCTTGAAATACACATGTATATCATGAGTCATGGTTGATTGACTAAGGTGCATCATTTCACGTGGTTCTGCGAGTATGAGAAATATGATGGTGGTGATATCTTCCTAGGGGATGATAGGAAGGCCAGAATCGTTGGACGTGGTAAGGTTAATCTGAAGCTGCAAGGTGGAAGGATTACAACACTTCCTGGTGTTCTGCATATTCCTGCATTGGCTAGAAATCTGATTTCTGTAAGCAAGATGGATGATGCAGGTGTAAAAACAGTGTTCGAGAAAGATGTCTGCAAGATGGTTCGGAGAGCACTGGTATTAATGCGAGGAGTTCGGACTAGAACTCTGTACAAGCTACAAGGTAGCACTGTTATTGATGGGTGTAACAGTTCTATGGTTCCTGAAAGTCGAGCGGAAAGCCTAGCTGTCTCTGGAGAAAATACCATGCTATGGCATCAAAGGCTTAGACATATTGGAGAGAAAGGCCTTCGGATACTGCATAGAAATGGTATGGTAGAAGGTATGTCTAATTTCTCTCTGGATCTCAATTTCTATGAACATTGTGTATATGGGAAGCAAAATCGAGTGAGTTTTCCTTCTGGTGCTAAGAGGGCGAACAAGATATTAGAACTTGTGCACAGTGATGTGTTTGGACCTCTATCAGTTTCATCACTGGGAAAGTCTGTGTACTATGTTTCATTCATAGATGACTTCTCAAGGAATACATGGATATATTTCTTGAGGAAGAAATCTAAAGTCTTTGATAGATTTAAAGAATTTAAGGCTCTGGTGGAAAACCAGACAGAGAAGAAGATAAAGGCGCTGAGGACAGATAATGGTGGGGAGTTCTACAAGAAGGAAGTTGAAGAGTTCTGTAAGAAGTCTGGTATAGCACGGAAGAAGAATACTCCATACACACCTCAGAAAAATGGAGTTGCAGAAAGAATGAACAGAACGCTGATGGAAAAGGCAAGAAGCATGCTCAGTGGTACCGGGTTAGGACAAGAATTCTAGGCAGAGGCAATGGAGACTGCATGTTACTTAGTTAACAAATCACCTTCATCAGCGTTGGAGGATAAGACTCCACATGAGGTATGGACTGGTAAGAAACCCTCTCTTTCACATCTAAGGGCATTTGGATGTGATGCATATGTACATGTTCCAAAGGAGAAAAGGACCAAGTTGGATAATAAATCTGAAAGGTGCATCTTTATTAGGTATAAGGATGGTTTAAAGGGTTACAAGCTTTGGAACCCAGAAACAAGGAAGGTTGTGTACAGCCGAGATGTGGTGTTTAGAGAAGTGAAAGATGTTGTTAAACATGAAGTCCTACCAAAGGAACCTGAGAAGATGGAGTTTGAGCTAAAGGAGGATGAATCAGACTCTACAAATACAGCACCCGCAGGAGGAAGAGCCACAAACTCCAGCTATGAGAAGATCAGTTTGGGAAAGAAGCCACGAGAAAGGTATAGTCCATTTGATTTTTGTTCAGTTTTTGCCCTAACTATAACTGATGATGATCCCAGAACTGTCAGGGAGGCAGTAGATTCAGAGGATGGAAAACTCTGGAAGGAGGCCATGGTTGATGAAATGGCATCCTTGCACAAAAATGAGGCATGGGATCTGGTGGAGTTGCCAGCTGGAAGGAAGCCCATCGGGAGAAAATGGGTGTTTAAAAATAAGATGAATGTAGAAGGCAAGGTGGAGAAATACAAAGCTCGGTTGGTAGCAAAAGGTTATTCCCAAGTGCCGGGAATTGATTTTGGTGATATTTTTTCTCCTGTTGCCAAATTTACTTCTATTAGATTACTTTTATCTGTTGCTGTTGCATTTGATTTTGAGATAGAACAGATGGATGTGAAGACAAAATTTCTTCACGGGGATCTAGAAGAGGAGATCTACATGAAGCAACTTGAAGGCTTTATGGTGAAGGGTAAGAAAGAACTGGTATGCAGGTTGAAGAAGTCTCTGTATGGGTTAAAACAGTCACCAAGGATGTGGTATCAGAAATTTGATACCTATATACGGGGACTTGGCTTCACCAGAAGCAAGGAGGATCACCGTGTTTATTTTAAATTAATTGGTGACCGTGTTATTTATTTGGTATTGTATGTGGATGATATGTTGTTGATTGGAAATGACAAAGAAATTATCCAAGATTTGAAGACCCAACTGTTCTCCAAATTCGACATGAAGGATCTTGGTGCTGCAAACTATATTTTGGGCATGGAAATTTAGAGAGATCAGGCAAAGAGGAAGCTCTGGTTAAACTAGAGGAAGTATGTCGAGACTATATTGCAGAGGTTCAATATGCAGGATAGTAAATCGGTGAATGTTCCTATTCCTGTAGGTGTAAAGCTATCTGCTAAACAGTGTCCCAAGACACAAGAAGAAGAGGAGGATATGTCCCGTGTTCCATATGCAAGTGCAGTCGGTAGCCTGATGTATGAAATGGTCTGTACTAGACCAGAGATTGCACATGCAGTGGGAGTATTGAGCAGGTTTATGTCAAACCCAGGGAAGGAGCATTGGATAGCAGTGAAGTGGGTTTTCAGATATTTACGTGGCACTAGTGATTATGGCCTATGCTACCAGGGAAGACCAGGATTGGAAATAGTTTTGGACATTTGTGGTTTTGTTGATGCAGACTGGGTTGGAGATCTGGACCAAAGAAGATCTACAAGTGGGTATGTGTTTAGCCTATTTCGAGGTGCATTTAGTTGGATGAGTAAAAGACAGTCTGTAGTGGCTCTTTCAACTACAGATCCAGAATACATAGCAACCACTCATGCAAGCAAGGAAGCAGTTTGGTTGCAAATATTGTGTTCAAGTATGGGGTTGGTATAGAAAGCTATAAGGATAGACTGTAATAGCCAAAGCACAATTTTCTTGGCTAAGAACGATGCTTACCATTCAAAGACAAAGCACATTGATGTTCAATATCACTTTGTTAGAGACATGTTTGAGGCTAAAAGGGTGTTGCTGGTAAAGGTGGACACTTTGAATAATGTTTTAGATGCATTGACGAAGTCTATGAGCACTCAGAAGTTCTCTTGGTGTAGAGAAACAATGGGTGTTGAAAAATTGGCCCAATGACTAAGCTCTCCTATAGCCCCCTGTGGACAGAAAACAACAAGTGGGAGAATGTTGGGTATGTGTTATATTCTTTCCACGACTAGCCCCACGCGCTGTACGTTGCACCGAGCGCAGCAGGGGGGTCACTAGGGGGGAGGCAGCCCCCACTGTTGGGGTCCGGGGCAGCGCCCTGGCGAATTTTTTTTTGGTGTGCGGACCCACTCATAGGCGGACCCACCCATGTTTTGTGCATGATTTTGCACATGGTTTTGGGGTACAATGGTTTTCAGCCCCTGGTATTTTGTAGATCCGGTCAAGGGAACTATGGTTATGTTCTAATCTAGGGTTAATGGAATGGGGTTTATGTATGCTTCGACATGTATATATGTGTTGTAACACTAAAAGGAATATAATGAAAAATCAAACTGGTCGTCCCAATTTGGGATCCAGGAGGAAATATCTGTGTTTGTCTGTTTTATGTTTATGCTCTCGCTATTGTTTATTTTCTGTTATAAGATTCGTGTGTAGATAATTTCTGTTCAGGGTTAAAACCTACAATTTTTATCCATTCTAGATAATAAATCAGCTACTACATTATCTTTTCCTAGCTTATCTACTATTGTAATATCAAATTCTTGAAGGAAAACTAACCATCTCGTAACACACCCAGGAGTAATGGGTTTATTCATCAAATACCGGATTGTTGTGTGATCGGTATGGAAAATAGTATAATACCCGGTGATGTAGTGTCAGAACTTATTGATGGCATAAATGAAAGCTAAGAATTATTTTTCTGTCACCGTGTAGTTTAATTTAGTAGGAATTAAATTCTTGCTGACGTAATAAATTGCATACAGTGTTTTGTCTAATTTTTGTCCTAAAACCTAATGTTGTCTGAGAAGCATCAATATGTATGTGAATGGTAATTCCAAATTAGGTCCTCGAAGGATTGGGGCCGTACATACTGTTGGGGTTCCCATGTTTTGGCCAGATTGGCAAGACCAAAAGATGATACAACATCATAACTGCTTTGGGGCCCTAGCATCTAGCCCTCCTGGACCCAGAGAGGGATCTCTCCATAGAACAAAGAATGATATATATTTGAAAGCTCAAATGAGATGTTAGGCTAGTTATGAAGCACAAAGGGGGGTTTAAAATGATTTGGTTGGTTGGTTGCTGGGTTGGTCATGAGATCATAGACTGAGAAAGTGATGGGAGAAAGGAACAAAACAACAGGATGTTTCAGCAAAGAGGATAGGTCAAGAAAGTTCCATCCATTGGGCTATGGAGTCATGAAAGGTGATTACATGCAACAACTAGCCAAAGATTTCAGAGGGCAAGTCATCTAATACTAAAGGATCTTTAGATTAGATGGTGGGATGGAACATTAAGGAAAGAAAGTGAGAGAAGGAAAGCAACCTAATTTCTGTCTATAGATAAGGTCAGAGGTCATTTAACTCCAGACCTGCTTGGACATACTCAAAGTCAGATTTCAAAGAGGGACAAAGGGGTGGCTTATAGATCGGACCAGAGGTCATTTAACTCCAGGTCAGCTTTAGCATGCTCCAAGGGAAAACAGAGATAATTTTAACAGAGAGATCTTAGAAAGGCCAGTTGGTCGCACAAGGATCCTACTGGATAGGGATAACTGTCATCCCCAGTGTTCCCAAATCTTCCATCTTAAACCCGACAAGAACATCTAAGAACTGATTCATCCAATTCATACATCAGAGAGCAGGAAATAACATCCACTACACTGGTTAAATTGACTGAAATCAACCCTCGGATAACACATTTAGAAGAAAAACATTTAAGGCAAGGAGAGCAGAGACATAGGGTACCTAACAAGGGTAAATCCTATGCCATATTTTTGATGCAAGCTAGCAGAAAATGAAAATTATGAAAATGTAATAAACAGAGTTAGAAAAACATCACCAATACTAATAGACCAAGATCCCGTGAAATGTGCTTTGATTAATTGATGCAAAACCAGTCACATACACTGAGCTCAATGGTTGTTACAGTCCCAACTTATCCTCCCAGCCTACTACAATACAAACTACTCTGCTACTTTCTCCTAGAACTGTTCTAACAATCAAAACTGAATCCCTCTAACTACAACGGCAGCAGCTGAAAAACAACCTTTACAATATGTTCTTTAGGATTCTTATAGGAGAAAAGAATAACAAGAGTAGATGAAAACTTAAATGCAGCATTAAACTCTAAAGCGGTAGGAGGGCCAAGGCTCCATACCCTTTGAATTCTGGGCATTTATCTCTGGTACTCATTGGATGATGGAATGGTCTTCATCGGGTTTCCATTTACTCCAGGTATATTTCTGGTGTACTGAACAAAATGCAGAACGATGATGCTAGGGTCTGCCATGCTGTATATCTAATGCACTGGTAGCATAGGACTGTTGTCAGGGCATGGATAATCTTACTTGGACGCAATGTAGAATGAAACCATAATGTGTACCATGTCCTTTCATGGAAGAACGTTCTGCTGATACGGAAACCATGATAGTATGGCTTTCTATGCTATGGACCTTCCGAGCAATCCATGGGATCTTAATTCTAGTGCCCTTGCCTTCCAAAATCTATGAACAAGCTCAAAAAATATTCTATTTCTTGCCTCGAGCTCTGTGCTTCTCCCGTACTGTCTCTGTCTGTGCAATTCGAGCTTTAATGGCACCAGAGAGGGTTTGTAGAGTTTAAAATCTGTTTCTTTAATGGAAATCATGTTGTAACACCCTCCAGGCCTTCCTTTTCGATTTCAAACTTTGCACATGGTCCTTTCTACGTTTTCTGTCACTGTAACAGGACTGTGCATCATGGCGGTTTTCCACCCCTCTGTAACCCTGAAAAATACGAAACTATGTTAAGAAAAAGATTTATGGGAAGGGTGGTATGGATGAACGTGATAGTGGCAGCATGGCGCGGATGAGGATGATGACTGCGGGGGCAACAATGGAGGAAAACATGACACAATGGACACTACATGGGAAAACGTCGAGGTAGACGTAAAAACATTAAACTTTGACATTGGAACAAATATATAGAACAGGGGCGGGAAAAAGTATGGTGGAGACACGTGTACTGGTGACGTGGTAGGGCCAGGCGATGGTGGGATAGTCAACAGTGGGGGGAGAACAAATCTGGACCGTCCGATCTTAGGAGGAGATCGACGGTGGGAAACACGGCGGAGGACAATGGACGGTGGGCCAGGGGTACGAAGACCATAGATTAAACCGCGGGCAACTTCATTGAGCGATGACCGTTGGATGGGCCGCCCCAGATCAGACGGCTCACGGCGATATCACTACGCATCCGTGAACGAACGATAATGTGCGATGAGGTAGCAGTTTTGAAACACTGCACTTGACATGCGTCGAATGCTGAGTGGAATCGCTGGCATATCAGAAAATAGTGTCCTCTGCCCAAAGGTTGTCCAATAGAAACCGGATGGTTTTTGAATAGTACGTGGGGACCACCGAGGTGGGTAGACTCCAATCCGTTGGATCTACGGGTAATTAGACGGCGATGGCGCGATCGTGGCGATGAACGGGCTGAAAAATGGACGCTGTGGGAGCCGCAATCGTCGTTCGATCTATACAGATCGACGGTTGAAACTGTGTCCGATATCCATTTGCGGTAAGCGCCTTTTGGGCCAACGCTCGGTTTCAGCACCCCTGTCTCGTGGAGGAAAGGCTGAGGGGCTAGTGGAAAGGGGCTAAGGCCTAATGTAAGTTGCAAAGTGGGTTTTTTGCCCATTTTAAATGAAATTAAAGGCCAAAAGGGGTAACGATGAAGGGAAGAAGGGGTTATTAAACCACACCAGGGATGTGTGTATGGTTTAAGAGGGGCATGGGGATGATTTAGAAGGTTTAGCGAGGAAATCTGGGGGTAAGAAAGGGGAACTTTGACAATAGGAAAAAGGATGAAATGGAGAATTCTGCAGGAGTACAAGGGGAAAATTAAAGCCTTTTGGAGCACCATTTTTTGTAATCAGAGAGGCTTAATAATGGGAATCAGCAGAGGGGATTTTACCAAAGGACAAAGGCACAAGGAGACTTCAAGGATGATCTTTTTTCAGAGGAAATGCATTCCTTGAAGGCTCAGAAACATTTTAGCCCCTTGTTTGCTTGTCAAGAATTTATAGGGGGGCTAACAGTGGCTCCACATGGGGATGGCTTCTTCTTGAAGGAGTCAAGAATTCAGAAAATAAATCTTTGGTGTA
The DNA here is from genome assembly GCA_034641835.2 of Pinus albicaulis. Classification (NCBI taxonomy): domain Eukaryota; kingdom Viridiplantae; phylum Streptophyta; class Pinopsida; order Pinales; family Pinaceae; genus Pinus; species Pinus albicaulis. The sequence goes on along the minus strand of CM076579.1, from coordinate 160,625,168 downwards.
GGCCAGATGCCATGGTGCTTGAATCATTCTTTTCTTTCTTGGATCAGCTACCACAAATCATGAAGACATTACATCAACAGAAACATTCCCAAACAATCTACCTACCCAGACTACAATCCTAACATTTTTCTTTTAGGGTGCATTTGGACTAGCAGACCCTTTACATCATTTATTTCATAAATAGAAAATAAACCTATTCTATTTCGACCCTTATAACCCCATGAGACCAGATTAGACTATTGGTCTCATATGTTTCTCTACCTAATCTAATATCTGTTGGGATTAAACTATCCAGCAGATTTCTTCTCTACATTCTAAGACATAAATTTAAAACAATCAAGCCATGATTAGACTGTCTAACTTGCTGGACCTAGAAGAAATTAAAAAAAACTAACTACATGCTCACAGACTGAGCTTTATTGAGCTTTTCATACCTACCCTACTCTAACTGGAATATTAACAAACTATATTACAAACATTGTCTTCCAATGTAACCAGTCCATCAAATGATCCCATGACTGGTATTTCTTTCTCAACTCCTTCAGTAGGCTGGATAGGCAGGGCAGCTCCCACTCTTTTTGTTCCACAACAGCAGCTACAAAAAAATTTCTTGCTGTCTGCAACATGCTGCTCAACAAGACCCTTGATCCTTCTTCAAATATTTGTAGGAAATGACCGTAAGGATCATGAAAAGATACCTGGCTATGAATATCTGTCTGGTAGGCTTCAACCAAGATCTCTTCTTCTTCCACTGGATGGAGAAGAAGAATCTTTTGGAGTAGGGTGTCTTCTTGATATTCTGAACTGGAGGACTCATCGTATATTGCAGATGAGTCCTCTTGGGGCTCTGATATATTCTTCTCTGATGTGCTGAGCTTCGTGACAAGATCAATGTATTCTTGAGCAGGGGTTTTTTCCTTTGCTTCCTCTTTCTCAAGGGAAGGCTTGTTATTTTCATCCGGCTCAAGAAATTCTTCTTTGCTTTCCTCCTCATCTTCTGAAAAGAAAGGCTGCTAGTTTCCAGTCTCACTGATGATCTGTAGTAGAGCAGAATGAAGATTCAAAGAATCTTCATCTTCTATTATACTATCATAGCTCTCCCCATTAGTATCATAGATAGGCTGACTGGTTTCATTACTTCTCTGAAATTGCTGGCTCTGATATTCCTCCCATGAATCTAAGGATGATGGTCCTACAAGCTCGAATTCCCTTTGAAAACATCATCATCGAACATATCATAAATAGGAAAATCATAACTGTAAGTAATGTCACCCACCAAACCTTCTGGATTTTCAACAGGTCTTTCTTTGTCCTAATCCATAGAGGATTCTTTTGGATCTGTATGATCAAACTCAGAAGATGACTGGGCAAGAGTGTGTGTTCTATAAAAGATTTCTGAGGTGAACTGTTGATTTAATATCTGATCAATCTCTTCTTCTATCAAAATAGGGGTTTCCCTCTCATCATGGACAGAAGAGCAACAATCCTCTTTCTCTTGTGTTAGCTGAATGGGAGGTGGGATGTTCTCTTGAGCCTCTTCTTCCACATTAGATTCTGCCTCCTCTATGTGGTCCGTTGTTTCCTCGAAGAAGCATTACCTATTAGCTTTTGCTATTAGGTCCAGATTTTCTCTAGTCACCATAATACAAGACGTAGGTAAGAAATCATGCAGTTCCCGATCACTTTCCTCTTCGTCTCTTACATATTCTTGAGCATCATACATGTCTTTCTCATCTTCTAGGTCCCGAGTTTGTTCTTGTTCTGGGAGATGCATGGGCTTTTCTAGATAATCCTCATTTGCATTCAGATTAGCCATATACATCTTCAGCACTTTGCCAAACGTTTCTCTTAATTCATATATTTGATCATACAAAGCATCATACTTTGTATCCCTATCCATGTTTGGATTCATTTTTATGCAAAGAAGGCTATTGCTTCTTCTCAAATAGTTCAGAGTCTTCTACCAGTGGAGTCATTTGGTCTCTGGGAGTTATGGAGTGTGGAGTCGCCAGGTGGATGTATATGAATGCTTGAAGCAGGATGTTTTCCACCATCAGCAATTGAATTCCAATCTAACTAGAGATTCAGGATATTTTGAGTTCCTAAGAGTATGTAAGATAAATGCACTCAATTCCCTAGTGGAGTCACCATTATGTTGGGGTTCCCATGTTTTGGCTAGATTGGCAAGACCAAAAGATGAGACAACATCATAACCGCTTTGGGGCCCTATGATCTAGCCCTCCTGGACTCGGAGAGGGATCTCTCCATAGAACAAAGAATGATATATCTTTGAAAGCTCAAACGAGATGTTAGGCTAGTTATGAAGCACAAAGGGGGTTTTAAAATGATTTGGTTGGTTGGTTGCTGGGTTGGTCATGAGATCATAGATTGAGAAAGTGATGGGAGAAAGGAACAAAATAGCAGGATGTTTCAGCAAAGAGGATAGGTCAAGAAAGTGTCATCCATTGGGCTATGGATTCATGAAAGGTGATTACATGCAACAACTAGCCAAAGCTTTCAGAGGGCAAGTCATCTAATACTAAAGGATCTTTAGATTAGATGGTGTGATGGAACATTAAGGAAAGAAAGTGAGAGAAGGAAAGCAACCTAATTTCTGTCTATAGATCAGGTCATAGGTCATTTAACTCCAGACCTGCTTGGACATACTCAAAGGCAACTTTCAAAGAGGGACAAAGGGGCAGCTTATAGATCAGACCAGAGGTCATTTAACTCCAGGTCAGCTTTAGCATGCTCCAAGGGAAAACATAGATAAGTTTAACAGAGAGATCTTAGAAAGGCCAGCTGGTCGCACAAGGATCCTAGTGGATAGGGCTAACTCTAATCCCCAGTGTTCCAAAATATTCCAGCTTAAACCCAACAAGAACATCTAAGAACTGATCCATCCAATTCATACATTAGAGAGAAGGAAATAACATCCACTACACTGGTTAAATTGACTGAAATCAACCCTTAGATAACACATTTAGTAGAACAAAATTTAAGGCAAGGAGAGCAGAGACATAGGGTAACTAACAAGGGTAAATCCTATGCCATATTTCTGATGCAAGCCAGCAGAAAATGAACATTATGAAAATGTAATAAAAAGAGTTAGAAAAACATCACCAATAGTAATAGACCAAGATCCTGTGAAATGTTCTTTGATTAATTGATGCAAAACTAGTCACATACACTGAGCTCAATGGCTGTTACAGTCCCAACTTATCCTCCCAGCCTACTACAATACAAACTACTCTGCTACTTTCTCCCAGAATTGTTCTAACAATCAAAATTGAATCCCTCTAACTACAGCGGCAGCAGCTGAACAACAACCTTTACAATATGTTCTTCAGGATTCTTATAGGAGAAAAGAATAACATGAGTAGATGAAAACTTAAATGCAGCATTAAACTTGAAGCAGTAGGAGGGCCGAGGCTCCATCCCCTTTGAATTCTAGGAATTTATCTCTGGTACTCGTTGGATGATGGAGTGGTATTTGTTAGGTTTCCATTTACTCTAGGTCTGTTTCTGGTGTACTGAACAAAATGCAGAACGGTGATGCTAGGGTCTACCATGCTGTATATCTAATGCACTGGTAGCATAGGACTGTTGTCAGGGCATGGATAATATTACTTGGACGCAATGTAGACTGAGACCATAATGTGTACCATGTCCTTTCATGGAAGAACGTTATGCTGATACGGAAACCCTGATAGTATGGCTTTCTGTGCTATGGACCTTCCGAGCAATCCATGGGGTCTTAATTCTGGTGCCCTTGCCTTCCAAAATCTCTGAACAAGCTCAAAAAATCTTGTATTTCTTGCCTCGAGCTCTCTGCTACTCCCGTACTGTCTCTCTCTGTGAATTTCAAGCTTTAATGGCGCTGGAGAGGGTTTGTAGAGTTTAAACTCTGTTTCTTTAATGGCATTGATGTCGTAACACCCTCCAGGCCTTCCTTTGCGATTTCAAACTTTTCACATGGTCCTTTCTGCATTTTCTGTCACTGTAACAGGACTGTGCATCATTGCGGTTTTCTGCCCCTCTGTAACCCTGCAAAATACGAAACTATGTTAAGAAAAACATTTATGGGAAGGGTGATATGGATGAACATGATAGTGGCAGCGTGGCGTGGACGAGGATGATGACTACGGGGGAAACAATGGAGGAAAACATGACACAGTGGAGACTGCATGGGAAAACATCGAGGCAGACGTAAAAACATTAAACTTTGACCTTGGAATGATTATATAGAATGGGGGCGGGCGAAAGTACGGTGGAGACACATGTACTGGTGACGTGCCAGGGGCGGGCGATGGCGGGATAGTCAACAGCGGGGGGAGAAAAAATCTGGACCGTCCGATCTCAGGAGGAGATCGACGGTGGGAAACACGGTGGAGGGCAATGGACGGTGGGCTAGGGGTACGGAGACCATAGATTAAACCGCGCACAGCTTCGTTGAGCGATGACCTTTGGATGGGTCGCCCCAGATCGGATGGCTCATGGAAATATTGCTACGCATCCGCAGATGAACGATAATGTGCGATGAGGTAGTGGTTTTAAAATCGTGCGCCTGAAACGCGTTGAATGCTGAGTGGAATCACTGGCCTATCGGAAAATACTGCCCTCTGCCCAAAGGCGGTGCGATAGAAACCAGATGGTTTTTGAATAGTACGCGGGGACCACTAGGGCGGGTAGATTCCGAACCGTCGGATTTGTGGGTAAATAGATGGCAATGGTGTGATTGGGGCGATGAACGGGGTGAACAATGGATGCTGTGGGAGCTGCGATCGCCTTCCGATCTATACAGATCGAGGGTTGAAACTACGTCCGATATCCATTTGCGTTAAGCGCCTTTCGGGCCAGCGCTCGGTTTCAGTGCCCGGGTCTCGTGGAGGAAAGACTGAGGGGCTAGCGGAAAGGGGCTAAGGCCTAATGTAAGTTGCAAAGTGGGTTTTTTTCCCATTTTCAATGAAATTAAAGGCCAAAAGGGGTAACGATGAAGGGAAGAAGGGGTTATTAAACAACACCAGGGATGTGTGTATGGTTTAAGAGCAGCATGGGGATGATTTAGAAGGTTTAGGGGGGAAATATGGGGGTAAGAAAGGGGAACTTTGACAAACGGAAAAGGATGAAATGGAGAATTCTGCAGGAGTACAAGGGGAAAATTAAAGCCTTTTGGAGCACCATTTTTTTTAATTAGAGAGGCTTAATAATGGGAATCAGCAGAGGGGATTTTACCGAAGGACAAAGGCACAAGGAGACTTTAAGGATGATGTGTTTTCAAAGGAAATGCATTCCTTGAAGGCTCAGAAACATTTTATCCCCCTGTTTGCTTGTCAAAAATTTATAGGGGGGCTAAAACACACCAACCCTTTAATTTTCATGAAATTTGTCTCACAATATTCGGTCCACAAAAATTCTGCATCATTTTTCAGAAATTGAAATAATGGATGTGTTATTTTAGCAAAAATTTCTTCAAAGCGCCTATAATAACGAGCATAACCAAGAAAGCTACGTACCTGTGTGGGTGTTTCGGGTACCGAAAAATGTAATGTTACCTCTAATTTAGCCGGATCAACTTGAATTCTAGCAGCTGAGAGAAAATGTTCGAGTACTCCTCCTTCTTCCCTCATCATATGGAATTTGACTGTACTCAATCATACATGGGTCTATTTACATATTTTGAGTACCTTTTCCAAATTTTCCAATCCCTCCTGAAATGAATTCCCATATGGAGTAAAATCATCCATATAGATTTCAACACTATCATCGACCAAATTAGAAAAAAATCCCAAGATTTCCCTCTGGAAGGTAGTAGGAGCATTACACAGGCCAAATGGAAGGACCCTATATGCAAAGGTTCCCCATGGGCATGTGAAATTTGTCTTATCCTGGCCTTCTGGGGCTATCTGGATATGGTTATATCCACTGAATCCATCTAGGAAGGAGAAGAACTTCTTTCGAACCAAGGTGTCCAGGACTTGGACAATGAATGGAAAAGGAAAATGGTCTTTTTGAGTTGCCTTATTTAATTCATGTAATCTACACAGATCCACCATTTACCATTCTTTTTGGGAACGATAACTAGCAGGGATACCCATTGGATATATGAGATGGGATAAATGAATCCTACATCCAACAATTTCTGTAAATTATTCTTTAACAATGTTTTTGAAAGCAGGATTCATCCTCTGTTGAGGCTGTCTTACAGGGAGGAAATCTTCCTTAATGTAAATATGATGAGTGCATAGACTAGTAGGGATACCATTCATGTTATTATAATCCCAGGCAAAAGCTCCTTGATGTTCTTGAAGGACTTTCAAAAGCTGTTTGGTCTGGGTTTCAAAGAGATTCGGGTTGATATTCAATGTTTTCCTTGGTTCAATCTCGATTTGAGTACTATCATGGAATGGGGTCATAGGAATGTATTCTATGTCATCTTTTGGTTTGATGTTTTCCTGTGTCTCACAGCTCATAGAAGATTCTAGAATATATTGAATTCAATCAGGAATAGAACTAGAATCATTAATGAAGGTGTTAATGGCATCATCTTCCGTCTCTCTATTAAATCGAAGGGCCTGGCTAGTAGTGAGAATTTTTCTAACATCTTCATTTTCAAGTTTAGGCTCTTCTAGGGTAGAGGTTTCTAACTGGTTAATGATTTTCAGATGGGCTTGGCTTCATAGGGGAATAAAGCTCGAGGTCCTTCGTAACTGTCCCATTTTATATAATCATATGTCCAGACCGACATCCGATATAAGCATCTGAAGTTTCCAACTAGGGTCTTCCTAGGATCAATGGGTGACCACCTACCGAAGATCCAGTCTGCAATATAAGAAGGTCCATAGGGTAATGCCATGAGTCTACTGAAATGATCACATCCTTTAATTTCCCTACCAGTTTAATCGTAGATCTGTCTGCAAGTTCTAGAATAGTAGGGGTTGATTTAATGTTTCCAAGTTCTAATGTGTTCATTGTTTCAACAATGATAATGTTAATGACTGCTCCCAAATCCACTAGTACATTTTGGATTTCAATCCCATTAATTTGTACTGTTAGAATCAGGTTCCTAGGATCTCCATATTTTACAGGAATACTTTTTCCTAACATAATATTAGACAGTCTGCCCATTACATGCACAATTAATGGGTCCTTAGGCTTTCTACCTGGTTTCTTTGAGAAGTATTCTTTTAAAGTCTTTGCATAAATAGGTACGCCCATCATAGCTTATAAAGAGGTATCTTAACAAAAATATTATGTAGTTCCCATAAAAAATCAAATTCTGCTTGAGGGTTTGGTTTGCTCAAGGTCAACATTTCAGGATATGGGGGAAATGTTAAATGACCTTGATTAGGAACATATTGGGGAGGTGTTTGGTTTATTATGTTCTGATCTACATTCTACCTCACTGTTATTTGTTCTGGTTCTATATTTTCACTATCGAGTTGTTTTGTGATAATGGGTGAAGTAGGTGCATCCACTACCCAGCCAGATAATAGATTTATCTCATTGAGCCATGCGGTAAAATTTTTGTAGGATGGAGGGTTTAGTGTTTTTGTTTGTTCAACCCCATTTTTATTTTGATTTGGGTTGGGTTGGAGAGGAAACTGAGTTCTAATGGCTAGGTTTTCTGGGGGCATATTAGAAGTTAACTGAAGTTATTGTTGAGGCATAGCCTGAGGAAACTGTTGAGTGGGAGGAGTTCCACGCCAAGTCTGATTCCATGAAGGATTCGAGCTAGCTTGAGGAACCCATTTCTGCCAAGGGGGATACTGGTATTGAGGCCACATGGCTAAAAATCGTGCAGATTGGGGACCCATACTGAAATTCTAAAAATATTGGGATGGAACATGGAACATACCTGGATTCACCGTCAGTGGTCAATCTTGCCATGGCCTTTTTTGTCGCACGAAATATAGCTGGTCCATTGTGCTCTCCTCGCTTGCTCCCTGAAAAACCACTTTCAGCGCGGGAAAGGAAGCACATGCACTGGTCATGTGAGTCTATTCGCATATTGCGCAGGCTTCCACCGTGTTCAGCGGACATTCCTTCAAAGGGTGTTTCTTTCTGCACCGAGGGAAGAATATGGCCATCGTTTTCTCCAGCTCCATCTGCTTCTATTTTTCCTGTAGAGTGTTCATTTGGGATGATAGTGTACTCAGGATATCGGTCCTGAGATTATCAAACAGATTCCCAATCTCTGCTTTTGTGACCCCTCCACCAGAGGTCTTTAACGACTGAATACCCTGTCCACTTCTTGCATCCCCCCTTGCACATTTGATATAATAATCACAGATAGTTTCGAAATTTTCTTTTGAAATATCTCCTTTACACATTATATTCAGGAGTTGTAGAGAGTCTTCTCTGAGTGCTCTAAGAAGAATGATTTTTAAAATGTCCTTATTCAATTCATTATGTCCAGACCTCTGCAGTATGTATTTAAATCGTTGTACACAGTCCTCCATATTTTCATCTTCCTTCTGTGAAAATTTAAATATTTCCTCCTTAATGTCACGAGACGGGCAATAATCTTGATATTTTTCGAGGAAAGATTTCTTCATTTCGTCCCATGAAGTAATCGTGCTTCCCCCTAAACCCATATATCATCTCACGGCTATCCCCTTTAGGGTAGCAGGGAATATTTTCAATTTTTGAGCATTAGTCATGTAGTCATAACCTCAACAAACAATATCAAATTCAAAAAGGAATGTGTCAGGGTCCTCCGAAGAGAGCCCATGAAAACTAGGCAAGGTTGTCAAAGGTATAGGTCTCATTGGTGCATCGCCTGTAACACTACCTATAGGAAAATCAATGGATGAACTTACAAGTGTTATAAAGATCTTCAAATACTCACTTGGAATTTCATTCGGTTGCAGCTGGTATCTGGAGTGATTCAATCAAAGGTGGTCGCACCGCACTGCCCTGGTCCCTTGGTGACTCACAGTCCTTTAAAAATTTCTTTACCAGATCAGAGTCTCTTAATTCAACAACAGGAATTCTTACATCATTGCCTTGGTCTCTTGGGGACAAAAACAATTTTGGAGGTCCTTCTTCCCAGTTAGAATTGCTCAATTTTTCTGATCCCTTACTTTCCACTTTTGCCCCTTCTGCTGTTGATAAGGATTTCTCTTCCATTGGTACCCTATTTATTAAATCTTCTGCTATAGAATTAACATCTTCTGGTACTGTGGATGGAACTGGTTGCTCCACAGACTGCCCTTCGGACTTTGTGTGAACCCTAACCCTAGCAGCAACACGAGATGATGCCTCAGATCTAGCTTTTTCAATAATTTCCTAAATATATGTCTTCCTTCCCAAACCCTTCTCTTTCTTTGGGGGTCTTCCTTTACCCCTCTTGTTCGGATATTTTTTCATACAAATTATGGAAAGGGTTCATTAAAAGAAATCAATCGATAGCTTAGGACCCGAAGTAGGGAAGATAAATTCCTCCTCGAGACGAGAGAAGAGATTCACAAGAAATAAAACAAAATAAAAAAAGAAAAGAAATCAAAGTTCAGGACATGGAGCAAAGTAATAAAATACCCTCCCCAGGACGAGAAATTGGCCCCTAAAAAGAAAAAAAACAAGAAAAATAAAAACAACAGGAAAGAAAAAATGAACTACACCCAGGACTTAGAGCAAGGTTTTACAAAAAACCTTCCCCAAGATGAGGATTTAAAGATTTTTTTTACAGAAAACAAAATGATACAAGAAACAGAAAAGAATGAAATCAAAAAGAAAATACAAAGCACTTACGCTTAGGAGTTGAAGCTAGGCAATAGATTCCCACCTCAAGATGAGAGATCAGCTCTGAGATCTAATGTAGATCTTGTTCTTTCACCTATTAGCCTTCCCCAGCAATGACACCAAAATTTTGGTGTCCCAATATGAACCAGATTCAATCCTTTTTCCACATAAACCATCAACCTAAGGGAATTAGTTATTTGAATACTAATGACAAAGTATATGCAGATACAAGAACTGTGGTCTGCTGTGAATCATAGGTCTAATATATAACATGAATATCATTGTAACAAAATAAATCAACTGGAGAAATAAAAGAGCGTCCATAGAAATTAATGTAATTGTAACAAAAATTAAAGAATCACACAAAATACAATACTGAAAGAAAAGCAAGAAGAACGTAGCACCTGATCACAAGAGTGGGCCTAACTCTTGGATCAGGGCTGTGAGAACTAAAGTGTTACATGAGAAATAACGATATGCTGTGTATCTATTAATAAAAAGAAGATTAATTACAAGATTTTTATCTATGTAAGGGTCCCCTGATTTGTAGCCCATAGGCTTCTTTATACCATAATCCTGAGATCCCCCAATTTCTCCCAACAAATCCATTGTTACAAAAATATACATTGTTACAACGACAACCGGATTGCCCAACAAGAAATCGTAAGGAACCGAAAGATAACGTTGATACATCCATGGTTATTACGTTGTAGCAGCAAATAAGGGAAGTGCTAGAAAACAATGGGTTGTGCCCTGTCTTGCAGCCGCAACATGCCTGTTGTAGCCAAATCTAGAGAAATATAGGAGTTAATACATAAAAAGGTAAAGCCTCCATGACAAGTACATCATTAATGAAATATCCCATAAAATATAGGAGAAAGAGTTTTACCTCATGCTTTTAAGATGAATAATGGAACAAAGAGATAGAAAGGTAGGGTAAAACTGAGAGAAGAAAATATACAAATCTGGTGCCCAACATAGCCGAGAGTCATTTAGTGTACTCCAAGAGATACATCAGAGAAAATTTACTGTCTCCTTCAGATTTTCAGGTCACTAGAGGTCAGTTATGTATTGGTGCATTCAGTATTAACGAGGTGCAGTGCTTCTCACTTCTCATTTCGACCATTTCACACAACACCAGTGACGGGAAATGCATTAGTTTCTCACTTCTATATTGTGTTGATTCTTTAGTACAAGAGCCACGACTTGTCCGGTGGTCTGCCATTTTTTTTGCGGCAGTTATGTACAACCTTAGATAGATGTCATGCTCATGCACAAGGGATGGTCAACTTCCCTTTTGCTTCAGAGCTTTTTTTATTATTTTTTGAGAGGTTTCCCGAGGTGAGGCATTCTTTTGTTTGGAAGCCTTGTAGGCCAATTTTCGAGGCATGAATGCAAATATGGGGGAAAATGATGCCCAAGAAGGGCGAGACTATGTTTCCAGCGAGGATATCGCATAATGCACTGGAGTTTCTAGCCAGTGTTGACAAGTTTCATCCCTTCATTATGGTCCCCTATCCTTATGCTGGATTGGATTGGCAAGCGTGTCCCAACATCATCTTCACAGATGATGAGTTTCCAGATGATAGAGGTAATCTTACTGTTTTATTTAAATTTATTCTAACATTTTCTTTAACTTATTTTTATTAAATTGTGTAATGAAATTGTCAAATTATTGTTGTGTATTTGTATGTATTTTGTAAACATTGGGTTTTTTGATGGTGAGGACATGTAGACACCACCACATGATCCAGGTGTGGATCCTGATGATGATCAGGGATTGCCAGATGCCAAGGATCATCAAGAGGCCAGTGTAGAGAGACGTGCTCCTACTGGTGCAATGGTACCACCTTTTGCTAAGCGCGGTCGACTTGATATTAGATACAGGATGGAGTTGGTCGACCAACTCACTACCTTGATTTTTTAGGCGGGCGTCAGGCCCGCTCATATGAGAGACATACAGGCCGATGGTATGCTATCACAAATCTAGAGAGGCATTCCGTGTGACATGTACAGGCTAATGCGGCATGTCATAGGAGATATGACCTTAGTTAGGTAGCTGAGGAGGACCATTGCACATTATAGGTGTGGTGGAGGCGCAGCACGTGATCGACAGACAACGAGCAGCGAGACATCATCTCATGATTATTCACCTCGCGCCACGCCAGATGAGCAGCCTCCACTAGCTTCTAGAAGCAGCCATCATGGAGATGAGGATGGACCATCGACCGCGTCCATTCAACAGCCTGCAGCATCCAATAGTACTCATGATCATGAGCAGGCTAGACAATTGACCGTCGAGGCTGCACCATTGACTGAGTAAACCTCAACTAGTACTACTATTGATTTTGTACCACCAGCTGATCCATGACATTTATATTACAACTGTATATTTTTAACATTATTCTTATATATATATATATATATATATATATATATATATATATATGGTCCATGTATTTTATGTTCATGTTGCAGTTATACTTAATTTACATGTTAGTGATCATCATGATGTGTATATTGTTAGGTCATATTAGATATTTTCATTTAATGTGCAGCTTGCAAATAGATGTGTATGTGATAGCATGAGTTATTTGACATGAGATGTCTATTTGATGTTTATTTTGTGATGATGTTATACAATGTTAATTGTGTTTTGTTAGATGATCATGATCACGATGATGTTAGCAAATTTGAATGTGTTTTTTAGTCGAATATGATGTTTGTATGAAGGTTATCATGGTCGTGATGTTTATTAATTAATTTAATATTAAATTACCATGATATTTATTAAATATTATGTCATGATTGTAATTGAAATTGAAATTTTAATGGTATGTAAAATTGTAAAATTGTATTTGCATTTGTAATTGCAATTTTAAGTGTAATTGTATGTAAAATATTTAATGTAAAATTTTAATTGTAATTGTAATACTTAATTTATTGTGAAATGATTGTAATTGTAATTTTAATTGTAATTGTATATATGAGAAATTGTAAAATTGTAATTGTAATTGTAATTATATGTAAAATTCTAAAATTGTAATTGTATCTGTAATTGTAATTTTAATTGTGATTGTATGTAACATATTTGTAAAATTGTAATTATAATTGTAATTGTAGTTCTAATTCTAATTCTAACTGTATGTAAAATATTTGTAAAATGTTAATTGTATTACTGTGAAATCATTGTAATTGTAAAATTTTAATTGTAATTGTAATTGTATGTAAAATTCTAAAATTGTAATTGTAATTCTAATCATAATTGTATGTGAAATTGTAAAATTGTAAAACTGTAATTGTAATTGTAATTGCAGTTGTAATTTTAGTTGTAATTGTATGTAAAATATTTGTAAAATTTTATTTGTATTAATGTGAAAATTTTAATTGTATTAATGTGAAATGATTTTATTAAAAGTTTTAAATTTGTAAATAATTATAAAATAATAAATCTTGAATAATATGAATTTTTGTAACACAATAAAGTTTAGAAAATAATGCAAATCAATTCATGTACTTTAGAATTATCACTATTTTATTATGATCTTACATGCCAAACAAAAGAACTTTATACAGTACGCAATTTCTAGCCGAGATTCCTATTTTTTCATCTAGTGTGCTTATAATCATAACCCACACTAGTGCGTCTTAGTACTAAGACACACCAGTGCTTCACAACTCTTCTACATCGGTGCGTCATAAAACACCGCGCCAAAACATAAACTGTGATCTTACGAACCGCACCGGTGTGCCAATAAAACCCCGTGCACCGGAACAGGGTTAAATAAAAACTTGTGCGAACCAGGTATGTCATTGAAATATCTTTTCTAAGAAGGAAAAATTATTTTGTAAAGTGCAGTATTGGAGCAACAAAGGGTTCGAATCACAGGCAATATTTTTTATGAGGAGATGAGCATTTGAGAAGATGAGAGTTCAAATTTTGGCTGAGAATTTTATAGCAGAGAAAATGAGTGATTTAAACAAAAAGACAGACAAAGACGCTTACAAGGATGCAGATGGTTATAAAGCTCGACAGAGTACAAAAGGAGAAAAGGTTTATGAAAAATCTGAGACACGCATGAAAGAGATCAATTGAGTCTCTTGAACGGGCTAACACATCACATGAAGGCAACGATTCTCATTCTTACAAAGATGGCAGGGAAAGATTGGACAGTCGGGAAATATCAATCGAGGCAGTTGATAAAGCCAAGAGGCACCATGAAGAGAAGGATTCTCATTCCCTTAAGGGAATTAGAGAAATATCATTTGACGTTGTTGATTGGGCTGGTAGGTCCCATGAATGGAAACATTCTACAGAATGTGTTTAAAAGAAACTAGGATTATTTTCCGATCTTCGATTGGCATACATAAACTTTTACCGGCAAAGCTGACGTCGCATAAAATCACATCTTCGGCTTTCAATTGAACCTGAATGGCATCTCTAACTTGTGTGAGCTATGGTCATGTGGATAATGAGGAATATCACATGGAAGGTACCCAAAGATCCAATTTTGTTAAAGTATAGGTGAATTAGCACTTATCAAAGAACGAAATTTCGTAAAAAATATGAACGGGATACACTTAAGAATTCCCTGGTTCCGTTTTCTATTGAAAATGATTCTCTCTCTAGATGAAACCAATAAAAAGTCTTCTTGTATTATAAATGGAAATCCAGTGACCATTTCTGTGGGAAGAAAAGCATAGATACCTGCAGCTACCATATTTCCACCTGCAAATTGGTTTTCCATTGGAAAAGCTAATGTAATAGCCCATTTTGCAATGCCTTTCTTCTGCTCAACCCTATACTCATTTTCTACGGGAAACCATTGCCTCCACATGTAATAATTGCATCCTTTAGTTGAAAATCAGTCTTCTTCTGCTAACAAATGCATAATGAAGGACTCGTTGTCATTGCTCCCAAAACATTCAAGGTCAGTTTCTCATAAAACAAATATTGTATAAAAAAAATTAAGATCAAGATAGAAAGCACAAAGGAGAAAAGAGGAAATTGGATGCCAAGATGGAGGAGGAAATTACAAATGAGCAAGGAGATCATGGGTCAGCAAGCAGATCATGGGGCGCCTTTTCTTGCTGCAGGTTATGGAAAGGTTCAAGTTTCTTTTTCTAAAAGAAGAAGATGTGTTGTTTTGAAAGGAAATGGCCCAAAGCTTTTCACAGCAAAATATACATTTCCAACATGTCTAATTTTGGTGTACACACGTAAAAGTAATTTCGGTGTCTCAATTGCAAATCGGTGCTAATGTACAAATAACCGCACCGGTGCATTCTAGTTTCTACGCACCAGTGTGTTTTAGTTACTACAGACCAATGTCGTGTTACAAATGGATGCACTGGTGCAGTGCTATTAAGTGACGCATCGGTGACGAATAAAGACAAATTAAAAAATTGCAACTATATTTTCATTAAGTGAAAAAAGTGGAAAATTGAAAAATGGGAGGGAAAATATTTTCGAAAATATAATCTCATAAAACAATTCTTTAAATATTAAAAACTTTTCATTATTTCACTATTTTTGCTAAAATTTCTAGCAAGAGATTCGCAAGAGACATACCTGGAGCAAGAGAGCACGAGAGCACTGTGGAGCAACGAAATATGTTTGAACATAAGTATTCAGACAATTACAATCCAAACCTCTGGTGATTTAAACCCTGTAGCGTAGAATTTCAAACGATCTCGTGATCAAATTTAATTATTTTTTTACTTTTTGTACAGTTTTTTTTATTTTTTTCTGCAGTTTTATCCATTTTTACCCTAAATCCTTCATTTTTTTGTTTTTGCCGTTTCTTCTCCCTATTTCTGTGATTTAAAAATTTGGGCTTTTCATTTTAGATTGACATCGAACCGACAGGATGACTTGCATAGTCGGATCCCAATCCATGTCAGCCCTATTAGTGTCAGCCTTTGCAGCCTTCCTCCAATGATCGAACATGCTCTTACAAAGTGACTTTAAGGTGTCAAGGTCAAATTTTGTCATTTCAGTGAGTCTTCAAGTAAAATTTGGTCACTAGGTATTAGGTCTAGGGTTTACTTTTACTCTTGTCAAATTTGTCCAAATGTCAGTCCATGTCACCATTCAGCTGAGTGTGCCATCATTCAAAGGGTTTTCATCATCATTTCAAGTTCCACTGGGTCATTTTACACCTTGTTCATGCTTCAGTTGTGCCTAGGTAAGGTTCATTTCCCTCTCCTCGGGTTTTGAAGGTAATTTCTCTTGGATGGTCAAATCATCAGCCAAACCTATATCCTGATGTTCATACACCTTTCCCTATCCTTAATTTACCTTATTAAACACTTCCCATCACTGAGATCCCCCAAATTCCTCATTTTCGCACAAACCCTAGTTTCTTGCTACAACTTGGCAATTTTCTAGGCTAGGCCTTTGTTTTGCACTTTTGGACAGCTTCCCCTCACTCAATCTCTAAAATTCCACTTTCCCCTAGTTCCTTACATCCATCCATACTTCCCAAAATTTTCTCAACAATTTAGAAACCCCTTATCCCCTTCATTTCGCTTCATTACGACAAATCCCTTGTTCCACACATCGGGATAGGTTTTACTCCAATGATGTTTCTGAGCAAGAAAAGATGAATTTGGGAAAAATGAGAGAGGTGTTTGTCCAAAATAGGCCAAGGAAGAAAAAAATCCTTCACTTTTTACACAGGTTTTATGGTTTTAAATAAATGTCAAAAATACACTAGCCTTAGGAGAATTGATGCACCTCTGAAGTGACCTTGGAAAAATCAAGTTTTCTCCTAGCTTGGTTGGCCAAATGAATTGCTTGATGAGTAAAATGATAAGTAGACACAAATATATTTCCAATTAGATATCATGAGCTCAATTTGGAATTGAGGAAGACCTTCAAAAGTTGACTACAACATCACTTTTCCTTGAGGCAGCCTCATTTTGCACATTTTGACCAGTCCTGGGAGATTTGAGTTTTGACAGGGTAAATGAACTCCAATTGAAAAATTCCAATTGAGTTGGAAAGTAGACTCAAGAATATTTCCAACAAGCTATCCCAATCCCAATTTGGACACTAGGAAGGCCTCCAAAAGCCTCCTTCAAAAAGGCGCTATGCATTGGGCAGTGGTTTGCAGTGTAATTTTGTAACTGGCACTACGTATTGAGTTGACGCTACACATTGGGTTTGTGGCGCAGTGCATAGAGTTGCAAGCCAAATTTCACCATAAAATTCTCCAAATTTTCCAAATGTGCTCAAATCTGTGGTGTGCAAGTAAGTTAAGAGTTTTCTCCATTGCAAGTGAAGAGTTATTCTCAGAATTTATGGTGGTTTAGTGTGCGAAAGCTCATCATTCAGTCCAAAAGCACAAAGGAGACAAAACAGAGTTTAAAGTGAAATGTCAAGTTTTAAAAATATTACAAAGTGGGTTTTCAAAAAACAAGAATTGAAAACTTTGGCATAAAAGATATTTTCATTGTTCAAAGTTTCATTCGCATGCCAAAGATAGCAATGAGCCAAAAGAAGAGGTGTGAGGAGTGAAGGAAGAAGCTTGGAGGTAAAACTGGGCAAAGTTGGGTGCGTGGTGCATTGGGCAGCTGGCGTGACACACTGGGCAGGCGCAGCGCATTGGGTCGGTTGCCGCAGTGTAACAATTACATTGGCGCGACGCATCAGAGGGGCACGGCGCATTGAGGTGACTGCGCGGCGCATTGAGCCGACACCCAAATTTTTGTCATTGCTTCTAAAAAATTCCAAATCACTCAGTCTACTTTGTCCAAGTAAGTTCATATGAACTTATATTTGCTATTTACAAATTTTTGGACATGGATTATGAGAATTTGAATGTCAAAACTTAAACCCTATCATCTTGTTGAAAAATTGCTCCTAGGGTTTTAAGATTGGTTTTGGGTGTCAAACATTTCCACTTCCCTGAATTTTTTTTTCCCCTGCTGACTGTTCATTTGCTCACCACAATCCCCTTTTTCCATTTCACCTTACATCCATAAAGTAAAATATCCCTATCCTATTCCCATTGTCCCTATATCATTTATGAATTTCCCTCAAATCCTAAGTTATCCCAAAAATTTAAGTGGTTGTCCCAACACACACTTTTCAAACTCACAATTTTACTTGATCGTAGCCCGTCACTTTCATTACCCCATTCCTCCATATTCCCTCCCATGTGACACATATTTGGCGATCCAATCAAAAACACCAAATTCTCATACAAGACAACATAGACCTTGCATCGACCTTGGACATCATGGAGACAGATACTAATACATCCTATGACCAAGACAGTGATTCCACCACTGAGCTACATGCACCTAGAAGTCAAAAAAGGAAAATAACATGCTCAAGCACATTAAGAACCATTATTGGGCATGAAATCATGTTTGCAAAGTAAGGATCAAGATCCTGAAGGCAAAGTTAAAGAGGGCATTAAAGCGTCGCAAAAGGCATGATAAACTCCAAATTTTTGCTGAAGCTTATTTGGCCTAGCATAGTGCTTGATGGTGGACATTCAGCCCAAATTTCAAGAAATTTGGGAAACTTTTTGTCAATTTTGAATTTTTTGGCCTAAACACAGATATTTCCACCCAACGCATAGTGCCACTTGGCGCACGCTTATAATTGGTAGTTCCCCTTGAAGAAAACTTTGTATTTCTGGATTTTGTATCCAAATTTATGCAGGCATACCCATTACCTAAAGATTTGGAAAATTTTGGGGTTTCCTGAAGGGTCAAAAACACCCTAAAAATGACCTTTCTGCCCTCTTTTGGACACACAGGAAGCAGTGTTGGGAAAACTCATTTTTGGAGGGGTAAATGGCAGAAAAATTCAGAAATTCCACTTGGGTTGGAAAGTAGACAGGCAGGGCTTTCCAACGAGCTATCATCCACTCAATTTAGAGTTCGGTAAGGCCCTCAAGATCAGCCTCAAATTTGTGCTACGCATAGAGATTTCAGGCGTGACGCATTGGGAAATTTGGCCTATTTTTCATTCAACAGCTTAGTTTTTCGCCTAGTTTTGGCTAGTTTGACTTTTTCATATAAATATTGATGTAAATTGATGTAATTTAATGACTTTGATGTAATTTTGGCACATTTTTACTCATCCAAGTAGATTCATTTGCCAAAAAGTGAAATCTAACCGAATGAATCAATTTCCTATCTTATAGAGGCAAGTTGTTTCATTGCCTATTTTCCAGTTCTTAGTTTAGATCTTGTTGAAACAACTCCTAGAATGGTGAGCTCGACCCATAGAGGCATGGAAATGAGTTAGGCTTGTCTATATCTTGTATTTTCTCAGTCATTTTCAGAGGTTGGACATTTGGGATTGCGGGGGACTTCATTGTACATTTCATCTCTACAATTTTGGCAAATGAATAGACCAGGGTTTGCAGCACTCTTTGGGATCCATGTGGCTCTATGTTTTGATGGTGTGTTTCTCTCTGTGGTTATAATTTCACTGATGTTTTATGTGTATCATTTCCCTTCTCCTTACTTCGTAAATTAAACAAATGAGTGATAAAGGTAGAATTCATTAGATTTCTTTGCTCTGCCTTGAGTTTTGTTTAATTTTCCATGTTTTCATCTATTTGAAGAGGATTATTGAAATCTTCTTGCCCTCTTCAGCTCCTCACCAGTTTGAGCTATTGATTCATTCAATCCAAAGCATCAAAAAAATTTCCTTGCTTGCCCCATTCATAAATATGCAAAAACTAGGCCTCATCCCCGGACCCAAAACTACTTTTCCCTTTGATTCCAACAAAACCCCCAAAATCAAAATAAAACTCTTGTACTTATATACCTAGCCTAAAATCAACCTTTATTTCAAGTCATTTCAAGCCTTATTGATTATCTTTGCTGAGATTGACCCGGAGAGAGCCCCCTCCTGATCTGGTAGGGCTAGCTACTAGATTAAGCATGGTTTGATGTTACCCTGAACTCTGACTTCCTTCAGCCTGAGGTAGATTTAGGCAATAACATAGTGGCGACTCTACTGGGGAAGAAAAGTTTGTTTTTTTCTTGATAAACTACAGAAGCAGCTTGAAGTTAGCCAGGTAGCCTTCGAAACGTGCTTGCTTTACATTAGCGAAAGCAGATGAATGTTGCTTCAGTCAATCTCCGGTCTAGTTTATGAGATGAACATCTAGTTTCCTCAGTAAAATGTAATCAAGTTTAGATCTAATTGTTGATGGTGGACAACAATAAGACATCAGAAGGCTAAAATCATTCACCTGGCGACTCTAAATCAGTTTCGAGATCAGATCCAAGGATTCCACTGGAGGATGAACCTGACCAGCAGAGACATGAAAGGATAATATGGAAACATCAGGTATTCAAGTTGGAATTTCATCCAAGATATTTTTTTCTTTGTCATAAATTATTTCTTCTCTTTTCTCGAGAATTTCAAGAAGGCTCTGCAAATTATATTGTATTTGAGAAAAGATCCTCGGCTTGCAGTTGACTCTTTCCCTTTGAAGATTGTGGATGCCAAAGATTTTCATGCTTTTGAGCTTAATAAAGACCTTTCTTCCGAATCTTGTGATGATCGTCTTCAAAATGATGAACCTCAAGAGACCAAGACTGATTCTATACCTTCTGTACATACCCCTATACCTTGTAAAATTCCAGATCGATACAAGCCTCTGATTTTACCTCCTATATCCCATGCTTTCCCTATAAATTATTACCTTTACTTGTCGAGGTTTGATGGTGAATGTGACAACATCACTGCTGAGAGACATGTTCTGAATTTTGAGTATTTTCTTGACCTTTTTGAAGTTGATGAAGAGGATGTCAGTATTAGGATTTTTGCTCTTTCTTTTCAAGGCAAAGTCAAGAGTTGGTTCAAAACCCTGCCTGATGCGAGCATCTCATATTTCCAGCAATTCGTCCAAGTTTTCCTCGACAGGTGGGTGATCAGACAGAACCCTTTCTTGATTATAGAAGAGTATAAGCAGCTGAAAAGACTACCAGGGGAGACAGTACAATAGTTCTCTGGAAGATTTAACAAAGTATATTTTTCGATGCCAATTGATATAAGACCTCCTCCTGGATCTGCTCTCTTGCACTACCCGGGTGCCTTTGATCTGGAAATGGAGTTTCTATTGAGAGAAAGGAATCTTGCAACACTTGAAGAGATGCAGAACAGTGCAGTAGATATAGAGGCTCATTTGCGGATCCGAAGAGCAAGGTTGAAAGAAGAAGAGATGAAAAACATAGATCCAGAGAAATCGACATCTCTAGAGGTAAAGCTTGACATGCTGGTAAGTGCAGTGGAAGAGATGATGCAAAATATCACCACAAGGAATGAGTATAATGTTCATGCCCATGGCTCGCTGATTGAAGAAGAACAAGTTGCTGATCCAAAACATTTTGTTTCTTATCCCAGTTGTCATAGATCTGATAATGATTGTTTTGTAGATCATCTTGGAGAAGAGAGATCTGTTGATATGACATGTATGCTTGATGATGTGTTTTATACTAATTATTTGCCTCAGTTTGATCAGTCTGATGATGATTATGTTCTCCAAACATAAGCTAATCTTGCAGACACATCAACAGCTAGTTTGTGGGAGGAGGAAGTTCACTTTCAACAGCTTGAGTACAGTGATCAACCGATGCATATCAGCTATGACAGTGACGAGGAAAGTGCAGCAAATTTTGAATTAAGTGAAGGATATTTTCCTTTTTGTTTTTATTTGTTTCAGTTCATCGGAGAAAAATTCCATGCAATCAGAAATCAACTATCAACAAGTCTTGATTTGGACCATCTTGAGGGCAATGAAAACCTTGTTCAAGACTTCTCATATCCAGATTTGCAGCCCCTGAATGCCATTGATTGTCCAGTTGCAGATGAAGACTTGGAAGCTGGCGCATATGATCAAATGATACAAGATGATTCCGTACCATTCTGTTTTGAATCGTTTCAGTTTTTGAAGGGTAAATTGCATAGTAAATCTTCAAATGAGCAGCTTCTAGGAAATCATGTAATCTCATCGGAGCCAATAGAAAATGGGTTGCAGCAGTCTTTTCAGTCTTTTCAAGTTTTTCATGATCTAATAGCTGATGTGTTGGATGATGTCTGTAGTCAAAGCCCTTCTCCATTGACTATATGTAAGCTTGAAACGTGTGTTGATATAAACTTGACCCGGCAGCTGGTCTCTTTGTCATTTTTAGCAGGAGTCTCGCCACAAAGCTCAAAACAATGTTTGCATTCATGGTATGAGGAGAAGAAAATTAATCCATTGGATGAGCTAAGTCCTAGTGTGCATGAATTTCAAGATCCTTATGGAGTGTTTTTGGAGGCAGATAGAGAATCCATAGTATTCAACGGATCCTTTCACAAGTTTTCATGGGATTTGCCTTTTAGTAGTTCTCTCTTGTTGTTCATAAACGAGCACTTGTGGAGAATTCAAACAACAACAAGAATACTTACTTGGTTGCATTGGTTTTTTTATTTCACTTGATCATGTGATGGATGGAACAATTAGAGTAGGTTGTATTGAATTAGCTTCATATTGAGCATATTTTCCAGTTTTTCGGTTGTGTTTAAGTATCGAGTCGGTTCTTAGTTGAGTGAGATTCAGTTTGTGTCGTCAAGTCATCAGTTTTCAGTCATGCATTTTAGCTTGAGTTTTTTATTCCATTGCCCAATGGATGAAGGCACTGTCTGCTTTCCAAAGATCTGTACTTCTTGGCACCTCCAAGGAGCTACCATCCCCGTTGGAGCCAATGTTAGTGTTAGCCTTTGCAGCCTTCCTCCAGTGATCAAACATGCTCTTACAAAGTGACTTTAAGGTGTCAAGGTCAAATTTTGTCATTTCAGTGAGTCTTGAAGTAAAATTTGGTCACTAGGTATTAGGTCTAGGGTTTGCTTTTACTCTTGTCAAAGTTGTCCAAATGTCAGTCCATGTCACTATTCAGCTGAGTGTACCATCATTAATAGGGTTTTCATCATCATGTCAAGTTCCACTGGGTCATTTTACACCTTGTTCATGCATCAGTTGTGCCTAGGTAAGGTTCATTTCCCTCTCCTAGGGTTTTGGAGGTAATTTCTCTTGGATGGTCAAATAATAAGCCAAAATTGTATCCTAATTTTCATACACCTTCCCCTATCCTTAATTTACCTTATTAAACACTTCCCATCACTGAGATCCCCCAAATTCCTCATTTTCGCACAAACCCTAGTTTCTTGCTACAACTTGGCAACTTTCTAGGCTAGGCATGTGTTTTTCCCTTTTGGACCCCTTCCCCTCACTAAATATCTGAAATTCCACTTTCCCCTGCTTCCTAACATCCCTCCCTACTTCCCAAAATTTTCTCAAGAATTTAGAATCCCCTTATCCCCTTCATTTCTCTTCATTTCGACAAATCCCTTGTTCCACACATCGGGATAGGTTTTACTCCAATGATGTTTTTGAGCAAGAAAATATGAATTTGGGAAAAATGAGAGAGGTTTTTGTCCACAATAGGAAAAGGAAGAAAAAAATCCTTCACTTTTTACACAGGTGTCATGGTTTTAAATAAATGTCAAAAATACACTAGCCTCAGGAGAATTGATGCACCTCTGAAGTGACCTTGGAAAAATCAAGTTTTCTCCTAGCTTGGTTTGCCAAATGACTTGCTTGATGAGTCAAAAGATAACTAGACACAAATATATTTTCAATGAGCTATCATGAGCTCAATTTTGGGTTGAGGAAGACCTTCAAAAGTTGACTACAATAGCACTCTGGCTTGAGGCAGCCTCATTTTTCACATTTGGGTTGGGTTGGAAATTAGACTCAATAAGATTTCCAACGCGCTATCCCACACCCAATTTGGACACCGGGAAGGCCTCCAAAATCCTCCTGCAAAAAGGCGCTACGCATTGAGATGGCACTACACATTGGGTTTGTGGCGCGGCGCATAGAGCTACAAGCCTAATTTCACCATAAAATTCTCGAAATTTTCCAAATGTGCTCAAATATGTGGTGTGCAAGTAAGTTAAGAGTTTTTTCCATTGCAAGTGAAGAGTTTTTCTCAGAATTTATGGTGGTTTAGTGTGCGAAAGCTCATCATTCAGTCCAAAAGCACAAAGGAGACAAAACAGAGTTTAAAGTGAAATGTCAAATTTTACAAATATTACAAAATGGGTTTTCAAAAAAAAAAAAATTGAAGCCTTTGGCATAAAATATATTTTCATTGCTCAAAGTTTCATTCGCATGCCAAAGACAACAATGAGGCAGAAGAAGAGGTGTGAGGAGTGAAGGAAGAAGCTTGGAGGTAAAACTAGGAAAATTTGGGTGCGTGGCGCATTGAGCAGCCGACACGACACACTGGGTAGGCGCAGTGCATTGGGCCAGCCGCCGCAGTGTAAAAATTACACTGGTGTGACTCATCAGAGGGGCGCGGCGCACTGAGCCGACTGCGCGGCGCATTGAGCCGACACCGAAATTTTTGTCATTGCCTCTAAAATATTCCAAATCACTCAGTCTATTTTTTCCAATTAAGTTCATATGAACTTATATTTTCTATTTACAAATTTTTGGACATGGATTATAAGAATTTGAATGTCAAAACTTAAACCCTATCATCTTGTTGAAAGATTGCTCCTAGGGTTTTAAGATTGGTTTTGGGTGTCAAACATTTCCACTTCCCTCACTTTGTTTTTCCCCTCCTCACTGTTAGTTTTCTCACCACAGTCCCCTTTTCCCATTTCACCTTACATCCCTAAAGTCAATTATCACTATCCTATTCCCATTGTCCCTATATCATTTGTGAATTTCCCTCAAATCCTAAGTTATCCCAAAAAGTTAAGTGGCTATCCCAACACACAATTTTCAAACTCACAATTTCACTTGATTGTAGCCCGTCACTTTCATTACCCCATTCCTCCATATTCCCTCCCATGTGACACATATTTGGCGATCTAATAAAAAACACCATATTCTCATACAAGACAACATAGACCTTGCATCGACCTTGGACATCATGGAGACAAATACTGATACATCCTATGACTGAGACAGTGATTCCACCACTGAACTACATGCACCTAGAAGGCCAACAAGGAAAAGAACATGTTCAAGCACATGAAGAACCATTATTGGGCACGAAATCATGTTTGCAAAGCAAGGATCAAGATCCTGAAGGCAAAGTTAAAGAGGGCATTAAAGCGTCGCAAAAGGCATGATAGACTCCAAATTTTGGCCGAAGCTTCTTTGGCCTAGCATAGTGCTTGATGGTGGAAATTTAGCCCAAATTTCAAGAAATTTCGGAAACTTTTTGTCAATTTTGAATTTCTTGGCCTAAACAGAGATATTTTCGCCCGACGCGTAGCGCCACTTGGCGCGCGCTTATAATTGGCAGCTCCTCTTGAAGAAAACTTTATATTTTTGGATTTTTCATCAAAGGTTATGCATGCCTACCCATTACCTAAATATTTGGACAAGTTTTGGGTTGCCTGAAGGGTCAAAAACACCCTAAAAATGACCTTTCTGCCCTCTTTTGGACACACAGGAAGCAGTGTTGGAAAAACTCATTTTTGGAGGGGAAAATGGCAACCAAATTCAAAAATTCCACTTGGGTTCGAATGTAGACAGGCAGAGCCTTCGAACGAGCTATCTTGCACTCAATTTGGACTTCAGGAAGGACCTCAAAATCAGCCTCAAATTTGTGCTACCCATAGAGATTTCAGGCGCGGTGCATTGGGAAATTTGGCCTATTTTTCATTCAACAGCTCAGTTTTTCGCCTAGTTTTGGCCAGTTTTACTTTTTCATGTAAATATTGATGTAAATTGATGTAATTTCATGAATTTGATGTAATTTTGGCACATTTTTACTCATCCAAGTATATTCATTCACCAAAAATTGAAATGTAACTGAATGAATCAATTTCCTATCTTATAGAGGCAAGCTGTTTCATTGCCTATTTTCCAGTTCTTAGTTTAGATCTTGTTGAAATAGCTCCCAGAATGGTGAGCTCAACACCTAGAGGCATGAAAATGAGTTAGGATTGTCTATATCTTGTATTTTATCAGTCATTTTCAGAGGTTGGACATTTGGGATTGTGGGGGACTTCATTGTACATTTCATCTCTGCAATTTTGGCAAAGGAATAGACCAGGGTTTGCAGCACTCTTTGGGATCCATGTGGCTCTATGTTTTGATGGTGTGTTCTCTCTGTGGTTCTAATTTCACTGATGTTTTTTGTGTATCATTTCCCTTCTCCTTTCTTCTTAAATTAAACAAATGAGTGATAAAGGTAGAATTCATTAGATTTCTTTGCTCTGCCTTGAGTTTTGTTTAATTTTCCATGTTTTCATCTATTTGAAGAGGATTCTTGAAAGCTTCTTGCCCTCTTCAGCTCCTCACCAGTCTGAGCTATTCATCCATTCAATCCAAAGAATCAAAACAATTGCCTTCCTTTCCCCATTCAGAACTCTGCAAAAACTAGGCCTCATCCCCGGACCCAAAACTACTTTTCCCTTTGATTCCAACAAAATCCCAAAAATCAAAATCAAACTCTTGTAATTATATACCTAGCCTAAAATCAACCTTTATTTCAAGTCATCTCAAGCCTTATTGATTATCTTTGCTGAGATTGACCTGGAGAGAGCCCTCTCCTGATCTGGTAGGGCTAGCTACCAGATTAAGCGTGCTTTGATGTTACCCTGAACTCTGCCTTCCTTTAGCCTGAGGTAGATTTAGGCAATAACATAGTGGCGACTCCACTGGGGAAGAAAATTTTGTTGTTTTATTGATAAACTACAGACGAAGCCTGAAGTTAGCCAGGTAGCCTTCGAAATGCTCTTGCTTTGCATTAGCAAAAGTAGATGAATGTTGCTTCAGTCAATCTCTGGTCTAGTTTATGAACTGAACATCTGGTTTCCTCAGTAAAATGTAATAAATTTCAGATCTAATTGTTGATTGTGGACAACGATCAAACATCAGAAGGCTGAAATCATTCACCTGGCGACTCTAAATCAGTTTTGAGATCAGATCCAAGCATTCCACTAGAGGATGAACCTGAGCAGCAGAGACATGAAAGGACAATATGGAAAGATCAGGTATTCAAGTTGGAATTTCATCCAAGACATTTTGTTCTTTGTCATAAATTATTTCTTCTCTTTTCCTGAGAATGTCAAGAAGGCTTTGCAAAGTATATTGTATTTGAGAAAAGATCCTCAGCCTGTAGTTGACTCTTTCCCTTTGAAGATTTTGGATGCCAAAGATTTTCATGCTTTTGAGCTTGATCAAGCCCTTTCTTCTGAATCTTGTGATGATCGTCTTCAAAATGATGAACCTCAAGAGACTAAGACTGATTCTATACCTTCTGTATATGCCCCTATACCTTGTAAAATTCCAGATTGATACAAGCCTCTGATTTTACCTCCTATATCCCATGCTTTCCCTATAAATTATTACCTTTACTTGCCGAGGTTTGATGGTGAATGTGGCAACATCACTGCTGAGAGACATGTTCTGAATTTTGAGTCTTTTCCTGACCTTTTTGAAGTTGATGAAGAGGATGTTAGTATTAGGATTTTTTCTCTTTCTTTTCAAGGCAAAGTCAAGAGTTGGTTCAAAACCCTGCCTGATGCAAGCATCTCAGATTTCCAGCAATTCGTCCAATTTTTCCTCGACAGGTGGGTGATCAGACAGAACCCTTTCCTGATTATAGAAGAGTATAACCAGCTGAAAATACTACCAGGGGACACAGTACAATAGTTCTCTGCCAGATTTAACAAAGTATATTTTTCGATGCCAGTTGATATAAGACCTCCTCCTGGATCTGCTCTCTTGCACTACCCAGGTGCCTTTGATCCAGAAATGGAGTGTCAATTGAGAGAAAGGAATCTTGCAACACTTGAAGAGATGCAGAGCAATGCAGTAGATGTAGAGGCTCATTTATGGATCCGAAGGGCAAGGTTGAAAGAAGAAGAGATGAAAAACATATATCTGGAGAAATCGACATATCTAGAGGTAAAGCTTGACATGTTGGTAAGTGTAGTGGAAGAGATGATGTAAAATATCACCAAAAGGTATGAGTATAATTTTCAAGCCCATGGCTCGCTGATTCAAGAAGAACAAGTTGCTGATCCAAAACATTTTGTTTCTTATCCCAGTTGTCATAGATCTGATAATGATTGTTTTGTAGATCATCTTGGAGAAGAGAGATCTGTTTGTATGACATGTATGCTTAATGATGTGTTTTATACTAATGATTTACCTCAGTTTTATCAGTATGATGATGATTATGTTCTCCAAACAGAAGCTAATCTTGCAGACAAATCAACAGCTAGTTTGTGGGAGGAGGAAGTTCAATTTCAACAGCTCTAGTACAGTGATCAACCGATGCATATTAGCTATGATAGTGATGAGGAAAGTGCAGCAAATTTTGAATTAAGTGAAGGATATTTTCCTTTTTGTTTTGATTCGTTGCAGTTCATCAGAGACAAATTCCATGCAATCAGAAATCAACTGTCAACAAGTCTTGATTTGGACCATCTTGAGGGCAATGAAAACCTTGTTCAAGACTTCTCATATCCAGATTTGCAGCCCACAAATGCCATTGATTGTCTAGTTGCAGATGAATACTTGGAAGCTGGCACATATGATCAAATTATACAAGATGATTCTGTACCATTCTGTTTTGAATCATTTCAGTTCTTGAAGGGTAAATTGCATAGTAAATCTTCAAACAAGCAGCTTGTAGGAAATCATGTAGTCTCATCGGAACCAATAGAAAATGGGTTGCAGCAGTCTTTTCATTCTTTTCAAGTTTTTCA
Source organism: Pinus albicaulis (assembly GCA_034641835.2). NCBI lineage: Eukaryota > Viridiplantae > Streptophyta > Pinopsida > Pinales > Pinaceae > Pinus > Pinus albicaulis. The sequence goes on along the minus strand of CM076579.1, from coordinate 160,596,661 downwards.
TGATCCAATAGCTGATGTGTTGGATGATGTCTGCAGTCAAAGTCCTTCTCCATTGACTATATGTAAGCTTGAAATGTGTGCTGATCTAAACTTGATCCGATAGCCGGTCTCTTTGTCATTTTTAGCAGGAGTCTCACCACAAAGCTCAAAACAAAGCTTGCATTCATGGTATGAGGAGAAGAAAAGTAATCCATTGGATGAGCTAAGTCCTAGTGTGCATGAATTTCAAGATCCTTATGCAATGTTTTTGGAGGCGGATAGAGAATCCATAGTATTCAACGGATCTGTTCACAAGTTTTCATGGGAGTTTCCTTTCAGTAGTTCTCTCTTGTTGTTCATAAATGAGCACTTGCGGAGAATTCAAAAAACAACAAGAATACTTACTTGGTTGCATTGGTTGTTTCATTTCACTTGATCACGTGATGAATGGAACAATTAGAGTAGATTGTATTGAATAAGCTTCATATTGAGCATATTTTCCAGTTTGTCGATTGTGTTTAAGTATCGAGTCAGTTCTTAGTTGAGTGAGATTCAGTTTGTATCGTCAAGTCATCAGTTTTTAGTCATGCATTTCAGCTTCAGTTTTTTATTCCATTGCCTAATGGATGAAGGCACTGTCTGCTTTCCAAATATCTGTAGTTCTTGGCACCTCCAAGGAGCTACCATCCCCATTGGAGCCAATGTTAGTGTCAGCCTTTGCAGCCTTCCTCCAGTGATAAAACATGCTCTTACAAAGTGACTTTAAGGTGTCAAGGTCAAATTTTGTCATTTTAGTGAGTCTTCAAGTAAAATTTGTTCACTAGGTATTAGGTCTAGGGTTTGCTTTTACTCCTGTCAAAGTTGTCCAAATGTCAGTCCATGTCACCATTCAGCTGAGTGTACCATCATTCATAGGGTTTTCATCATCATGTCAAGTTCCACTCGTCATTTTACACCTTGTTCATGCTTCAGTTGTGCCTAGGTAAGGTTCATTTCCCTCTCCTAGGGTTTTGAAGGTAATTTCTCTTGGAAGGTCAAATCATCAGCCAAAATTGTATCCTGATGTTCATACAACTTCCCCTATCCTTAATTTACCTTATTAAACACTTCCCATCACTGAGATCCCCCAAATTCCTCATTTTCGCACAAACCCTAGTTTCTTGTTACAACTTGACAATTTTCTAGGCTAGGTCTGTGTTTTTCCCTTTTGGACCCCTTCCCTTCATTAAATCTCTGAAATTCCACTTTCCCCTGCTTCCTAACATCCCTCCCTACTTCCCAAAATTTTCTCAAGAATTTAGAAGCCCCTTATCCCCTTAATTTTGCTTCATTTCGACAAATCCCTTGTTCCACACATTGGGATAAGTTTTACTTCAATGATTTTTCTGAGCAATAAAAGATGAATTTGGGAAAAATGAGAGACACTTTTGTCCAAAATAAGCCAAGGAAGAAAAACCTCCTTCAATTTTTACACAAGTGTCATGGTTTTAAGGAAATGTAAAAAATACACTAGCCTCAGGAGAATTGATGCACCTCTGAAGTGACCTTGGAAAAATAAAGTTTTCTCCTAGCTTGGTTGGCGAAATGACTTTTGGAATGAGTCAAATGATAACTAGACACAAGTATATTTCCAATGAGCTATCATGAGCTCAATTAGGAGTTGAGGAAGGTCTTAAAAAGTTGACTACAACAACACTCTGCCTTGAGGCTGCCTCATTTTTCACATTTTCACCATTCTTGCGAGATTTGATTTTTGACAGGGTAAATGAGCTGCAAATTGAAAAATTATAGTTTTTTTGGAAAGTAGACTCAATAATCTTTCAAATGAGCTATCCCACGCCCAATTGGGACACAGGGAAGGCCTCCAAAATCCTCCTGCAAAAAGGCGCTACGCATTGAGATGGTGCTATGCATTGGGCAGTGGTTTGCAGTGTAATTTTGTAATTGGCGCTACGCATTGAGATTGCGATACGCATTGGGTTTGTGGCACGACACATAGAGTTGCAACCCCAATTTCACCATAAAATTCTGCAAATTTTCCAAATGTGCTCAAATCTGTGGTGTGCAAGTAAGTTAAGAGTTTTTTCCATTGCAAGTGAAGAGTTTTTCTCAGAATTTATGGTGGTTTAGTGTGCGAAATCTCATCATTCAGTTCAAAAGCACAAAGGAGAAAAAACAGAGTTTAAAGTGAAATGTAAATTTTTAGAAATATTACAAAGTGGGTTTTCAAAAAACAAAAATTGAAACATTTGGCATAAAAGACATTTTCATTGTTCAAAGTTTCATTCGCATGCCAAAGACAACAATGAGCCAAAAGAAGAGGTGTGAGGAGTGAAGGAAGAAGCTTGGAGGTAAAACTGGGCAAAGTTGGGTGTGCGGTGCATTGGGAAACTTCCATGACGCATTGGGCAGGTGCGGCGCATTGGGCCGGCCGTTGCACTGTAAAAATTACACTGGCGTGACGCATCAGAGGGGCGCGATGCACTGAGCTGACTGCGCGGCGCATTGAGCCGACACCCAAATTTTTGTCATTGCTTCTAAAAAATTCCAAATCACTCAGTCTATTTTGTCCAAGTAAGTTCATATGAACTTATATTTGCTATTTACAAATTTTTGGACATGGATTATGAGAATTTGAATGTCAAAACTTAAACCCTATCATCTTGTTGAAAAATTGCTCCGAGGGTTTTAAGATTGGTTTTGGGTGTCAAACATTTCCACTTCCCTCACTTTGTTTTTCCCCTCCTCACTTTTTCGTTTGCTCACCACAGTCCCCTTTTCCCATTTCACCTTACCTCCCTAAAGTCAATTATCCCTATCCTATTCCCATTGTCCCTATATCATTTGTGAATTTCCCTCAAATCCTAAGTTATCCCAAAAAATTAAGTGGTTGTCCCAACACACACTTTTCAAACTCACAATTTCACTTGATTGTAGCCCATCACTTTCATTACCCCTTTCCTCCATATTCCCTTCCATGTGACACACATTTGGCGATCCAATAAAAAACACCAAATTCTCATACAAGACAACCTGGGAGGCACGTAGTATGCAGACATCATGAGGCAGATACGTACATCCTGTGACACAGACGATGATTCACCACTAAAAGCCCCCATGCCTTTTTCAAAGGCCAAGGAAAAAGAAACATTTTTTTCAAAGCATGAACAACCATTATTGGGCACGAAATCATGTTTGCAAAGCAAGGATCAAGATCCTGAAGGCAAAGTTAAAGAGGGCATTAAAGCGTCGCAAAAGGCATGATAGACTCAAAATTTTGGCCGAAGCTTCTTTGGCCTAGCATAGTGCTTGATGGTGGACATTCAGCCCAAATTTGAAGAAATTTGGGAAACTTTTTGTCAATTTTGAATTTTTTGGCCTAAACACAGATTTTTCCGCCCGACGCGTAGCGCCACTTGGCACACGCTTATAATTGGCAGCTCCTCTTGAAGAAAACTTTGTGTTTTTGGATTTTTCATCCAAAGTTATGCATGCCTACCCATTACCTAAATATTTGGACAAGTTTTGGGTTGCTTGAAGGGTGAAAAACACCCTAAAAATGACCTTTCTGCCCTCTTAACACTGTTACCGATCAAATAGGTAACCTGACCTCAAAACGGGAACTCTAGCCCAAAAAGTCTCAAAAAACATGAAAAAACACCCCAGAAACAAAAAGTGTGTCTTCCAGAACGCACTTGGTTTTTTTTGAAGGTCAAATTTCAACATTTTATAAAATTATGCTAGAAACAAAATTGTTTATTGAAAAAAGGATTGAGAAAACACCCTCAAAACAAAACCAGTTGATGTTGGAATAACAAAAAAATAAATTATGTCATAATTTTGACACTTATAACAATGGAATGAAAGACAACATATTAGGACATTTTTTAAAATCGTAAATTTCTAACATTTTTGATAGATGATATTAAAGATAAACAAATACATGTCTAAAGGGCTTATCATTTCGAACAATTTTCATCCATGTTGTTAAACATAAAATATCTTGACTTTAAACAACCCCAAAATTGTAATTATTGTCAACCATAACCTTAAAGATAAAATTTGGTAGCGCATAAAAACCTTAATGACAAATTGTAAATCTAAAGTTTTTCAATCTTAAGTGTTCAACATACTTGAACAATGAAATTATGGAGAAATTATAAGACTTAACAATTTAAAAAAATGAACAAGTAAATGAAAAATTGATCATTGAACAGAAACAAGTAAGAGTAATTTTAATTTTAAAGGATAAAAAACTTATCTTTTTTCAAATCTTAGCATAAGACAAATTTAAATATAATTTCAACCAAAACCTAAAAATCAAGCATCAAAACAAAGTGTTCTATTTCAATGATGCATATAATTATTAAAACTTTTAAAAGTATCTTATACCAAATGGTAACAATACATAATATCATGGTAATATCACTGCATAATCTAAAAATTCAACATTAGTTTCTATTTTCTGTTTTACTTATAATTAAAATATCAACATTGGTACATTGAATATAACATAAATTATTTTTTTAATTCATTGTTACATTGTCGATATTCTAAAGAAATGAATTCTTCATAATTAAAACATATAATCCAAAAAACATAGAAATGTCTCAGAACTTCATGAAAAATGAGATGGAAGTCAAAAAATTTATTTCAAGTTACCATGCAAACATTAATTACATAAAAGTGTCTTAGATAGTTATTCAAAATCAGCCATAGGTTCTGGCACACCATCATAATCTACATCTTCAGATGAATGGCTCGATGCAGATGAAGATGATCCATATTCTTCTCTTTCATCAACTAGTGCTCCATCTGAGTCAACATGCATGCCCACCATTTCAGATTTCAAAAGTCTTGTAGATCTACGTCTACATTCTGCAGAGTCCCATTTCAACAGTAATTGTTCTGGTAGCAATTTCTTCAAAATATTTATGGTCTGCAACCGAAGAGTTCCTCTCTTTGTCAAATTGAAGTCATACACAAGTATGTCAACATCCTCTAATTTTAAGACATCTGTGCGGCGATGATTTATATTTGTGCCCTTTCTTTTTCTCTTTCTACCAATTATTTTTTCCACTACCATCTCTGGCTTGTACACACCATTGAAAGGGTGGGTACTTGTAGCATACCAATGTACATCAACAACTGTAATCTCTTTATTTTCATTAATGACCTTTATAACCTTGGCAATCTAGAATGGATAGCCAAGTGGATCTTCATCTGCTAACACTGCTATCATGCAACCCTCCTTAAGATCCTGCACAGAACCCCTGTAAAGGTCTTCCATGGCTTCACGTTGTGCACGTGATCTTCTAGAACCAATATAGATTTCTCTTTCCTCTACTGTGGGAAATTAATAATAGCTTGAGGCTGTTGTTGTTCAACATTGTGTGTTTCTTGATGTTCATGTTCATTTGGCATATTTTGTGGCAAAAAAAAAGGAGTCTTCAAAAGCGTATCCTCATTTACTGATCTTGAAATCATATCACTTTGATTACTGAAAAAAGACTCCCACCAAACTGAATCAGCAAAATCGAAGTATTCATATGTATCTCTAATACATCTTTTAATTTCCTCTAGACATTCATAATAATTTATGTCTCTCTTCTGCCTTCGTGCATTATGGATTTCGGAAACTGACTGTAATAACAATATCTTTGATGAAAACATTGGACGCTCTAGAATGAACTTCAAAAATGCTAAACCTGATGATGGTCCCCATTCTTCAATAGTTGAATACTTCTTTCCCCATATAAGTGTTATCCCATCAATTTTTTTGATACGAAATTGATGTTGGAAGCTAATGTCGTTAAGTTGTTCAATGCATTTCTCCTCACCATGCGATCCAAAAACAAACCTTCGCATGTCAATAGTTTCTTCCAACACATGAAAAACAGGCTCTGGAATGTACGATTTCTTAATACATTCAATTAATGATGACAGGCTCCCAACACCTTTCCTCCTCAATGTTACTGAAAAACGACTGAACATTTGATCAATATGATCATGAGTATGCCCAACAAGAAGGAAACCAACCTTTATCTTTTTAAAAATCCCCAATTCAACGAGCATGTTTAGATACCCAAAAAGAACTTGATTTTTGTTCTCACGACTTGTGTTGTCTAATTGTAAATACAAAAATTCAGGAAGAATCCCAGACCAATGAGTAACCACATCATGGATTATAGTTATGGTTAGATTTTCATCATTGTGAATATTTGGAGTTGTGAAGAAAACTCTTGGAAACATCTTCTCATTAAATACCATACAACCAACCAAGTGAAACTGAATGAAATTTTCCTCCTGTAATTTTTTTGGCATGCAGACAAAATGTGGAAGAAGTGTTTTCTTTTGGTCCATACTATCAATTATCAATCCCAGATATTTATTTGGATGATCATAACACTTCTTTCGATGTTTATAAAACTTTTGTCTTTCACTTGTTTGCTGATTGCGATGGTCTTGAAGTTCTTTGACAATGGAATCTATACATAAAATAAAAGAAACATATGAATAAATATATTTTCATAGTTGATAAGTATCAAATTTTAAAAAACAATGTTTTGAACACATACCTCTTTCTGCCCCTTGACATTTATCTCTTTTTGATTTAAGAGAAGCACATGTGCTGCAAATCCCGATCATTGTCTTCTTAGGAATACAAACATTGTTGAATTCAGTTTTTCATATCCTTGTAAAATAAGAATATGTAATAAAATTACCAATTCCTTCAACAGCTTCTGCATAATCTTTGTATAACATGAATATTTCTCGTCTCGAGAAATTATCTGGAATATATATTGTGTCTTTATTTGGCATACACTCTCCATGATTTGAAAATAAGTCTTTCATCCATTTCTTAGCAGTATTTGCAAACGGCCCCCACCACCCGTTTATAACATGCTTCTGAATAATATGTGGGATCCTTTTCCAATCTATCCTGGATTCTTGACAAATGACAATTACCAATTGAATACAACATTTTGAATGCCTTTCTGCAAAGCAATACATTCCCAATATGATAATCATAACCTGCTAGTGTAGATTGCATGCAACCCAGTAAATATGAATTTTGCATGCTTTTATTCATTGACATATATGTTTTCCTCTTCTCCAAAGAAAAGTTGAAATCCATATTTTTCAAGCAATCCCTTCGAAAACATTCACTTGAAATCAAATGAACGACAAAACTTTTTTTCATGAGATATTTTGTCCTCGCCCTTGTATAACTGGAATGATTTGGATTGATATGAAAAGGTCTACTCCTACTCCTAGTTGCAATATTTGCTTGAAACAACTTCATCATTCCATCATCCTTTGTAAAAGTAGTTTCATCACCATTAGGAGGAATATTATCCCCACTATCATCATCCTCAACATAGTTAAGAAATTCATCAACATCATTGCGTGGAAAATTTTCTTTACCATCATCAGTTGAAGAAAACATTTCACAAGAATCATCGGCACTTTTCTAACCCTGACTCAAAAGAAATTCTTCACCATCTTAACCCATGCTTTCAAATTATTCCCTGGGAGGATTCAATTCTTCATCACCATGAGTGTCTTTGAAATGGTCACTTGGAGAAAATGCAATATTCAGATCTGTGCCTCTAAAATTATCATTTGCAAGAAACTCTTCATCCTCCCCTTCCTCAGTGGTGCTCTCATAATCCTTGAGATTAGGCATAAGTGGAAGCTTTGAATTTGTATTCACTAGAATTTCTTCATCCTGCCCCTCCCCTTCCTCACTGAAGCTCTCATAATCCTTAGGATTAGGAATAAGTGAATGCCTTGAATCTATATTTATTGGAAATTCTTCATCCCCCTCTTCATCAGTGGTTGAATTATAATTGTTATGATTAGGATGAAGTGAAAATTTTATCTTTGGAAATTCATCCCCGTCTTCATCAGTGGTGCTGGCATAATCCTTAGGATTAGGACGAAGTGGATATTTTGACGCTGCAAATTCTTCATTCCCCTCTTCCTCAGTGGTGCTGACATAATCCTTAGGATTAGGACGAAGTGCATATTTTGACTTTGCAAATTCTTCATTCCCCTCTTCATTTGTGGTGCTGACATAAACCTTAGGATTAAGACGAAGTGGAAATTTTGACTCTGGAATTTTTTCGTCCCCCTCTTCATCAGTGGTGCTTGCATAATCCTTAGGATTAGGACGGAGTGGAAATTTTGACGCTGTAAAATTTTCATTTCCCTTTTCATCAGTGGTGCTAGCATAATCCTTAGGATTGGGACGAAGTGGTTGTTTTGACTCTGAAACATTATCATTCCCCTCTTCATCAGTGGTGCTCGCATAATCCTTATGATTAGGACGAATTTGATATTTTGACTCTGGAAATTTTACATCCCCCTTTTCATCAGTGGTGCTGGCATACTCCTCAGGATTAGGACAGAGTAGATATTTTGACTCTACAGATTCTTCATTACCCTTTTCATTTTTTGTTCTCACATAATCCTTAGGATTAAGCTGAAGTGGATATTCTTCATCTCCCTCTTCATCAATGGTGTCCTCATAATCCTTGGGATTAGGAGGAAGTGAAACTTTTGACTCTAGAATTTCTTCATCATGCCCTTCATCACTGTTGCTTTCACAATCCCTAAGATTAAGAGTAAGTGGTATAACTGGCGCTCGATTTATAGAAATTTCATTTTGTTGCACCTCATCAATTTTGTTCTCATCATCTTTAGGATAACGACCAAGTCGATTTTTTGACTCTCTATTCATGGTGAACGAACTCCCGTTATATTCATCACTCTAAATAGAGTTGTTGCGTGATGAAGATGTTGATGTTCTAGAAAGAAAAACTTCGCTATCAGAAGAAACCATGGCTTTCAACAAGAACACGTTGAATGATACAAATTCCTTTCCCACTTACAATATATAGCTTAAAGACTGAAAATTTCCCTCCAAAAAAATTCGCGAAAAAATTTCCCTCCAAAATTTCCCTCCAAAAAATTTCACGAAAAACTTTCCCTCCAAAATTTTCATTTCATATATTTGGTACAAATATTAATGAAAAAATGTATTTAACATTTTTTTTAATAAAATGTTTATGTTGAAATATTTGATCGATATTTATATTCAAAATATCCACAAAATATTTCTATCATGGATGCCTTCCAAACTAAAATAATGTTTTTATTTGAATGATTTAACATTGACTAGATGTAAGTATTAACTATAATATTACTATAATACCTACATGCAAATATTAACTATTTTAACTATAATGACTACATGTAAATATTTTAAATTTTAAATTTTAAACTTACGTTATATTTGTCTAAAATATATTTCAAAATTTATTACTAAACTATTGGTCTTCAAATATTTCACCATACTTTCTATTCAAAATATCCACAAAATATTCCTTTCATGCATGTCTTCGAAACTAAAATAATTTTCTTATTTGAATGGTTTAAGATTGACTACATGTAAATATTTACGAAAATAACAACATGTAAATATTAACTATTTAAACTATAATTAACTACATGTACATATTTTAGATTTTAAAATTTAATCCCATGATTTTAAACATTGATTACATGTAAATATTAACTATGATAACTAAATGTAAATATTAACTATTTTATCTATAATATTAAATATAATTAACTACATGTAAGTATTTCATATTTTAATTTTTAATCTGAGATTATATTTGAATTATTCAACATTCAGTACATGTAAATATTAAATAAAATATTAATTATGATAACTACATCCAAATAATAAGTATTTTAACTATAGTATGAACTATAATAAACTAAATGTAAATATTTTAAATTTTAAATTTTAATCCCACATTCATTAAACAGTAAACCAATCAGACAATATACGCTATTTAAAATGAATGATTGTTTCTATTCATCGCATCGCATCAAGTTTTCTGGTATTTGTTAGAGAAAATTTCTGGAGGTGTTGCGTTGGCATTGGTAACTTTGTGGAGGCATTGCATTGGCATTGGAAGCGTTGTGTCGCTATTGGTAATTTTGTGGAGGTGTTGCATTGGCATTAGTAACTTCGTGAAGGCAAGGCATTGGCATTGGAGGCATTGTGTTGCTATTCGTAATTTTGTGGAGGCGTTGTGTTGGCATTGGTGACAACAACTTTTTGCATTTCAAAGGTTAGTTTTCCTTCTATTCTGTCAATTTAAAGACGATTTTGGGGAAAATCTGTTTTTCTATAGTTTTTTTTGTGTCCAAAAACTACTTTTTACAGGTTTTTAGGTTCAAAAACCTTGATTTTTTTATATTTTTTTAGTGAAGAAAATGCAAAAAAAACTAAATTTTTTAGGGTTTTAAGAACAAAAATTTAGATTTTTTTTCTTTTTCTTTTTTAAGACTTATAGGTTCATTTAGACAGAAAAATCCATAAAACGACCATGCACATAAAAAAAAAAAATATTATAACATTTTTTATTTGTTTTTTTTTAATCATAAATATATTAGTGATTTCATTATTTAAATTTTTTTTTATTTTTTTATTTTTTTTTAATTTGAGAATTTTTTTATTTTATATTCTATTTTATTTTATTTTTTTAATTTTAAATCTTTGTTTTATTCTTTTTAATTTTAAATCTTTAATTTTTTTTTTCATCATTGTTTTGTTATCTCTCTCTCTCTCTCTCTCTCTCTTTTAATGGTATTGTGATATAGTTTTTTTTTTAAATTTATTATATTGTTATATTAAAACAAATGTTTATATATATATATATATATTTTAATTATATGATGTTTAAAAACCAAACATTATTGTGATTTAATAAATTGTTTTTTTTTTTAATATATTTTGATATTTTTAACATTTTTTTTTTTATTAATAAATAATGTTTTAATAATTATATTATATATAAAAAAAATTAAAAATCGAAATTAAAAAAAAAATTAAAAAACAAAATAAAAATTAAAAAAAAATTAAAAAAAACATTTTAAAAAAAAAAATTTAAAAATTAAATAAAAAAAAAAAAAAAAAAATCGCGCGCAGGCTTGCCCGTTGGGCACCGGGGACCGGCCGGGCGGCACCATGGGGGCGGCCCAGCCCGCCTCCCGACCCGCCCCCGTGGCGCCGCCCGACCGGCCCCCGACACCCAATGGGCGGGCCGCGCGCGTATTGATTTTAAAATTTTTTTTTTTTTATTTTTAAAATTTTTTTATTTTTTATTTTTTTAAATTTTTAAATTTTGTTTTTTTAATTTGTTTTAACAATTTTTTTTTAATTTTGGTTTTTTTTTTTTTTAATTTTTAAATTTTAATTTTTTTTTTTTTTTAATAATTTTTTTAACAAAACATTTTATAATTTTGATTTTTTTTAAAATTTTATTTTGTTCTTTATTTTTTTTTAAATAATTTGTTTTAATAAAACAATTAAAAATTCATAGAAACATTGTTATAAAAAAAAAAATAAAAAATAAAAAATAAAAAATTGTTATATAATATAATAAAAACATTGTTAAATAATAATTGTTAAAAATTTCAAAATATAACAAATATATATATATATATATATATATATATATATATATATAATTCATTAAACAACAATTATGTTTTGTTTTTAAACATTATATAATTAAAAAAAAAATACAATATAATAAATTTTAAAAAAAATCATTTGTTTTAATATAAAAATATAAATTAATTAAAAAAAACTATATAACAATACAATTAAAAAAATAAAAAATTATATAATATTATAACATTTTTTATAAATAGTTAGTAACTTTTTTGTTTTTTTTTAAATATTAAAAAAAAACTGAAGTTTGAAAATACTAGTTTATTTTTTTTAAATTATTTTATACAATTTAAACACATTTTTAAATTTTTTATAAAATGTATTCAAAACATATTATATAGATATATATACATATGATTTATAATATTTTGTTTTTAAATGAAAAATTTTATAGTTAATTTTATTGCTTTAATTTCAAACTATTTAGTTTTAGAAATAAATTTTGTTTATTAAATTTATTTTATCCGCAATATTTTTCCATTAACTAATATATATATATATATATATATATATATATATATATATATATATATCAGGAAAATGGCATCAAAAAATATTTTTGTGAATGTTTCTGCACCTAGGGCAGTAGCTCCCAAATCTACGGCAGCAGCTCCCAAATCTACAGCTGCAGCTCGACGCACTATGGATACAACTCCCAAATCTAAAGTTGCAGCTGGACACACTATGGACATTGTTGGACGCAATAAGGATATTGTTGCACACACTAATAAAAGTCAAGCAAGTGGGGCACCAGGTTCATTAAAGCTTATTTCTGATTGGAAGAACGCCGAGGAAATAGATAAAACCGATTTCTCATGGTATCTTGAAGACAGTGAAACGGAGGCTGATATACACATCTATCTGAATTGTGGTATGATTGACTTAAATGAGCCATATGATGTGATGGGTAGAGTACGAGACATATGTATGGTCCCGAATACAAACACGATTTATGTTCTTGCAAGGAAGGCTCAGAAAAGTGAAAAGGTTAGATATCGTCTATCAATCATCAAGTACGACAAAGATGAAATAACTTCAAAATTTTCTGAAGAAATAGCAAGCAACATTGCAAATAAAATTGTAAGTGTGCTTATTTTTATTTCCTCTATGCATTATTGTAAGGATGATTCAATTTTTTATAAATTATTGATCATTGACATGTTTTATTTTGTTTCATAGGATTTTGTTTCGGGTCTTTCAAACATGTTTGATGGTATTTATATGTTGGTGCCAAATGTTATGGATGTGATCAAAACTTTCCACAAAGACAAAGAAGAGGAAAGGAGATTGAAGCAAAGAGCAATAGCTCGTGACACTGCAATAGTACAAAGAGGGGATCAACCAAGAGTCACTAAGGTGGGTCAATCTAGTAAACTTAAACATGTTTCTTTTGAAGGTGTCAAACATGAAACATAAATTTATGATAGAATTAGTGAGGAGGAGATGAGAACTATTGTGCAAAAGGAGAAAATAGATCAGACACAAAAAAGAAAAATTGCCAAAGATCTCTCTCTTGTACCTCATGAAGGAGAGCTTGTTTATAAAAAAACTAATATGTTATCCAATAAGACTAGCAAATCAAATATTGGTGAACCTGTAAAGGTCATGAGTAGTAGTGAAGAACAAATTGAAAGCTCTTATGGAAGCAGAGAAATCACAACACCAGGTGCTGAGTTAGAGGATGGCATTATTAAAACAAAACAAAATTCTATTCGACAAGAGTTGAGGAAGAATAAATTAATTCTTGGTGGCCAAACATTTGAGCTTAATGTTAATCAATTTTATGGCCCAGATGAAGGACAATCTCAGTATCAAATTAGAAAGGCCCATCACCTACATGTACATAATCTGAAAACATTGTTCAAGTTCAATCCATATGCGCATGTGGTGGATTATGTGGTTCTTGTCGATCCATGTCAGGTTCTCAACAAACAAGCGTTTGACAAGACAAAATGTTTTGATTATAAATATTATGTAATTGGAGGGAACCATTCAATAGAGGCTAAGAGACAATTGATTGCAGAATATCCCAATAACTATCTTTTTCAAACAGTGAAATGCATCATTTACGCTGGCTTAACAGAAATGGAATCAAAGTTATTGGCATGGGATCATAATGCAGATAATGAGTATAGAATGAAAATGACTTTCATCCAAAGGGTTAGATTTATTCATAATGAATTCATAGAAAAATGTCGTGGGGATAAGACAGAAGTTAGTGTAGCATTTCGAAAGGAATGTTTAATGGAAACATGTTATCAAATTGATGAAAAAAAAGCAAAAGATGGAAAATTGAATACAAATCTCTTCAGAGGCACAGATAACATTTTTCAGTTGGCATTTAGAACTGGGGAGGTATGGGATTTGATTGATGAGATTTTTGATCGGTGGGAGAATATTTCCATAAAAAATCAGAAGGTTAGAGAGAGTAAGCCCATAATATGTACCAATAGTAAGGGGGGTCCTAAAATGAAGCAACCTCCAGAGGATATGACTATTACACCTTAGAGAAAAATGCAAGGTGTGAAGGATGATAAATTAGTCAAATCAGTATTAGCCCGTGTGAAATCGGGTGAATTATCAATGGAAGAAATGTGTGCAGAATTTCAAAAGTAAGCTTCTTGAATTATTTCTTTTATTATAATTTTCTTTTAAATAAAACATAATGATGTTGGTAGAATTTGTTATACATGTCAATATATTAACGTTTTTAACTTGATTTATTCAGTAAGAAATTTTTTATGAAAATACAAGAACACATGGTTAAAATGTTGAATGAAGATAGTTGGGATGATGTTGTACACAACTACCCAGAAGCAAGTTCTACATCAACACTAAAATAGTTTTATATTGCATTCAATAAGGTATGTTGATTTATAAATTTATTTTATTCATATTTTAACTATTTTTATTTTATTACTTATACATATCTATATATATATTTTTATGTCATTAAAGATGTCGAAGAAGGATGGAAATGGAGTACCAAATACTTTCAAAAGCTTTATTGAAAAAATTAAGATGGAGAACATGAGAAGGAAGCGTCTTATGAATGTTGAACTAGATCCTACTCTTAATCGTTACATTTGGAATGGGCTCGACAGTGTCCAATATCAAATAATACAAGGTGACTGTGAAGACATTCCATCACTAATACCTAAAAGGGAATATGGCCTAGTTATTGTAGATATTCCTCATGGTTTCAATTTCCCAGACATTGAATATGATAGAGAACCATATACTTATCAAGCTTTTAGTAAAGTGGTTACGGGTTTTCAAGAAGTGACAACATCACCACTTTGGTGATTTGTGACATTTCATTCAGACACACAGTTTCCAATGTTATTAACAAGCTTCAAGGGTAAAGCAAACTCAAGGATGCAATTCACATGGTAAGATTTTGAAATTGTATGTACGATTCCTCCTAAAATTTTTTATTCATGTAAAATTTAATTGAACTTTTACTATGTTATGTTACACGCAAAAGTCAAATATTGTTTCTTCCGAAGATCAGCCTATTATAAATGATTGTGAGTTCATCCATGTTGAATGTTGGACAAAAGACGATAGCTATAAGCATATTATTATGAATCGAGTAGATGGGAAGAGTCATAGTCAAGTATTGGTTTATGATGCAGTGGTAAGAAAACTAACATATGAAGATAAAGATACAAAAGGAGATATAGTTAACATTTATCAAAAAACACAAGCATTGATTAAATATCTTATAGATCTATGTTCAAATGAAGGAGAATGGGTTTTGGATTTATTCTCAGGTTCAGGGAAGTTTTAATATACAAATTTAAATTTAAATATTATCTTTTTTACTTTTTATGTCTCCATACTAATTTTCTTACTTATTATTTTTGTGCTTGATGATTAGGTACAACACTAGCATGTTGCCTACTAAAAGGAATAAATTTCATTGCCATTGAGAAAGACCCAGTTCAATGCAAATTTATTCAACAAAGAATTAACGCTCTTAAATTCCTTCCAGATGCGAAGCAAGAAGTTGGTTTGAGGAAAGGAGATTTTAATGAATCATGTGTGGCAAAAAAAGCAAAGGAACCTCAACCACCATTATATGGAATGATTGGAAATGGACACTTTGGAAGATTTGCTGACATGAAAGATCCATTAGAAGACGTCGATGATCAAAATGAATAAGAAAATGCTGCAAAAGAAGCCATCAATGTTGTTCTAGATGATGTTGAATATGTATTAGTTGATATTGTTGATGATGTTTAAGTTATGCTTGCAAACAAAACTTACTTTTTAGAACTATTAATAAGTTTTACTTGTAATGTTTAGACTTTGATATTTTATGAGAACGATCCTTTTTTTTTGCAAAAAACATGTGATTGCTATTATTTTTTGACATAAAAATTAATAAAAATGTTGTTTTCTTAGGTTTTTTTTGTTAAGATTCTCCCAAAAAATTAGTTTATTTAACATGTTTTTTTCAACAAAAACTCTGTAAAAGTGTATTTTTTGCATTGTATTTATATTGAAAAATTGTATTTTTTTGTCATATGGTTCAAAATATTGGTTTTTTAGCGACAATTTTTTGATGTGCATTGAAAAAATATTTAACAATACATAAACATGTAGAAAATATAAACTTTAGAATATTGACCCTTTCTCCATCTTTTATGTATGTGAAAAAGTGAAGATATCATTATAAGTTTTTATTTTAAAAAAATTATTTTTTTATTTTTAAAACACAAGTACATAAATGCACTTAAAAATAAACATCTCACAGAAGAAGACATTAGAAAATTTATAGTGTCAAAATCAATCCTATTAAAAAACGTTGGTGATGATACACAACCACTATTCAAAATCAACATAAAAAACACCACTTAAAAAAACAAAATTAATTAAAAAAAAAAAACAAAATGAAAAAAACTTAAAGTGCCAAAAACATGCTCAAAATTTTTTTTGTTGATTCTGCATCGCCACTTTTTCAAAATCAGGTGTTTTTCTTGATACTTCGAAAAGTAGGTACCATTGAGGCTACCTATTTCATCGGTAACATTGTTTCTTTTGGACACACGGGAAGCAGTGTTGGAAAAACTCATTTTTGGAGCGGAAAATGGCAACCAAATTCAGAAATTCCACCTGGGTTGGAAAGTAGACAGGCAGAGCTTTCCAACGAGCTATCTTGCACTCAATTTGGACTTCGGGAAGGCCCTCAAAATCAGCCTCAAATTTGTGCTATGCATAGAGATTTCAGGCACGACGCATTGGGAAATTTGGCGTATTTTTCATTCAACAGCTCAATTTTTCGCCTAGTTTTGGCCAGTTTGACTTTTTCATGTAACTATTGATGTAACTTGATGTAATTTCATGAATTTGATGTAATTTTAGCACATTTTTACTCATCCAAGTAGATTCATTCACCAAAAATTGAAATGTAACTGAATGAATCAGTTTCCTATCTTACAGAGGCAAGCTGTTTCATTGCCTATTTTCCAGTTCTTAGTTTAGATCTTGTTGAAACAGCTCCTAGAATGATGAGCTCGACCCCTAGAGGCATGGAAATGAGTTAGGATTGTCTATATCTTGTATTTTCTCAGTAATTTTCAGAGGTTGGAAATTTGGGATTGCGGGGGACTTCATTGTACATTTCATCTCTACAATTTTGGCAAAGGAATAGACCAGGGTTTCCAGCACTCTTTGGGATCCATGTGGCTCTATGTTTTGATGGTGTGTTTCTCTCTGTGGTTGTAAGTTCACAGATGTTTTATGTGTATCATTTCCCTTCTCCTTTCTTCTTAAATTAAAAAAATGAGTGATAAAGGTAGAATTCATTAGATTTCTTTGCTCTCCCTTGAGGTTTGTTTAATTTTCCATGTTTTCATCTGTTTGAAGAGGATTATTGAAAGATTCTTGCCCTCTTCAGGTCCTCACCGGTCTGAGCTATTCATTCATTCAATCCAAAGCATCAAAACAATTGCCTTCCTTGCCCCATTCAGAACTCTACAAAAACTAAGCCTCATCCCCGGACCCAAAACTGCTTTTCCCTTTGATTCCAACAAAACCCCCAGAATCAAAATCAAACTCTTGTACTTATATACCTAGCCTAAAATCAGCCTTTATTTCAAATCATCTCAATCCTTATAGATTGTCTTTGCTGAGATTGACCCGGAGAGATTCCTCTCCTGATCTGGTAGGGCTAGCTACCAGATTAAGCGTGGTTTGATGTTACCCTGAACTCTGCCTTCCTTCAACCTGAGGTAGATTTAGGCAATAACATAGTGGTGACTCCACTAGGGAAGAAATTTTTTTTGTTTGCTAGATAAACTACAGATGGAGCCTGAAGTTAGCCAAGTAGCCTTCGAAATGCTCTTGCTTTGCTTTAGCGAAAGTAGATGAATGCTGCTTTAGTCAATT
This sequence comes from Pinus albicaulis, assembly GCA_034641835.2. Taxonomy (NCBI): domain Eukaryota; kingdom Viridiplantae; phylum Streptophyta; class Pinopsida; order Pinales; family Pinaceae; genus Pinus; species Pinus albicaulis. The sequence continues at coordinate 160,578,747 of CM076579.1, read as the reverse complement.
TCCGGTCTAGTTTATGAACTGAACATCTGGTTTCCTTAGGAAAATGTAATCAAGTTCAGATCTAATTGTTGATTGTGGACAACGATCAGACATCAAAAGGCTGAAATCATTCACCTCGCGACTCTAAATCAGTTTCGAGATCAGATCCAAGGATTCCATTGGAGGATGAACCTGACCAGCAGAGACATGAGAGAAAAATATGGAAAGATCAGGTATTCAAGTTGGAATTTCATCCAAGACATTTTGTTCTTTGTCATAAATTATTTCTTCTCTTTTCCCGACAATGTCAAGAAGGCTTTGCAAAGTATATTGTATTTGAGAAAAGATCCTCGGCCTGCAGTTGACTCTTTCCCTTTGAATATTGTTGATGCCAAATATTTTCATGCTTTTGAGCTGGATCAAGACCTTTCTTCTGAATCTTGTGATGATCGTCTTCAAAATGATGAACCTCAAGAGACCAAGACTGATTCTATACCTTCTGTACATACCCCTATACCTTGTAAAATTCCAGATCGATACAAGCCTCTAATTTTACCTCCGATATCCCATGCTTTCCCTATCAATTATTACCTTTACTTGTCGAGGTTTGATGGTGAATGTGAAAACATCACTGCTAAGAGACATGTTCTTAATTTTGAGTCTTTTCTTGACCTTTTTGAAGTTGTTGAAGAGGATGTCAATATTAGGCTTTTTTCTCTTTATTTTCAAGGCAAAGTCAAGAGTTGGTTCAAAACCCTGCCTGATGTGAGCATCTCAGATTTCCAGCAATTCGTCCAAGTTTTCCTCGACACGTGGGTGATCAGACAGAACCCTTTCTTGATTATAGAAGAGTATAACCAGCTGAAAATACTACCAGGGGAGACAGTACAACAGTTCTCTACCAGATTTAACAAAGTATATTTTTCGATGCCAGTTGATATAAGACCTCCTCCTAGATCTGCTCTCTGTCACTACCCAGGTGCCTTTGATTCGGAAATGGAGTTTCAATTGAGAGAAAGTAATCTTGAAATACTTGAAGAGATGCAGAACAGTGCAGTAGATGTAGAGGCTCATTTACAGATCCAAAGGGCAAGGTTGAAAGAAGAAGAGATGAAAAACATAGATCCGGAGAAATCGACATCTCTAGAGGTAAGGCTTGACATTTTGGTAAGTGTAGTGGAAGAGATGATGCAAAATATCACCACAAGGAATGCGTATAATGTTCAAGCCCAGGGCTCGCTGATTGAAGAAGAACAAGTTGTTGATCCAAAACATTTTGTTTCTTATCCCAGTTGTCATAGATCTGATAATGATTGTTTTGTAGATCACACTACAAGAAAAAAGCACATTGGTGAGGGGAAAAAATGGTCACCATAAGCTCATTGGTGAGGGTCAAAAGAGCCTTCGTCACCAAAAACTGAACGTCACCAAAGGTGGCGTCGCCGAAAGTATAGGTGTTGTGGTGACATTCAAGGTCCGTCACCAATAATGATTTATAGTGACGAATATTGACCGTCACCATTTCATATGAGCACCAAAGACATTTTCAATCACACTTTTGGTGAGGGTCATTAAAGGCCCATCACTAATTGTCTCTTTGGTGACACTTCTAATGACGAACTTTTAATGACCCTCACCAATTCTCTTTTTGTTACTTTTGGTGACGGTCAAAAAATGTTCGTCATCATTGATCACTAAAAACCGTCACTGTAAGTGTATATAGTGATGGTCCTTTATGGTCCGTCACCAAAGACATTTCACTTTTGGTGAGGGTCGTTAAAGGCCCATCACTAATTCTCTCTTTGGTGACACTTCTAGTGACGAACTTTTAATGACCCTCACCAATGTTCTTTTTGTTACTTTTGGTGACGATCAAAAAATGTCCGTCATCATTGATCATTCCAATGAGTTTTTGATGACGTTATGTGCCTATTAATATATTTTTTTGTCAAAAGATAACAATTTAATACCATTATTGTGGAGAATTTTTTATAATATGTCCAAGGCCATAGTGGTTAGGGTTAGTCAATTTTTTAAGAAGTAATAAGCATGTATCATTTCCCTCAAGTAATGACTAGTCGAATAGAGATTTCCTATGAGTCAACACATGATTCATATATATTAAGTTTATTATCTATAAAATTCGATTTAGATAAAGTTCTGCTATTGTGTGTAGGAAATATATTATTTAATACATAATCGAGCTCTGAGAATTCTATTAATGAGAAAGACCTAACAATCCTCAACAATCTGGGCACACCTTAAATTAATGCTTTGGCACACACTAACATTTCTTAGCACCCCACATGTCTTGGAACATCATTGTACCTAGAACATCTTGTGATGACACCGACGCCCAAGCACATGGTGGCATGTGCTAGCACAACATGGAACTCTCCTAGCATGTGTTGGCATGCTGCATATAGTCCCTAGCATGCCCTGGAACACCTTGAATGCATTGACATATATTAGCACTTGGCACACAATGCCACTTGGCATGTATTGGGACCTATTATTAGTGTGCCTAGCATGCCCCTTTTCAAAAAGATAAAGTCATGACTTATTAACCCTCTTATTGGTTCTTCCTTTTGTTTCCTTGACACATATTGACATACCCTAGCACTCTGCGCCACATCCTTAACACCTAGTATGTATTGGCATATCTTGGCACTATTAATTGGCACATGATATAATTAGCACACCCTGGAACTCCCAAACACACTTTGGGAATTCTTAACATGCCTATATTCCCTAGCATGCCTTACCAATGCTTAGCATACCTTGTCACTCCCTCCTTGGCATGAAAACTAACACTGACCATTAACACTAGTCTCTGGCAGTACACGTTCCTCATATTCATTAACTTCCATGAATTTTTACCTAGTGCTCCCTTAATGTTTTTTCCCAGTACTCCTTAACACTCATCAACATTCATTATCACTCTCTAGCACACCTTAGCACTCTTCAGCATTCCCTTCCACTTCATAACATGCATAACACTAGTCCCTGACACATATTGGCACTTGGCACGTGTTGGTGCTTGGAAAGTCTTAGCATGTATGGAATATGTTGAGATGCCTTGGTATGATTTAGCATGGTTTAATATTAAATTTATTTGTGATGATCAATTGTTGGAAAGTAGATGAGAAGCAACAAAGGAATATTTGGCACTTAGAATGCACTAAGACTTTGCACTTGGCACCTATTGCCGCCTAGTGTTAGTGTGCCTAGCATGCCACTCCTAGAAAAGGTAAACTGATGACTTATTAACCCTCTTATATGTTCATTTCCTTGTAGTTTAACTTTTTTCTCCCTTTTTTTGTCTTGACAGTCCCTGACACGCATTGACACACCCTTGCACATCTTGGCATGCCTTATCACTTGGCACATCTTAGCATGTTTGACATGTATTCCCACTATCTGGCACATTAAGGGGGTGAAGAGAGTTGCAATCCTAAAGTAGGTCGAGTACGAGGGCCGAGTAAGGGTTGCTAAAGGGAGGTCATGATCATCCTCTAAGAGCAATATCATCATGTGAGGGTTCAGAAGAATGTTGCATACCCTAATGGTCGGTTTGCGCTAGGAAGTAGGATGGCATATTGTTGGTTCTCTTCTATCAGATCAAGCTTAAGAGAGGTTTCTCATGAGAATATGGGCATGTGATTTCAATGGTGTCATTGTGTGAAGGCCACATCAAATTTTGAAATGTTGAAATTTGCAACAAGAAACAGTGAGATTGGAAACCAGAAAGGACAAAAAAAAATGCACCCACACTGGTGAGGAATTTTGATGCACCAAGAGTGAGGAATGTGGGGTGTCTAATTTATTTTTACCTTAAATAAATTGGACAATAAATTGTAATTTCATCTCATAACAACTTGTGTCAGTTAATTAAGTCATGATGACCAAGTTAGCTCAAGAAATTCGAGTTGAGGGTCTAATATGAGGCATCTAGAGGGATTCTAATATTTTTTGGGTCCAGTTGAAGTTGATGCATTAGTGGGTTGCAGGTGTAATTAACTCAATTAAATGAGTTAAAATCAATTTAACTAGTTCTAACTGAGTGATGAGCTAGTGAGAGGTCCAGTGAATTAAATTAGATTTAATTCATAATGAGTGATCAATCAAATAACTGATAATTCGCTATTAATAGTTGCATGCATGTCAGTTTCAAGGAATACCCAGTTGAGACAGAGGTTAAAGGGAACATAACTATCAGTTGTATTCAGAGAAAATTTCCCATGTGAAATTATAAAGTCATTGGGATGCCATGATGGATTGCACAATCAAGGAAGAATGATTTTCCTAATTAATAAGGAGTTAATTCCCTAGGAATTGCATGAGCAAGGCAAGCTAAAGTAAGGATGAGAATTGGCTAAGTACTAGACCGAGTTTGCCTAGATCAACAGGAGACAATTGATAGAGTGCTGGAGAATCTCATGAGAGATTAAGCATTGTATTGTTTCATGATTCCTTTACTTAATACACAATAGAGATAGAGGGGTTTTGATTAGTTGCTTTCCCCAAATACATCATGTTGTTGTGTGATTAATAATTTATTTCTCTTACTTATATGTGATTGTGCGATCGATTTTTGTTTCCGTAAATTGTAGGAAGGATTCAATATCTTGTTTTAGAAGATTACAGGATCAGATTGACTCTTGTTGGTTAGATTTTCTACATGGTATCAGAGCAGGAATTTTTTGGGCAGCGAGTTTGTAGAGAATATCTGAAGATTTTGGTGTAAAATTTTTGAAAACAAATAGAATATTTGGATTCCTTGCAAAAATCTACCCAAATGGAAAAAAAAATCGGTCAAATCAGAGCTCGGATGAGGGAGATATCATCGATTTAAAATCAACTCTTTTTTAGAAACTTCTTGTAACTTCGAGACAATTACACTGTGCGCTTGTCAAAAACCTATATGCACTTGAGTTACTAGATGCATGCAAAGCTTTGAGGACAAAGGCAGAAGTCAGAGACTTGGTGGTTTAGAGGGAGCATAAATTACCTCTCAACATGCATCCTCATGAGAAGCAGTCTCAGAAGGTTGTGGAGTAGTTGCCACAATTGGAGAAGCAGAGAGGAGACCAAGTGGAAGTGTCCACTCAAGCATAGACCTCCATGAGTGGGAGATTTCGAGCCAGATGGGAAGAGGGAGCAGCCATACCTCGAGGTGTACGGTGGGGTTATTTGTAGACATAATCCCAAGATAAGAAATTTGGGCAAGGTCCATTGAGATGGTGTGTCTCATGGATCAAACCTGGCTACGAGGAGCCCACAATACAACAATAGTAGGAAGGATCAGTTAGATTGATGTAGTCAGATGTCAGCAAGACAAAAATCAGAGTGATAGATGTCAAATACTAGAGCACAAATAGAGTTAGCAATAGTTCAAAGGGCACGGATGCAGATGTCAGTAGCAGTGCAGAGAATCCAGTACTAGACAGGTGTAGTAGCTAGCAGCAGTCAGAAGACTCTGATGACAGATGCATTATACTGATTCAGTTGTTCAGAGGCTATTCAGTTTCAGGATTTGCAGGTGCAAACAACACTAGAGAAGTGTAGCATGCAGAACATTCCAAAGGTACCAGATGGGGATAGATTGAAATATTCCTTTCTTTTTTAGAGGGAGTGTTGAAATTTGCAACAAGAAACAGTGAAATTGGCGACTAGAAAGGACAAAAAAAAATTCATGCACAATGGTGAGGAATTTTGATGTACCAGGAGTGAGGAATGTGAGGCGTCTAATTTATTTTTCCCTTAAATAAATTGGACAATAAATTGTAATTTCGTCTCATAACAACTTGTGTCAGTTAACTAAGTCATGATGATTGAGTTAGCTCAAGAAATTCGATTTAAGGTGATCAAGGTGGATATTGGTGGCCACTCGCCTATTCCACTTGGGCCCTTACCATTGTCTCTTTCAGTTTTTCAGTTTCCTTAATTGTAGCACAATTTACTATTTTTGTTTGTTTTTCAGGTCCTGAACTTTCGAAGCCATTTTGAGGCCCCAAACAATGATTTTTGGGCATGAAAGGTTTGGTGATTTCATAGAAATCATATTAGTAGTTGTAGTCCTCTGAGAGATCTTTCTAACGAGGTATCATGTGCGTCAAACGAAGATCATATGACCAAGTTACGACCTTGAGAAGTTGGCTGCCCAACTAACCCCAACGGGGCCCACAAACTCTTGGTGTTACATCTCCTCAGGATAGGGTTTTGGTTGTTTAGGGTTTTCTCTTATTTTAAATAATAAAAAGACCCTTGATCCTTATTGTAACACAGTTCAGAGGAACACAACTATCAATTTTATTTATAGAAAATTTCCCATGTGCAATTATAAAGTCATTGGGATGCCATGATGGATTGCACAATCAAGGAAGGTTGATTTTCCTAATTAATATGGAGATAATTCCATAGGAATTGTGTGAGCAAGGCAGGCTAAAGGAAGGCTGAGAATTGGCTAGGTACTAGACCGATTTTTCCTAGATCAGCAGGAGACAATTGGAAGAGTGCTGGAGAATCTCAAGAGAGATTAAGCATTGTGTTGTTTCATGATTCCTTGACTTAATACAAAATAGAGATAGAGGGTTTTGAGTAGTTGCTTCCCCAGATACATCTTGTGTTGTGTGATTGATAACTTTTTTCTCTTACTTATATGTGATTGTGCGATTGTGTTTTGTTTACACAAATTGTAGGAAGGATTCAGTATATTGTTTTAGTACATGATTACAAGATCAAATTGAATCTCGTTGGTTAGATTTTCTACATGAAATAGAAGAGAGGGTTGAAACCATATTTCCTTGTGGTTGTTAGTATGCCGTAAGGTCTGTGATAAAGACCAACATAAATGGAGGAGGGCTTGCACTGTAATTTAGAGCCATAACAGAAGTTGACGCAAGTGTAATATTGACTGAGTTAACCCTAGTTGAGGGTCGACATTGAGATCTGAAGTTCATGTCAAGATTCAGTCAAAGAAATGCCCAGAATCTGTGGATCCATATGAGCTAGGTTGAGTCTCTTATGGAGGCAAGAGTCGTGTTTTTTCTATGTGTGGATAGGGTTTGTTCTACAACAATTAGAAGTACATAAATATAATGCCCTAGTTAGGATAGTTTCCTAGCATGTTTAGTTCATAAGGTATGACCTTAAGACTGTGACAAATTTGCGTAGAAGAAGATGGGTTGTGACCCTTAGAGCGAGTTTTATTTCTGCAATAAAGACCGCAGATCTGGAAGATGGTTTGAAGATTCAGTATGTGTGGAGACAACATATCCAAAGGAGGGTGGAACTTGAGCAGAAGATTGAGCATGCAGAAGAAATGTGCCATATGAAGAATGGATTGACATGCAGAGGAGTTGATTTTGGTGGACTTTCCATAAAGTTTTAGATAAAGATCTGAAGAAACCTATAAAAAATTAGTAAATGGACTGTTAGTGGCTGATTTTTTACCCTAGTTTAGTCATCTACAGATTGTTAGAAGTATGATAAGAGGAGTAGTTCATATTTGTTCATAGATTGGACAACAAAGATATAATTGTCAATACACAAGAACAATGATCTTGAGAGGACTCAAACCATTGTTAGGTGGTAGATTTGAAGAGCCCTAGATGAAGACAATATTGTGGGCCTTAGATCAGTAAAAATAATTGACTGTGGTTGGGTAGATTGATGGTAGGCCAAGTATAGTTGGAGGGTTGTTAGGTTACTGTCAAAGAAGAGCCCTGATTCTTGTTATGGTGAAGGACAAAAAAATTGGTAGAAGGGAAGGTGTATAGGGCCTAAGGATGTGCAGACTTTGAAGGACTAAAGTAACAGTCAAGTGGGCCAACCAACTAGCCCTAGCTCACTATATTGTAGAGGATTGATTCAGTGAGAAGAAGGGCAACCTCCATAGCCTTGGACTTCTCATCTTGGAGCTGTAGTATGGCAAAAGTGGGCATGCCAGAGAGTTTTTCACAAATGGAATTGTGAACAACTTGTTACCACTCAAACGAGTAGTGGATCTAAAAGGGGTTCCTAAGAGGGCAACTGTTAGGACAAGGGAAACGATGGAGGCTTAGCCCATTGTCACCACAGCTAAGGCTCCTTGCTCTTCATGGACTTTCACCGATGGGTGGAGTCCCGGTAGTTTAGGAAGTCACTTGTAGAGTATAGGTCAATGAATAGGTGGGAAGTGACCCTCAAAACCCTTTCCCTAAGATAAAATAAAGAGTGGGACTTGCTTTCCTTTTAAGCAAGGGAATTACCTTCTAGGGAGAGAGGAGGGGGATTGAAGGGTTGAGGGAGAAGAATAAGACTTATGAAGGAAGTTCTCAATCCCTAAAATCCTTGGGGAACTTGGATTCCCAAATGGTCCTTGATGAAAGGCCTTTGACACCAAATGGGACCACATAGGGCCAAGTGGACCCAGCCCAGGTTCAGGGATGGAATTTAGTAACCAATGATGTTCCTATCCTAGACAAGGTGATGGGAAAGGATCAGACAAGTGTTTTTACTTTGATAGGTCAAATTGATCCTACTAGGTTCTATCCTTGGGAACACCTAGGAAAAACTTGATCCTAGAGCTAGGGCTTGAGGTATCTGGAGATTCCACCGTCAGAATTGGCCCAAGTTCGGAGGAGAATGAGGGCACCCAACAACGCAACTGCCTCTAGGAGATAGAAGTTTTCCTCTAGCTAGATTCCTGGGAAATTGTTGCCCTAGGTGACCTAATGGGGCTAGACCTAGGGAATGTGAAAATTTCTTAATCTAAGAAACCCTATTGCAGTATCTTGATTTACTTCTCCTACTTGAATTAAGTTACAAGTTAATTTCTAAAATATTCAATAACTTAGTGAAGTAAATAGTAAATACAACTAGCAACCTACACATACAGATCAAATACTGAATAACATGCTCATAGACAAAGTGACACACGATTTTTCTGGAAAACTATCCCTAGAAAAAACCAAATGTGGGAAAACCGGTGCAGCTAGCTCTGGAGGGTTTTCATTATTATGTCGAATCTAAGTACAACAATCCTGGGCACCAAATTTGCTTCACCCAACATAGAAATAAAAATGGCAATAATACGCTACTCTGAATCCCTTTATGTCCGCCTCTGCACTGCTCAGTAAGGGCCTGCGTCACACCTGAAGGGCTTACATTGCCCTTGCGCTGCCTTGACTAGGCCTGCGTCAGCCCTGCGTGGCTCTTGCTGCCTTTGCGCTGCCCCTGCTAACAAATAAATAAATAAATGTAAAGCAATGGCTAACAAATACTATAAATTAATAAATAAAGAAGACATGGCAACAAGCAACAATACTTACAAAATTGTTACATTTAGACGCAAATAATAAGCAACTATTATGCGCAAACAGAGACAAATGAAACTATCATCTTAACCCCTAACCCCTTAAACACTAATGTTGAGGAGGTAAATCCCCTCTGCGGACAGAGGCGATCCCTACTAGCCCAGCAGGGGTCTAGCAACAATCAAAAAATGTTACGACGCAAGCTCCTAGTTACGAATGAAAAGACTAAAGATGGAAGCCTACCTGGAATCCAATGCTATGATCTGAAGAAGAAAGCGTTCCCGTTCCTCAGCCTCGGCAGATCACGATCCCCCCACGATCTCCGCAGATGGACACCTGCACATGCAAGAAACAAACAGATACAAGCATAAAATCCGGCATACGTAACTAAATATCAGTCAGAAAGGATATTACTCATATTAACATAATGGAAAACAGAGTGGAACCATAATCGTAATCATTCATTAAATAACAATCGAAGAAAGATTACAACCAACGTTCTGACGTCGCGATCTCCTTCGGATGGGTCTCTAGTCGTTCACGTCTCGCAAAGCTCGCCATGGAAAGGGAAAACCTCTCGTGAGTCTCTCGATGATAGTCTCCTTACTTGAGTCGGCCTTAAGGGAAGAAAGAGGGCTCTTACAGCACAAAGGCTCTTGGGAATATGGAGATTCAAAGCTTAGGCACTTCAAGACTAGCTTGCCATGGAATTGAGCAGGCTTTTATAGATGGGAAAGGAGGGAGTTGGGATCCCTATTATTGTAGGATTGGCCCTATCAACAAGGAAGGTTCCATGGGAGGTGGCAAACCACTTCCCTTCCATAGAACTCCCACAGCCAAACCTCCCAACTCAAGATAGGCAATGGTTTCTGAGTTTGTTGAAACACAACTTCCGCCATCTTTATTTAAAAAACACTCCTTAAATTGGCTGGCGCGACTACTGCTCTGGGACAGAGCGCCAGTTGGCACGACCTCTTTGCAGGATTTCCCCCATTGGCGCGAGTTCTGAACTGTCTGCCCGTGCCAATGCAAAAGGAGGTGTTTTTATGATGTTTTGCAAGGAGATGTCTTCAGGGCAATTGAAGCTCATGTTTAGAGGAATGCATTGATGATGATTTCAAGGCATGACAATGTTCACAAGTCACAAAATGGGTCCTCCATTGTGCGAGACGGGGAATGGTAGGGACGGTGACAAATTACTGTGTAACAACTAATTCCCAACCCCTAACCCATTTAACCCCCTAAACCTCTAAACCCCTAACCCATTTAACCCCTAAACCATAAACCTCTAAACCCTTAACCCTTAACCCTTAACCCCTAACCCATTTAACCCCCTAAACCCTAAACCTATAAACCCTTAACCCCTAACCCCTTAAACCCTAATTCCCGACCCCTAACCCATCTACCCCCCTAAAACCTAACCCCATTAGCCCTTAAATTCTAACCCATTAGCCCTTAAATCCTAACCCCTAAAATCCTTAACTGCTAAATCCCCTAACCCATTTAACCCCCTAAACCATAAACCTCTAGATGCATAATATTAACCCCTTAACCTCTAAATGCATAATATTCCCTCAACCCCTAACTCATTTAACAACTAACTCATTATTCCTCATTACTGAGATCACCGAGCATCATCATAGCATTGAGCACCATAACTAAGATAACCGAGCATATTCATTGAATTGAGTATCATAACATAGCACTGATTCCATGGTAGATCTGTTTGAAACCGAGGCATTGTTTTGCTACAACATCATATCATGGAAGTTACCCGATTCATAACATAAATGGTTACCAAAATTCCGTAATATGTTCGAGACCTTATCCTCCAACACCGAACCCGTGATCATGATCCGAACTGTATCTGTGCCCTGAAACTTCAGAGATTTCCAAACTTCTATGGTAGAAATGAAAATTATACCCTTGTATATATAGTTGTTTGCCATAGTTATTGAGCCGACATGACAGTGTGAAGTGTTTTGTCTTGATTTGAGCCGACTTGAAGTTTGATTGAAGCCGACTTAAGGATGCAACTTTGATGACTTGTATCACTTGAGATGAGGGTTGTATTTGAAGTAGATTTTGAGGATGATGACCTTGAAGAAGATGACTTGATGGAGGATCCTTTTGACAACCTAATGTTACATGATTTAAAAGCCCAAAAATTGGATCAATTTAAATTTGTAACAACTAACCTAGACGTCCACAATTGGGACCTTAATCTAAATACGACCCAAGCATGAAACCCATGCTTTAATAAGTTGAATAATAATAAGTTATTTTGACAAATACATTAATAATGAAGACCGAACCTAGTTACATTCTTCAAAATTATGACTCCTAGATCATAATTAAGCATAACCATATTGAAACCTCATCGAGAACATGTTTTGGCATTAAAGAATTAAATTTGGTGATAGTGTGGGTTTTCTTTAAAATAGATAAATTGAATTGACATCAAGCATAACCATATTGAAACCTTGTCGTGAACATGTTTTGGCAATAAAGAATTGAATTTGGTGATAGTGTGGGTTTTCTTTAAAATAGATAAATTGAATTGACATCAAGCATAACCATATTGAAACCTCGTCGTGAACATGTTTTGGCAATAAAGAATTGAATTTGGTCATATAATAAGATTTAGAATTGTTTCTGATTGACTAAAAGCTTATTTTCCTTGTACACAAGGAAATAAGTTAACTAAGCAATAAAAAAAATATATTGCAATAGTGAAAGTCCACCCCTTAATGGCCTACGAATGAATCATTTCAAATAATTTAATTTTACAAATAAAATTATTGAATTAGCTCTCACTCTATTTTGATTATAGAATACAATAAAAACAATTACTAAAAAATGATGCATGGAAGGAGAGGAGATTTCCACAATAAAATTTGGTGTCAAGCAATTGCTTACTATTGAATAAAATACAGTGTTCATTGATTATCTAATTGTCTTTGAATTGGTCTTTGTGTTGGAGTTTGTTTAATTGCGAGGCGGTTGAAACACCATTCTGCGTATAATTGTGAATAAAATTGCCGTGTAATCTCCGCATGCCTCTTTGTCCATTGTTGATCGTAGATTTCTCTTGGATTATTAGAATAGGCTCTATTGAAGTAGATCCCAGGAAGAAGCCATAGTCGGATGTAATTAGTCCTCGTAACAAACTTACATTGTACCCATACTGTCTCTGAGAATGAATTCGTAAAGATGTTTGCCGCAAGCCCTGGTTGTGAAAACCCCGCTTACAGAGAAATAAGTTTGTTTTATTGTGAATTGAGAGTGTTGTCCAAGAGTCGAACCTGAGTTTAGTGAATCGGAGTGAATAGGAAGAAGGGTGTTAACCCTGGTTCAACCTACAATCACCTACTGTTCAAAAGCCGGAAGCAGTTTGATCGCACCGCCTTTGTGGGGTAAGCTGTATTTCCAATTCGAACGCGATCTATGCCATAGGCTGACACGTGACCTTAAGTGGTTTGGAGATACCGCCCTCATCGCGTGCCATCGCGCGTTAACTATCGACTGTGGACTCAGCCCGATATTGACGTATGCCGTCCGATCGGAGGCTGGCTCATCGAACAGTGATCGCTCTCAAAAGAGCTCGGAGGATAATCTAAGGTATGGCGTGTGTATTTAATTGAACCCGTCGATTGTGTATGTGGGCCCGGGACCTAAGGCGTGCCAAAGTGTTTCATTGTAAGAGTTGTTGGGTATTAATATAAGCATAAAATATATTAACGTGTATTATCGAATTAATACATTAAAATTCCCGATGGTTGGACTTAGGATTGTCGTGGGTTATGTTGCGGAGTCACAAGACGTTGGGCATAATACCAAAAAGGACTTATGTTATGACTTAATTGTCTTTCATATGATTTATATGAGCATAATTTAGAATACAAGGACAACATATATATGTGTGTGTGTGTGTGTGTGTGTGTGAAGGATCATAGTCCAAGTTGTTTAAAGTATTTATTTTTCAATTTCTCTAAAATTGATAAATAAAATTATAAAAGAGTTGAGAAATGAACTGAGTTAATTCAAGAGAAATGCTGACAGAGCTACATTAGAGGCCAGCTCTCCTTGGGGGTTAGACTTTCAATTTTGTTGCTATCATATATTCACAGATGTATTTGCGTTATGCCCAGGGTGATCCACATTTTTCTTTGATGTACCATTTCAAATAGATCCATAATTCCTTGCTATGTCCTTTTCAAAAGGATCCACAATTCTTGTAGAGATGACCGCATTACCTTTTTGGAGATGACCACTAATCTTACCTTCCTTTATCCGTAGATCAATGGTATATATACAGACAATCTTACTTCTTAAGGGCTGACCACTAATTATGCTGGTAGGTCGACTTATCATTCGACTAGAGGCCGACTTCATAGTTTAACTTGTAGCATGTTGGAGGACTGAATGAGACCACTCATTCACGGTTTCAAGAACTAGGTCTTGGAGCATTTCGATGCTTCATATACATATGACACATATTACATTTGAATCTAGAAGATAAAAACCTAGATGGACATCAAGAAGAAGTCCACTAACCTATAATAAACTCTTCTCATGAAACCCATGAAGCAAGTACAAAATACATTTTATTATCTTTGTCTTCTACTTTACATAATTACATAGTCAACATGAAGACTGACCTAGTTACACTTTTCAACAGGAACTACCTAGCATACCTTGTCACTCCCTCCTTAGCACACCTAGAACTCACCGACACTCCTTGATACTCATTCTTATTCATTCATTTCCATGCATTTGAAACTAGTGCTCCCTTGTGTTTCCCTAGCACTCCCAAACACTTCATGGCATGCATTGACACACCCTAACACCCGACACATCTTGGCATGTTTCCCTGGACTCTAGCATGCCTAAGTAATGCCTAAAATACATTTTCACTCCCTCCTTAACACACCTGGAACTCACTGACACTTCCTGTCACAAGCTGTTATTCATTCATTTCCATGCATTAATTTGTCCTAGTTCTCCCTTTTGTCTCCCTAACAGTTCCTAGCATGCGTTGGCACACCTTGGAACCTAGCTATTGGGTTTATGTATTACACTAACATGCCAACTCAATTATGTGCCTTACCCCTTCGAATAGACTCCAATAGTAACCAAAGGATCGTGGCTTAGGAGTCTTCAATGCCTAAAAAAATGCTCGACACAATACTCAAGAATTTGTTGTTATTCACTAAAGAAGGAGGCTAGTTGTGTTTGTGTCCCTTCCTTTAACAAATATTCCCATCGACCATGTGACATGACCTATTATCACCACATTAAGAATAGTTTGACTAGGTGGCAAAAGGGCCAAGGGGCTCCTTACTCATGTTGCAAGGGGAAACACCCTATAATTCTAGTAGTTGCTATATATACCCCCCTTTTATCTAAATCCTTTGCACTTGAATTATAATCTATAAGGGCAGGTTCATAGAAATTAGTGTGCTATCATACCATGAGAAAGTTTATGAAGGCTCTTTAACATAAAATAAGATTTCGTTGCATTTCTGTCACAAAAAGCAAAACACTTCAACATGAACAACAATCAAATAAAAATTAAACTTTGTGGCCTATGGAAGATGTTTTGCTAACAAGATTGCATTCCATATAATACCAACAAGGGTCACTAGCAACACAAATATGTTGCCTAGGGCCATGTAGATTTGACTAAGGAACAAAACTAGAACACACGTTTTAGGGTTTTTAACTCATCTATAGTGGGAGAACCATGAATTCTAAACTCTCAAGTATATTAATATTCTATTTACAAGTATACTCCCTATCATTAGTGATTATACAAAAAGAGTCTCTATGGCCTTACCATCGACTTTCATAGGGTTCACCACAAGGAGACGTAGGTTTTTTTTTGACAAAATATTTTGTTCAAATAACCATCAAGATAAGGTTAAAATAAAGCCACGTGGAATATATATTAGGCTCATGTTTCATGAAAATTATAGAACAACCCCATTTTCAATATCACCACCAATATTTAGATGATTGAGTTATTAACATAAAAATGAGATCAATTGAATCAATTTATAAACTTGTTACAAGATAATATTATTAGGGTTAGCTGACATCTATGTAAGCTTGAACCACTACCATGGAAACTAAACCCTTAAATGATAATTTAGGTACACAAGAACATTTATTTGGAATTAACAATGTCAATGATATTAGTTGAAATAAAGTGATATTAGTTTATCCAAAATTAAGTGAAAGTTAGGATGGAAACTGATTTCTCCAAAATTCTAATGGAAAGTGATAATATGAACAAAATTCCAATAAACTTTTCAAGAGAGTCTCCAAATTAAATTAAATAAAAACAAAACCTAAAACCTACTAAATAAATGGAATGTATCTCATAACTCTATAGAGATAAAAATTTTCAAAACAAAACCTAAAACCTACTAAATAAATAAAAAGTATCTCATAACTCTATCGAGATAAAATTTTTCAAAACAAAACCTAAAACCTACTAAATAAATAGAAAGTATCTAATAAACTTTTTCAATTTGTATGGAACATATTTATTTCCCATAATAAAATTCATTTTCTTCCATAATTTTTAAGAAAAACTTAATTAAATTCAGTATTACATTATTGGAATGATGAATTTTTTCTATATATTTTATGGATTCATTATCGGGCCAACATTGTTTCGGATAACCCAACCTAAAACGCTTAGTAACTAATACCTCAGGATCACACCAAAAACCCAAGTGACCGAGGGAAAAGACAAATTGCTTAAATCTTCATCTCAATTCGGTCATTCTAAATTCCATCCTGAGAAAAACCCCGTCCCTGGAAAAATGTCGACAGACGTTCCTCTACTCGCAAGAGACTGGTGTGGCAAAATGTCAACAGACGTTCCTCTACTCGCAAGAGACTGGTGTGGCAAAATGTCGACAGACGTTCCTCTACTCGCAAGAGACTGGTGTGTGGCAACTACTCATAGGGGTTCTGTCGCTATAATGCATCCAACAACACTGGCTACTCGTCCAAGGTTGAGCCATCGGCTTTGGCACGGGCTTTTCTGGTAAAGTCCCACAATTATTCTTTATTAAGGGGGTCGGGGCAATAAATGGTAAAGCGAAACTTCTTCGGTTGGTCGTCATGAATTTTCATCACCAGAGCTTGGCATCATCAAGCGAAGACTTATCATTGTTATCTTCAATGGATCCCTTGCTTCTCATCTCGAATCTTCCTTACAGTGTTCTCAAAGTACCCCACATGCACCTGAAGGTGCCCTCCTTTTCGCCGCACTCAAGCATGATTGTCTTCTCCCTCGTCTTGGCCACCTATTTCTTCGTTGTCTCCGGCTTCGTCTACAATGTCATCGTCAAGCCACCGGGCTTTGGCAGCGCACAGGATCCTGTCACAGGAACATAAAACCGGTGGTCTTCCTCTCCGGAAGAGTGAACGGGCAATATATTATCGAAGGGATCTCATCGGGGTTTATGTTCTTGCTTGGTGTGGTGGGAATAATTTTGCTGGACATGCCCCTGGACAAACTCGCGAGGATCAAGGTCTCTTTTGTGGTGGCCGGGCGAGGATCAAGGTCTCTTTTGCGGTGGCCGGGGTTTCTTCTTTGGCGATCGCTTTTATCACGAGTAAGCTATTCGTTCGCATCAAAATTCCATCTTATTTCAGTTAATCGGGGTTATAAATAGTGAATCTAGACGTTTTAGGTCCATTGCTAGTTTAGTACAACCAAAAAAAACGATTTGTCAATGGCCAAAGCCATGAGTAGTACTACCTCCAAAGTAATCTGTCTGTGATAAAAACCACTCTGACACCAAACATCAAAACTGTTCTGTCTGCACAACTTAGAAGGAGAACTGATATATATACCGATCTGTTCAAAATAAGTCCAATCTGGCAGTAAATAAAAATCAACAGCTGACCTTCGTGACCTAAATATTTACAGAGAAAGTCAAAAATCTGAAAAACTGTTCAAAAAAGGATAGAGAAATATAATCTGTAATTTGATACAGAGGAGAAAAACAGAGCATTAGATATCTATAAAAGAGTGGCGCTGGAAAATTTGGACTGTCCCATTCACATGTTCCGTGACCTACATGAACATCTATCATTCTAAAAATTCTTCTAGATTTATGACTAAATTATGGGCAAAACTGACAGGAAAACATAAATGCGAAAGGGAATGCCAGCATTGTGCAGATCCAGGTATTTCTTGGCCTAAAGGAATAGCAGTTATGACAAAGCGAATACTAGGCAGACTTCCTGGCAAACAGTCTAAATATGACCACCAGAATAACAGTAGTGATGTAGGAGTGGGGACTTCTTCGAATGTCGTCCTTTACAATTATGGGAATAAATTTCCCCTTGCTCCTGTCTTGAGTAATGGAAGCTTGAAATCTTTCGGTAACAACTATGAACCTTTGCCCTTTTTCAGGGATGTGCCCAGCTCTGATAGATAAAATTTTCTCATAAAAAAATTGAGCCTATTTTTTGTTGTTTTTTTTATTTCACTGACCCTTACAAAAATGCGAGAGAGAAGGAAATTAAACACCAAAACCTGCTGGACCTTGTGGATTTCATCATTACCTTGTGGATTTCATCATTTCAGGTGGTTGCAGCCTCAATAAAACAACAATGGAGGAGATTGCTAAGATGGTTTCTGCCAATTTGTTTAGGAATCTGACGTCAAGACCTACACCAACACCACCTTCTATTGAAGGCCTTGATCAAGAAGAGGAGGTGACAGTCTTGGAGCCTGCCTGGTCACATCTGCAGTTGGTCTATGATTTCCTCCTCAGGTTCGTAGCATCTCCTGAGACTGATGCAAAAGTGGCCAAGAGATATTTGATCATTCATTTGTTCTGAGGTTAATGGATCTCTTTGATTCTGAGATCCCAAGAGAGAGAATGTGTGAAAACAAATTGCACCGTATTTATGGAAAATTCATGGTGCACAGGCCCTTAATTCGTAAGGTAATCAACAACATTTTTTACAGATTTATATTTGATACTGAGAAATTTAATATCACGAACTTCAGCTAGATTAAGTCCAGTATTTTCAATCATTGCCTACATGAACCTAGAGAAAATTTAGAGACAAATCTGTGCACTCATTTAGGAGGGGGGATTTCTTCTAATGTCCTTTACAATTATGGGAATAAATTTCCCCTTGCTTCTATTTTGAGTAATGGAAGCTTGAAATCGTTCAGTAAAAACTATGGAACTATGCCCTTTTTCAGGGATGTGCCCAAATCTGACACAGAAAATTTGCTCATACTAGTGCAGAAGCAGAGTAGATGAGCAAAGTGCAGTGCTACAATCGCCACAATTTTCACTTAAGCCATTTCAGTCCAATCTAGCCATGCACGAGCAGAGTAGGTGAGAAAAGTGCTACAATCCTCCCAATTGTTTCCTAACATGGCTATATTAATCGTTGTTGGTCTCTCCCACCCTAATTATCTGAACAAAATAATGACACAGCAAACGAATAAATCTGAAAGCCACTGTATACATTTATGATCTAGATTTGTATAACTAAGTACACTAAAAAAATTTGTTCCTTTATATGGTATCTTTCTTTCCAGAACTAAATACAAAGTTGGCATTGTACATCACAGAGCCCCATTTCCTTCATGATAAAGATGACGAAGGTAAATTTCAAAGGGTTGGAGAATTCTCTTGGGATTTTTCTGTAAGTTTTTTAACCTTTCGTTTTCATTATCTTTTTGTTGCATGTAACGTAACTTATCCAACAACGAAACACCAATAATTGTGAAACTCAACACAAATTACGGTATAAGGCTTTCGAATTATTATGGACTTCAAAATCTTTAAATGGAAACTAGATGAGTAGAATGCAATGGG